>NW_019379646.1:947761-1007773 GCF_000648655.2 Copidosoma floridanum
AAATAAATTTATTAAATAATACAAGCACCCATCCCCACACATCCCAGGGGCTTATTGGTCGCCTTATTAAAAAATAAATAAATTTTATAACACAAGCATCACTCCCTACATAACCCTGGGCGCTTATTGGTCGCTTTATTAATAAATAAATTGATTTAATGACACAAGCATCAATCCTTACATTATCCAGGTCACTTACTGGTCGCGTTGTTATAAAATAAACAGATTAAATAACACAAGCACCAATTCTCATACAACTCTGGGAACTCACTGGCTGCTTTATAAATAAATAAATTAATTTAATAACACAAACACCAGTCCTCACAGAATCCGGGGCGCTCACTGGTCGTTTTGTTAATGAATAAATTAATTAAATAACACAAGCCCCAATGTGCACGCAACCCTGCGTGCTTACTGATCACTACCCTATTTATTTAAGCTATAAATAACCGTTAACAGTAAAAGCAGTCATGTTTACATTGTATAAGCGCTTGCGTCATTGAGTTATAATTTTTGAATAAAATTTATCAAAATGCAAACAAGTGCCTTAGGCTGCCAGGTAGCGTTGGTGCTTATTTTTTAATTTGAAGCTTTATTAGATTTATAGTGGCCAGTAAGCGCTTTGAGTTGTCTGACAAGTGACGCTCGTAATATTTAATTTCTTAATTTATTATTAAGTGTCCAGTAAGTGCCCTGGCTTGTGTGGAGATTGGTGCTTGTGATATTGAAGTTATTAATTTATTATTAAAGTGGACAATTAGCACCCCGGGTTGTGAAGGGATTGGCGCTTGCGTTATATGATTTATTCATTTAATAAGAAAACGACCAGTAAGCACACCGGGTTGTGTGGTGATTGGCACTTGTGTCTTTTTATTTATTTATTTATTAACAAAACGTTTAGTAAGCACCCCGGGTTGTGTGGTGATTGTCGCTTGTGTTATTAAATTAATTTATTTAATACTTTAGCGACCAGTTAGTGCCCTGCGTTGTGTGGAGATTGGCGCTTGTGTTATTCAATTTGTTTAGTTAATAATAAAGCGACGAGTAAGCGCCCCAGGTTGTGTGGTGTTGGTGCTTGTGGTATTGAAGTTATGAATTTATTATTAAAGTGGCTTGTAAGTGCCGAATAAGCGTTATTTTATTTATTCACTTAATAACAAAGTGACCAGTGGACTCAACGGGTTATTGGGTTAAATAGCTTGGGGTTCATTTATTAATTTATTTTGTATGAAATATTGTCGTGCTATCTGGGTTTTCTCGTCTTGCTCCATATAGCCAATTTGAACTTTGCGCTACTTTGGGTGCCACTGTCAAGAGCACTGAGCCAGGCATCCTAGCTCCTTATACTTCTATTGTGACACATATAATACCAACGACAAACGATCGTCCTGTATACGTCAAACAATACCGTTGCCCCTTATCGTTACACCAAAAAATTAGAGCTCAAATAGCAAAATTATTAGCAGACGGGACAATCATCAAGTCAAACAGCCCTTACAATAGTTCTCGCTGGATAGTACCCAAGTAACAAGGATCTAATAAAACAAAAAGATACAGATTAGTGATGGATTACCGTAAACTAAACGAAAAAACTATCGCTAATGCCTATCAACTGCCAAACATTACTAAAATACTAGAGAAAATCGAAGGCTCCAACTGCTACCTGTATAATCAAGCCAGTGAATTCTATCAAATAGAAGTTAACCCTGCAGAAAGATATTAAACTGCTTTAAGCGAAATTGCAAATATAAAATAACTGTTGTCCACTAATAATTTAAACGAACAACTATCAAAAATTTGTAATAAAATTAATTCATACAAAAAAGAGCATACGCTACCATAAAACGATTTAACCATAACACTTGAACGCCTATACGCACTGTTCACAACAAACGCAGTATTAATAGAAGGTAGATTAGCAGTTAAACTTAGTTTACCGTTAATAGGTTAAGAACAATTCAGTCATTATGCCATGCACTCGATTTTAGTTCTAAGAAATTTTTACTCAGATTTAAAAGGCTACGTTAGCATTGAGCCCCGATATAGTAACCTAATTTTAAGCAATAATCTTTACAATTATTTCCTTACTGACAAAAAATTTTCAAATAATTGCATTAAAGATAAGAAGATTTCATATTGGTGACCAGATATGCCTATTTACAAAGATAAAATAAATAATCCTTGTAAATTTTTTTTTTTTCTTAACCCATCAAAAAAAGCATTAATAACTTGTCAAATAGCATTATCTAAGTCAACCAAAATTTATTAGATAAGACTAAAAACTACTGAACAATGGTTATTTTCTTCACAAAACACTACCACAATACAAGATTGTATTGAAGTATTGTGTGAAAATAATCCTTTAATCACACAATCAACTAAAATTAAAATACAAGGTACGGGAATACTAACGATCGTTAGTAACTGTATTGCTCATGCTTTTAGCTACACTCTATATGGAGTCACAACACTAGAATTGACAGAGACTTACTCCTATAGATCAAAACTTCCTACAGTTTAGCAAATTTATTCAAACCTCCCTGACACCAAAACAATCAAAATTGGCAATAATAACTTAACTCTTGATCTACAAAAGAAGAAAAAACCAAAATGAATAAATGGGCAGACTCAAATGACGCAATTACGTTTACTAGAATAAAGGAAACCTTAGAGAATATAGCGATAAAAAAACAACTTAAGTATCGAAATACAACAATAATTTTTTGAAGCCTCATAGTAAATTTAATTAATACATTAGTCAATGCCTTAATTTTATTATTATGTATTTTAAAATTAAAAAAAAATTTCACTAATTTACCACGATTCGTATATAGGGCTCAATGAAGTAGATCAAATGAGCCTCAAATTTTCATAACGCAACATAATACTCTGAAAAAAATATGAAAAATTGTGAAAAATTCAGCACCACCAATTCCCGACAGAACGACGAATGATTATTTGTGATACAAGGCCTGCTCAGGATTGATATGGTGCGGCGCACGCGCCTCACGGTGTTGGAGACACTCGTGTCAACTGATGTCAGCATTAGCCAATGAGTGCTCGAGTGAGTCACGCAGGAGAGGTAAGAATAAGCCTAGAGGCGGTAGCGACAAAAGTTCGCCCTCGTCGATCGCACAGTGCAGTCCAGTTGCCTTTAGTGTTGTGCCTCATATAGGCGTACTTTACTTTAGTCGCCATAAATTCTCGTCACCTTGTGTATCAGTCACGGTGATTTGTACTCCTCGTTTAATTCAATTTAATGAACTTCGTTAATGCGATCTTTTCTATTGTTAACTGTAATTCTTCGCGAAGACTTTTCAACTCAAATCGAGTGTTTTATTTTTTTTCATAATAAAGCATAGTGAACTTAGAACATTTGTCTCGTGCATGCTCTATTACAGAGGAACGATATTCGTCGTTCTCTTTCCGCATCTCTTCTACATTTTCCTTGTCTCCTTAACCTGTATCCGGCTTCCTGAGTCATTCGCTCCTCATAAAAAAAAGAAGAAAATCAAAGAAAATACAGTCCATTTTGAACATTGTCCTTCGAGCCAGATACGGTTGGGAGACCCACGAAGTTGTGCCGTGCTGGTTGCGCCACTAGAGTAGCACGCTTCTTTTACGCCTTTTCGGCAGCCATATTTTCTTATTCACGCATGGTGCGAGAGGGAGAGAGCATATATATAGTTGAGTGACGAGAGGGCGAACGCCGCAGAGCATTTGGGGCTCTGTGTTCTCTCTCCCCCTCTCCCACTCTCTCTCCTTGTGGACTCTGAGCCTTGTTGTTTGACTCGTTTTCTCTTTCTTGTTCCTACACACATGAGGAGGTTGCGTACGTGCACTCTTCACGTTAACCTTAGTTGAATGTTTACTAAAGTCAGCGTGCGTGTCACGTAAATTTTAGCCTTCGACCATCACCTCGATGCTAATCTACAACAGCCTTTCGTCTAAGCTGGTACCTGGAATTTCTGCGCACGCCATACTGCCACGTCTGGTAGGAGATGCTAGCCACGAGCCCAGCTGCCGCTAAGTGCTGATTGTTGATTGCTGTACATCTTCGGCTCTCCTAAGTTGCAGCAGCGTTGTAAGAATATCTCACAGATAAGTACCAGTGCTCGTGAAAGGGTTGTGATTAGTGAAAATAGACAATTGACTTTTAATAATTAGTTTAGTTGTTTAAATTTCACGTGAATTTGAAACTCAATTTCAATTATAGTATTTGGTATCCCGCTTACAAACTTGAGTACTCATAAAATTAATTATAATAACATACCTCTTTTGAAATAGTTTGATAACTACAATTAGTTAATTATAGTTTTGCCAAATACAAACACATGTTAGATAAATTTAAAAATTACAGATAAATCAACTTGATAGTAAATTTGCAAACCCGCTTTGAAATTTAAATTGATGGATAAAATTCAATTTAGTGCATAGACAAACCTTATTTATTTATAACAGTAATTGTTATCTCTCAGTTGCAGATACCTTAGTCACTGGACTCAATCATAGTTATATTTGTTATCAAATCTGGTCTGGTAAATGTACTGTATTGCATTAGTAATCGTTACTTGTATCTCCTCGTTGTTTGTCGATACACTACTGCATTTACTGCGCCTTTGTTTATCGTTGCCTTCAAGTACGTTGCTATAACCTCTGTAGATCTAGCTACTGTTCAGAATCACAAACTCAGTTAAATTGTTTAATAGTTATTTTTTTTTTGTTTACTCTCTCTTTGCATTCATTAGTTCTCATTCATATATAGTTACTTAGCCCCTTGATACTATAACTTACTAGTTGGTGGTCTACACATACTTTTTTTGCTGAGTTACGAGCTCAAGAGTAGTTTATGGCCGTTAATTCTTTAGTCTTTGCTTCGTTATAGTACATCCGCTTATAGTATACCCGCTTATAGTCTCTCCCGCTGATAGTCTCTCCCGCTTATAATTTTTTCGCATAGTAAGTTGCAGGCTCAAGCATAGCCTGATAGCTGTCAACCTTGTTCTCATCTTGATATAGTCGTATTAGTGTAAGGTCTCTGTACATAATTATCTTAGTCTTGTAACTTCGAGCTGATAGCTAGTTCTCGACTTCTTTTGAGTGTAAATAGTTAATAATATTTGATCTGGTTGTTGAATTTCTTCCTTATCACTATGGATGAATATTATGATAAACAAAATTCAACCTATGAAAAAATCTGTAACTCTTTCAGTAATTTGAAAAGTAAACCAGAAAAGATGACCGCAGGTCAAGTATCTGCTCGATTAGATATGTTGAAGAACTTATTTAAACAGTTCAAACGAATCCATGATGAGATCATTGAATCGGAGGATCTTGATCTGAATCATGCTTATTTCAGATCGAAGTTGGACAGTTCACAACAGGGAGGAGTATCCTCCTGTAGTTAAATTCCAACACTTACGCACCCATGTCAAAGGAGATGCGCTTGATCTGATTAAAAATATCAGTATAGTTGAAGGTAACTATATCAGGGCTTGGAATACTCTTCTTTAGCATTACAACAGTAATAAGCGCTTAGTAAATAGTTATACTAGTCAGCTGTTGTCTATAGTACCTATAAAGTTGGAATCATTTACAGAAGTAAAACGTTTAAATAATGAGGTCTTTGGGGCGGTTGATGCTCTCTCGGCTCTTCGGCAAGATTTAGGTAACGGTGACGTTATAGTCACTTTAGCTGTCAGTAAGTTAAATTCTAGTCTTCATAAGGAGTGGTTTAAACATATTGGCAGTGTAGCAGAGCCTTCAACCCTCGATCAGTTAAGATCTTTCTTTCACAATCAGATACAAACTCTTGAGTTATATCAAGATCGTTCCTTCGATCGAGAACCCAAGTCTACCTTCAAATCTTAATACTCGTCTCATGCTACTGTTAATAATGAGGTTGTAAAAAATAAAAAACCTTGCCCAGTTTGTGAGGACATTCACCCTCTCTGGAATTGTGACACTTTCCGAAGCATGACTTGGCTTGACAAACGCGAGATTTTACAAATCCACCGCCATTGCTTCAATTGTCTAGGTTCTCACTGGATTAAAGACTGTGGTTCTACTCGAACTTGTCAAAAGTGTCAACAAAAACATCATATCCTTCTGCACAAAGAGCAAGAGGAGTCTACTAAGAGTAAAAGGGATAAAGGGATCTCTGGTAAGAAGGCCTCTCTGGCTATTACGGCGGTAAAGAAGTCTGAGTCGTCATCTGATGAGATCTCTTGTAATAATTGTGTAAATAACTTATTTCTCAAAATACCAACTAGTGTCTTATTAGCCACTGCCTTAGTTAACGTTCACAACTCACTAGGTACATGTTTTCAAGTTAGAGCTCTGATTGATCAATGTTCCCAGTGCTCAGTCATTTCGCAGTCTTTGTGCTCTTTATTAGGTTTGCGTGGCTTTAAGATTAACATGTCCCTGACTGGGGTTGGTAGTCAGACTTCTTCAAATAGCAAAAGAAAGGTCTCACTCCTCTTGGGCTCAACTGTGGATCCAAAATTTAAATTGAAAATAGAAGCTTTGGTCCTCCCACGATTAACTTCTTACCAGCCCCCCTACTTGTCTAACGACAAAATTGTAGAGCACTTGCATCAGTTGGTCTTAGCTGATCCGCAGTTCACTAAAACTCGCAAAATAGATCTGTTACTAGGATCAACTGTTCATGCTATTAATATCAAGGGAAAAGTTGTTAAGGGAAATTCTTTCCAACCCATAGCATCTGATACACAACTTGGATGGATCGTTTCAGGCCCGGTTGAAACTACTACTAAAAACAGTTAGAACGTGTCTCACTCGTTAGAGTGTTCTGAGTACTTATAAAGTTCTTGAAGTTTTGAAACGATTCTGGCAAGTTGAAGAACCCTTCACTTCTGTATTACCTCTGTCGCCTGAAGAGATTCAATGCAAACAGCATTTTGTTGAACATCACGCTCGGAATTCTTCAGGTCGATATGTTGTTCGTTATCCTTTCAAGGACCAACCACCCGAAGTAATTAAAGAAACATCCTTTAAAGCTGCCCAAGCTATGCTCAAATCAATGGAGACTAAACTTAGTAAGAATCATAAGTTTCGCGAACTGTATGTTCAATTCATGGAAGAATATCTGGAATCAGGGCATATGGTCGAAGGATCTTTTGAAAAGGCTAAGTGTTTTTTACTCCATCATGGTGTTATCAAGGAGTCGAGTAGTACTACGAAATTGAGAGTGGTATTTAATGGTTCCTCTCGTTCTTCCTTGTGTTCTTTCTTGAATGAGTACTTGCACATAGGACCTAATCTATTGGCAAATCTGGCTGATCTAGTGGCTGATTGGAGAAATTATAGATATGTCTTCACAGCTGACGTTGCCAAAATGTTTCGGCAAGTGTCAGTCCATCCAAATGATCAACTCTATCAGGCTATACGGTGGAGAGATAATCAGTCCAAACCTCTGCGTGTTTACTTTTTAACTACTGTTACTTACGGCCTAGCTAGCTCGCCTTATCTGGCTTCTCGAACTTTAAACCAGTGAGCTTTGGATTGCAAGAATGAGTACAATTTAGCTTCCGAATTCTTTTGAAATCCAAGTACATGGATAATATTTTGTCCGGAGATCACAGCTTGGTTGAAAGCATTCAGCGTAGGGACGAATTGTTGAAATTGACTGAATCAGGAGGTTTTCCTCTTGGAAAGTGGAGTGCTAATTCTCCAAAACTGCTAGATGATTTGCCACCCTCTCTGCTTGCAAGTTCATTATTGAAACTTAAAGATTCTGCTATGTCTACTTCAGTTTTGGGTCTTAGCTGGAACCCCCTTCTGGATCTTTTTCAATTTAAGGTGTTGATTGAAACTTAAGTGCCAGTAGATAATTAGACAAAAAGAAAGATTCTCTCTGAGATATCAAAACTTTATGATCCATAGGGTTGGTTAGCTCCTACTGTGATTTTGGCTAAAGCATTCATGCAATCTCTTTGGCTCTTAAAGCTGTCATGGGATGAATCGATTCAAGAGCTCATAGTTCAAGACTGGCTTGCCTGGTATAAGGGACTTCCTGCCTTAAATAAAGTAAAAATTTCCCGCTGGAATGGTGTTACCGACGATATGGTTAAATGGGAGTTACACTGCTTCGCCGATGCTTCTAAAACAGCGTACGCAGCGGTAATGTATTCTCGAGTAGTGAGTAATAACGGTGAGGTCATTGTCGCCTTACTCTTGTCCAAAACAAAGGTAGCACCACTTAAGACTTCGAGTATTCCTCGACTTGAATTGTGTGCTGCTCATTTGGCTGCCAAATTGGTGAATCATTATTTGAACAACAATACTCGTGTTCCTGATTCAGTCCATCTGTGGTCCGATTCTAAAGATGTCTTGTATTGATTACAGGATGTACCGTCACGGTGGCCCATTTTTGTGGCTAATCGGTGATGAGAGACCTTCTGTGCAGGTTAGTGATCTTGTTCTGATTAAGGACTCCCAGTTTCCCCCGGGACAATGGCCACTAGCTTTGATCGTCAGAACTTACTTGGGTCCAGACAGTTTTATTCGAGTAGTCAAGGTGAGAACTAAAAATTCCACGTTTACCAGACATATAGTTAAATTAGTTTTATTACTTACCAGAAAACAGTTGAGAGACAACAAACTCAAATGTGATTAGAACTATGGCTCGGTTTATAGATTTTTTTATTTATTGTCTAACTATTTTATTAATTACCTTCTTGTAAAAAGACAGCGGTTCTAAGTTAGTTTTGAAATTTGATTTCTCTCCTCGTTGATACGATAAATCAAGGGGGGAGTATGTTCAGGATTGATATGGTGCGGTGCACGCGCCTCACGGTGTTCGAGACACTCGTATCAACTGATGTCAGCATTAGCCAATGAGTGCTCGAGTGAGTCACGCAGGAGAGGTAAGAATAAGCCTAGAGGCGGTAGCGACAGTAGTTTGCCCTCGTCGCTCGCACAGTGCAGTCCAGTTGCCTTTAGTGTTGTGCCTCATATAGGCGTACTTTACTTTAGTCGCCATAAATTCTCGTTACCTTGTGTATCAGTCACGGTGACTTGTACTCCTCGTTCAATTCAATTTAATGAACTTCGTTAATGCGATCTTTTCTATTGTTAACTGTAATTCTTCGCGAAGACTTTTCAACTCAAATCGAGTGTTTTATTTTTTTTCATAATAAAGCATAGTGAACTTAGAACATTTGTCTCGTGCATGCTCTATTACAGAGGAGCGATATTCGTCGTTCTCTCTCCGCATCTCTTCTACATTTTCCTTGTCTCCTTAACCTGTATCCGGCTCCCTGAGTCATTCGCTCCTCATAAAAAAAAGAAGAAAATCAAAGAAAATACAGTCCATTTTGAACATTGTCCTTCGAGCCAGATACGGTTGGGAGACCCACGAAGTTGTGCCGTGCTGGTTGCGCCACTAGAGTAGCACGCTTCTTTTACGCCTTTTCGGCAGCCATATTTTCTTATTCACGCATGGTGCGAGAGGGAGAGAGCATATATATAGTTGAGTGACGAGAGGGCGAACGCCGCAGAGCATTTGGGGCTCTGTGTTCTCTCTCCCCCTCTCCCACTCTCTCTCCTTGTGGACTCTGAGCCTTGTTGTTTGACTCGTTTTCTCTTTCTTGTTCCTACACACATGAGGAGGTTGCGTACGTGCACTCTTCACGTTAACCTTAGTTGAATGTTTACTAAAGTCAGCGTGCGTGTCACGTAAATTTTAGCCTTCGACCATCACCTCGATGCTAATCTACAACAGCCTTTCGTCTAAGCTGGTACCTGGAATTTCTGCGCACGCCATACTGCCACGTCTGGTAGGAGATGCTAGCCACGAGCCCAGCTGCCGCTAAGTGCTGATTGTTGATTGCTGTACATCTTCGGCTCTCCTAAGTTGCAGCAGCGTTGTAAGAATATCTCACAGATAAGTACCAGTGCTCGTGAAAGGGTTGTGATTAGTGAAAATAGACAATTGACTTTTAATAATTAGCTTAGTTGTTTAAATTTCACGTGAATTTGAAACTCAATTGCAATTATAGTATTTAGTATCCCAGTTACAAACTTGAGTACTCATAAAATTAGTTATAACAACATCCCTCTTTCGATATAGTTTGATAACTACAATTAGTTAATTATAGTTTTGTGAAATACAAACACATGTTAGATAAATTTAAAAATTATAGATAAATCAACTTGATAGTAAATTTGCGAACCCGCTTTGAAATTTGAATTGATGGATAAAATTCAATTTAGTGTGTAGACAAACCTTATTTATTTGTAAGAGTAATTGTTATCTCTCAGTTGCAGATGCCTTAGTCACTGGACTTAATCATAGTTATATTCATTATCAAATCTGGACTGGTAAATGTACTGTATGGCATTAGTAATCGTTACTTGTATCTCCTTGTTGTTGGTCAATACACTACTGCATTTGCTGCGCCTTNGAATATTCTTCTCACAAATTTAATAATTATACATTATTTATTTTGAATTTGATTTCCGGAAAAACTTTGAATGTTTACTCTTAAGCCAAGAAAGTCTACAAGGTAATTATCAATGAATATTTAATCACATCGGTCCTCTTCTCTTCCTTATCATTCTCTTCGGTAATGCTTAACCACAATTCTACAGTATAAGCAAACGTTATTACTACTATATTAACTGCATATTACTGGCAAACATTCTACCTACACCATAAATATAATACTTCAATCATTTAATTAACAAAACAAAAATATATGGGAAAAACACAGCAGAATTGATACCTAACACACGTATGTTGATTTAACAATTTGGCACCTTCACTGCTTAACGATGAAAGCAAGAGCGTAGAATGATTGATTATTAGTTAAAAAAAAAAAAAAGAAAAAAAAAATTTTTTTAATGTATTGTAATAATTAGTTTCATTAGCTCGTAAAAATTCTCGATCAATCTGTAGTTTTCAAGGGCGGCAACAATCGAAGAAGGGGGTTGTTACATCCCAAGTTAATACAAATTTTATTATATTGAAGAACTATCCATCCGTCAAAATTCAGATAAGACGTATTGTGAATATAAAACAAGGTCATATGACAGAAGGAGCTCATACGTCGCTTACGCGTGTGCATGTGTGTATTAGTTTGAAGGTAAATACTTTATCATATGCTGACATAGAATACACCTAGCCTCGTTGTTAAAATGCATCTACGTATGAATGAATAGTTATTTGCTCATGAATTGTTCAATTCTTATAATGTATATTAATTTAAATTTTGTAATTTACATATTACTTCGTTATATTTAGAATTGATTGTAACATCCTCAGAAGCATTAACTTCAAAATTTGTAAGCTTACTGTCACAATTGAACTTGTATTTGGCGTTTTTATATTGCTGATGCAAGCTTTCATCATCACTGACCCAAAAACTCAATCACACTTGTCAGAAAATGCGATTGGTACTGTTTTATTGTTATTTCCTAATATGTAAAATCATAACATGTTACATCATCGTGCAACTGTCAACGCATTCTGCAAGAACGTCGCTCCTTGGTTGACCTAATTCCATCAAAGGCCCCTTTTACTTGCTCTAATGCTATAAAAACGCACCATCAAGACGAAAAATCACTTTTTTTACGTCTGTCATCTGTCCTCTAAAGTTTTTGTTAACTCTTGACTCTCGCGACTCGTGAGTACCTCATATACGTAAGGCATAACGTGTTGGCTGAGGCAACTCGAGTGCATATGAAGAACATTAATAGTATCGGACTACGCTAAGGAGCGAGGTACAGCAAAGGAGGCCCACCGAAAGTGGTTTTGGCGATAGCAGAGAAAGCAGAAATTGCAACATCTTACTGGCTACGAACTCATTCGTGTAGTTTAAGGAAACACTGAAGATTACCGCAAGAAGCATTAGAGAACTTCGAAGCAGCAGTAACAACAATCAGGGATAGATGTAAGTTATTTATCAGAAATGAAATTCACACTAAACCTTGTTAAAGTGACCCGATTAAATTATATTTAAAAGAACAAATTATTATTAAATTGCTTTAATAAAAAAAATTTGTTTATTAAAATTTCCCTTTTTTATTTAAATAAATATTATTATTAAATTTGAAAAGAACAAGTAAAGCCCATGAGCTAAAGGAGATCCACGAATGACACTAAAATAAAACAGTTAAGACCATACTCTAAATATGTCCGGTCATAACACACACACAGCTGTCATTATGAATGTATGGAAATGCATTTTGGACTGTGTATTGCACCTGCAGCATTTCAGTGATTATAGGACGTTATTTTATTAGGACTGCAAGGCATTAAGTTATTCATATTCTTTGATGACATAAATGTATGTTTAAAAACTTTAAAAAAACTATGTGACAAAAATTACGTGTTGGGTTTAAAAACTTTCAAAATCAAATTTGGAATAACAACTTGACAAATATAAATTGTAAATGCCTGAAGTAATTTATTTAGGATATAGAATAGGAAGTAACGGATTCAAACCAAACTCGAAAAAATAAGAAGTTGTTGAAAATTTTCGATACCAAAAAACAGGGCTGTCATGTATTGTTTGTATTATTTCATTACGGTTTTGGATTTTTAGAAAATCAACCTTACCGTAACAGACAGTAATTTGTATTAGTGTTTTATCAAAAATTGTTAATAAAGTTTCTGTTATCAATCCAGGTTCTAATTTGTCTGTAAGATNTAGAATAGGAAGTAACGGATTCAAACCAAACTCGAAAAAATAAGAAGTTGTTGAAAAATTTCCGAATCTCAAAACCAACTGAATGTTCGACAATTCTAAGAATTATTAAACTATTACAGTTAATTGGTCAAAAATTTTTTAAAAAATGCAGAGCATTTAACGTCCTTGTTACGAAAAGTAAAGATATTTGAGTAGACAGATAGTCCGTAAAAAAACTTCAAATAGTTAAGGAGAATATTATGCAAAGTGCCTGTGTCAGCTTGCGTTGATTTTAATAAGCCATTTGTGTTAACAACAGACATATCTAATATAGCTATTAAAGCCGTATTAATCTAAGGAAAATAATTAAAAAGACCGCCCAATTGCATGTGTGTCAAAAACTCTAAACAAAGCTAAAAGAAATAACTCTTTAATAGAAAAAATATGCTAAGCAGTAGATGTTGCAGTCCAACACTTTTAACATTACTTCTACGGCAGGAAATTTACGGTTTACAAAGATCATAAGCCACTATTTTGGATAAGTCTTTTAAAGATTCTACATAGAGGCTAAATAGATGGAGAGCAAGACTTCGAGATTATAGCTCTCATTTTAAATACGATCTTGGTAGACTTAATACAATTGCGGACGCCTTATCAAGAAATTCAAATGAATGAAATAAAGACGAAAGTGATGGAGGTAATTCTTTGGACGAAAAAATATCATTAAAAGCTTGTTTGTTACCTATGAAACCTAAACAAACTAAAACGTTAATAGTTTGCACAAAATATGTCAAAAACCAATCAATCTTATTCCGATATGATTGAAAGTATACAATCAGCACCTACAGTAAAAAAACCAAACCTAGAGAAATACTATCAAAAATACCTTGAGGTATGGAAGGCAGACAAGGTCAATTAAATGCATCTACAATAGCAGCAAGATTAAAAGGGGGACTCAGAAGAAAAAAACTGAGAGCTTAAATAAAACAGGTGTCATCCTAACCGAACACTGCGTCAACTTCACAGTTTAGTGACACACAATCTAACGAACCAATACGATTACAAGAACGATCATTTATGTCAAGCTTAATAGATAAACTTGCAAAGGAGACGCCTCATAGTATAATGAAAAACTCAAGTGATAAAAACTACATGAAAATCAGTGAAACTAAAGAAATAATAAAAAAGGAAGATTTTTTACCAAGACAAGCTAATATTCTAAATAAATCTAGTACATCCCAAGCCAATGACGTTAATCAATAACCTGTACCATTTCAACAAGATAAAGACTCTACTTCGTCTGATAAAGAAACTTTGAATTTAACTACAACCAAGCCAAAATATCAATCTTCTTTGTGACGCTCCACACAAGATTAAGTAAACTCTACAAATAAAAATAAAGAGCAGTCAACCGACTTAACAATTGATATTTTTTATTATGAAGATTGCAACAGAGAAAGATTTATTAAAAAATGTAATCAAAATTGATAATGTTTGAATTGTTACGATAATAAGAATGAAATACCAAGTAACAGCGTCTTGTTACCTCAAAATTCAATCACTCTAACTATGGTAGATAAATAGATCGATGATATAATAAAAGAATTTTCTTCGAACGGAAATCCCATAAAAGCAAAATTTTTAATTTAATTACACAGAAATATTCCTACCAAAAACAAATGACAAAACTCCAATAATAAACTATACAGAAAGACTTTATCACCTATAGAATATAATAATTGTAAAAAAAAAACGACGATCTTTCTCAATCGGAGAACATAAAAAGTAAAACTGACTACGAAACTAAGAAAACTTCCAATCAAAATATTCTGCTGCCAGCAAAGCAAACAACAGCGTTAGAACCGATACAATAAAATTTAAACTCGGCTCGTAATGAAAAGGTAACAAGAAACTTAAGCCCTGCTGAAAATGCATCTAATGCAACTTATAAAGCGAATAAATTAACATATTTTAGTACTTACGAAAATGTAACTTATACTAATAATAATTACGTCCGTTTTATTTCTGAAACTGTAAATTTAAAATCAATAAACAATAAACTTTTATCAGATATAGAAGCTATATTAAAATAAGAACTATTAGATGCTTAACCACAATTAAGAGACGTTGTTACTGCGAAAAACTAAAATCCCTACATATTTTCACTGGTCTTAAATAAAAACTGTACTGATACAATAAAACCTAAAATTTTACGAAACTGCTTTAAAAATCTTGCATATGCAATATTAGTAAAGGAAGTTAGCAATGTGTAATGACATTGCTGAATATATACAAGAATGTTAAATTTGCAAGAAACAAAAATTTGCTTACACAAAAATTAGAGAAGCCATGGTTACAACAAACACACCATCAGAAGTATTTTAGAAAGTTGCAATAGATACAGTAAGCCCTTTTTTACAAAGTACATCCGGAATCAAATACTTTTTGACAATGCAATGCTTACTTACAAAATTTTTTATTGCAGTTCCTGTTCTTAATGTCCATGCAATAACTATGGCCAATGTTTTGTCACGATATTTTATTGAAACTAGCGACATTCCTAGAATCATTTTTTGTGACAAATTAAATGGTTTTATTAATCAAGTATTGACAGCAGTATCGAAAGTCTATTGATTTCGCTTAGCTCTCACTGGCGCTTATCACCCACAATCGAATGGTTCGTTAGAAAGAAGTCACGCTATGTTAAGCAATTTTTTTAAAACTAACGCTAAAAACAAAAATGACTTGGATGCAATGGTTCCCTCTGCAATGCATGAGCGCAGTACTTTAGTCCGTTCGGCAACAGGCTTTATATTTTCCGAACTAGTCTTTGGTAGACAGGCACATTTTTCAAATTTACTTTTAGACGAAATTCAACTTGAAACATACAGCTTATATGTTAAGGATTTGGTCAACTTTTTACGTACAATCTAAGAAATGGCTCGTAATAAACTTAAAATATCAAAGCAAAATACAAAAGCACGTTATGGTAATAAGTCGAAGCCACATAACTTGGAAGTTGAAAAGACAGTCTACTTGCTCAATAAACTCCACGAAGGAAAATTAGATAGATTTTATGACAGAATTTTAAAAATCTAAAAGATACATAATAATATTAACGTCATATTAGTATCAAGAAACAAAACAATAATTGACAAATATGTTGATAAAAATAAATGCTGCTACCGATAAAAAAAGGAAAAAAAAAAAAATTATTTTGTAGTTGCAGATTGATTCGATGAATACGCTAACTAAAAACATTGCCTTTCTGCTCCTGCTTATGATAAGGCTTATCATTTTAAAAAGTGAGAAAAAGATACCTATGAAACCTTACGACAACATGCTATTAGCAAATAATCCAGGCACACATTATGAATACACTAACGGAGTCAGACTAACTCGTGTCGAATAACCCATTAAAATTACTATGGATTTTCGTAGCATTGAAGACCAAACTAAATTATACCATAAATAGCTACATACTGTATCTAAACAATGTACTAAAGTATTTGAAAATCAAGAATGCAAAAATTTAATACCTTCAAACAGGGTAAATAATATTATCCGCTTAATAAAACCTATATACTTAACTTCAAAACTATTTGTTGTGCCTGAAACACAAATACATAGTAGAAAACAAACTCCAACGATATAGTAAAATCCCTTGCCATATAATAATAAGACGAGTACCACTAGAATTCGTAGGGTGAATTTTGGAAAAATTATTTAGATTTATGGATGTGGATGATCAAGATAAAATAAATACGGATGAAAATAATCCTTACAACATTTTTTCTAATAGCTTTTATATCAATTTAATTTATATTAATTGTACACAAAAAAAAACTCAGAAAGGACGTAACGTCTGATCGCTCTCTTAAAATTAGTTATTAATGTCTGCACTCGATCAGTGGCAGCAGGCTTACTGGAACGCCACGCAAAGAAATGCACCTTGCACGAAGTTTTAGTTGAAACTTCTTTGTCTTACTTGCTATTTTCGGCTCTTTACCTTTTTCCTTTATTCCTTTATTCTAACCTTGTAAATACAAATTTATCACCAATAATCTTACACATGTTGGCATAGAAAAAATATTCAATTATTAAAATGTGTTTATATATTTTGTTTTGGAGGTGTTTTTTTTTTTTTTTTTTTGATAACGTATCGTAGTACATAAAAATAGTTATTTATTCCACTATTTTACGGAATCATTACAGTTACTTGGAAGTGTGCAATTTGGAAGGATAATAGGATTTTTAATGATAATTTATGAATTGTGTTTTTTCCTTTCTTCTTCGTCCTTGGTTTTTTGTTGTTTATTACCAATTTATTGAGGGCATCAAGATTTGCTGAAGCGCGGGTCGCAAGGCATAGTTTATAGTGCCAATCGTATTTTATTAGATTGATATGTTTCTGGCATGATGGATTCCAAACTGCTTTTGTATATTAAATTCCCACACAGCAAATTTATAATTTTTTCGCGGTTTTTTTGACAGTCTTTGTGGGAATATCTCGCCTCATACATTTAAAGTCCTTCGACTTTTTTTGTTGATTCTTTGTTACAGTATGTAGCGAGGCTTAGGTATTTCATCATCGCACACAATATCTAATAGATGGTAGTTCAAATGGCTTAAGGGGCCAAAAGTCATTAGCAACTGGGTGTACTTATCCGGTTTCATAATGGCCGGCACCTTAGATACTACTTTTCACCGTAGTGGGTCACGATCTTTAGGAATATTTTCTTTGCCGGATGGGTTTTTGTTCTTGGTACTTTCAACTTTTACTTGTTTTGGCTGCTGTGTTATACAATATACTACTGTGCGGTACATGTCTTCGGCTAATTTAGCCGTTCCATATATTATGTAAGCAGAAATAACATATTTCCATGTCTGTTGCTTAGTGGAAGAATGAATATCCTTTATTGTATACTTTTGTTGGAAGAACTCATTGAGGTAGTTAGCATCGTAGGATTTTCTTATAAGGACACTTATTTTGGTCCCAGTGTGACTCACTCCCACAAATTGTAATAATAGAGTTTTTCTTTCTTTACTATTTCTTGTAGATGTTTCCGTTATTGTGGTCACTGTTATATTCCTACTTGGCATTGTGGTTCTAACATCCATTAGCGTTTGTACTTTCTGTGATAGTAATTTGGTTGCCTTCTTCTGTTTTAAAGGTTGGTGCTGCATTTAGTGTTGCTGCTGTAACCGCTGCATTACATATTTGCCAGTATTCAGCGTTCTACATGGTGTACGGTATGATGCACGGCTGTTTCTTTAAAGAAAACACTAGAGCAAAACTATCAGGAATTTTCCTATTTGATCTTTGTCGACCGAATCTCTTATCATTATATGTAGCCAATGCCTATTCTACGATATGCTGTGAATTTTGATAGATTTTTCATTTATTAGGGAATTAGGGGCCGTTAAAACTTTACGTACGTTGCCTGTCTTCTCACATTATCTGATGAGTAAGATAGTGGATCAAGTAGGATTGGCACTGTAATTAAACTGTCAGCCGCCATTTTTGCCTCTAGTAGTAAACAAAACACCACCTTATAGCTCGAATAGCATAGCACGTCATCACCCATAGCACAGGGCTCATGTTCTATAGGCCACACTATCCCGTAGTTCCTCAGGACTTCTTTCAGCATGTGTTGGCTATAATCCTCCTGCAGCAGTATGCTAAGTTAGGTTCCATTGGCCCATTGCTTTTACGATCTTAGAGGTTTTGTCTGTCCATTGTGTATGTAATTCTGCAAGCCTTAATGTAATGGGTATTACGAGGATTATTGATTGATACTGTACATTTGTATAAGTGCTGTTGTAGTGAATTTCATGCTGTTATTAGTTGTAAGGATTCATAGGTTATATGTGGAATGCAAATATAAAAATGAAGTTGGGTTTATGGAACTAATGAAACTATTAGATAATGGGTAGGGAATCCATGGATGGATACAATTATTACTTATCATGCCATATCAAAATATTTGCGGATTCACCATACATTGAAAGAAATTATTTTGATTTGTGCTAAAGCCTAATATTACAAGAAAATTTATCAATAGAATAACATGCAACTGTAATTAAATGGAACATGCGTTTGAAACTTAAAGCCTCGAAGTTTTTTTTTTTAATTCATTTATTTTTTATTCATCTTTTTTTTAATGAAATTTTTTTCCTAAAGTCTGTGTCCACCAATATAATTAGAGTTTATGTTGGTATTAATTATCTAAATATAATTTTGCTTATTAATTTTATAAAGCTTAAAATTAAAATCTTCGAACATAGTGATGTATTTCTCGACGTATGAAGTGTATAGTTGAATGGTGGGGCTCAGTTATCAGGTTCATTTTCTGCTACTTTTGATTTTTTCTCGTAAATCGAAAAAAGTGACTAACTTCTTGTTCAATTTGTGTTTCGTACTGTGTCCTAATAATTAGTTCGGTATATTTCGTGTGGTACTTCGGTTCATCATTCTGCAACGCTGAAATAGTGCTTTCAGGATCCATATATTTTACGTATTCTTGGGATAATCTTCCTCGAGGATCTCTAACGGCATAACAATATTCTAGGATACAAAACTAAGCGAAATGGTTAAAGAAATCTTTTTCCCTTTTCGTTACCTCTATATCCCGCGACAGTCTTCTTGAAACATATAGGTCATTTCGGATCAACGTTTGGTATATCATTATCGCTTTTTGACGGTGTTAGTAAAGAAATCTCTTCTGCGTGACAAATAGTGGATCTTATCTTAGAAGAAGAAGGTATCTAAATTTTTCTTCCTATACTTAGTGCTTCATTAGTTCTCTTAGGAAATGAATCACTATTGTATTTGACAGTTATAGTTCGATGTGTATAACTATATAAATCCGAAAGTATGTGAATTTCCTTTGTGTTCTCTTTATTTTCTAATTGTTCAATAACTTCATGTAAAGGATGGCTTACGTTGACTTTATTCATTATTGTTTTTTCATAGTCAGGGTTCATGTACAGCCTGTAAGGAGAAAAGCATCAAATAAACTATCAAATAACTCTTGATTTATGAGTCCATTTCCAACTTTTGGGGTATATGGCGTGAGAGTATTAAACTCTGTTGTGCCTTTATTATAGGTCTAGTTTTGGATGCTAAAGATATTTTTTGTTTTTCGTTCATTTCGAAATAAGTTTTGTTGGTTAGTGTTCTTTTGGTTCTTGTTTTGCGGTTATTTATTTTAGGGTTTTGCGTTCATTCGATTCATAATGCGGTTTATAAATTTTTATGAGACACTATGTTTTACAGTTTTTTTTAAACAGCTGTTTGCTTTGCTGATGAGTATTGCTATCATAATTAGAATAATAATAGTTTGAATGACATTACGTATTAGGATAAAAAAAGAATTCTATACAATCGTTACACAAACAGATCCTTTGTATAAACACATCAACAAGTAAATTCTTGTTTTAATATAAATACTACAATTAAAATTGGCAACATCGTGAATACGATTAACGATTGTTTAATATTTACTGGCCATGGATCAGAAACTGGCCCTCATCTCATTTCAACATTCTTTTCTACTATCTCAAAAATACACGGACACCTGACCACTCGACTATTGAAGTAGTGGATTTAAATGAAAAGAAAACAAACTGTTGTATTGCATCAAAACAATTTACTACTATGTTGAAGAAAAAACAATATCACATCCAAGCACATAGTTGATGAATCAACATGTCTTCTGGTTTCATAGTTAAAAAGTATGTCAAGTAAGTTTCGCTTAAAATATACCGTTGATACATTTTCTAGCAAATTACTTAATATAGAAATCAAAGATTTTTTTTTCCATGAAAACTTTATAAATAATACTATAAAAAAACAACTGGCTCAAATTAAAAATCCAGAAATTTCAGATGCACTCCGAATCTCCTTTTTTTTATTTAACAAACAAATGCAAATGACATGTTTCTAATAAACAAAAAAAAATTTTTTTTAAAGTACGACAATTTATATATCATATTTGGTGTTTTCAGCGTGACAAGTCAATCGATGATAAAAATTTTTTAAATCTTAGTAATAGTTTTCTACCAACAGAGGTCATTGACGTAGTTTTGTTGGATCGAAATTTTACTGTTGTTAGAGAACGATTGTCTAAAAATGACAGTGTCAGTGTCATTAAAGATACGGAATTCTTCCTACAAAACTTAAAAATTACTTTCAATATTCAAAACTTATTTAGAGAAAAAAAAGTTTTAGCAACAAAATACCATCAAAATAAGAAACCCAAAAAATAAAAAAAAAATTCAGAATGAGAAAAAAAGTTAAAATAACCAGACAGTTGTTAGAAAACAACTTAATTACCTTTTTCACTCTATTTAATTAAGGAAACGTGACTGTTTACTTAGTAAGATCTAAATATGTGAGAGAGACAAGAGAGCATCTCAATGATTCAAAGGTGTATAAAAAAATACACCAAAATTCATTAAGTAAACTTTTTAAAAAATGTCTTTCATATTTTGCAGAACTAAAATTAAAATGACCTCCTCCAGTTTGAATATCTCAATGCAGCTTTTACTTAGATCAATAAGCAATAGCAAAAATGTATGGCCTTTCAAAAATCCATTAACCAATGCTATCTTTCAGAACAATTATTTCAACAATGAATACTTAAACACCTGCTCTCGCTTCCATTCTATATAATTATTTTAAATCTTGCTTCCAATACATTTTTCACAAATAAAAAATATGAACAAATAAATATTTTTATCTACCTACAAAAATTAAAAATATCATTATTTCCAATATTAACATATTAATTTAATTGAATGTCGGTACTCTGTTTATCAATGTCATGATTAATGACCTAACTGCTGGTCTTTAGACAAGAATCCTCCATATTTACAAAAAATCAAAGATACCGTTAAAAGATATCATTACTTTTTCCAAGATCTTGTTTAAAAATTTTTTTTTTGTTTAAACGTAATTATTACAGACAATTAACGAGTACACCCATGGGTCTTTCTATTTCTACCCTTTTTGCCGATATAGTATTTTATCTAATTTGTAGTTGAGTTCCTAAGTACACTGCGAGAAAAATTTGGTATAACACCGTTGATTTCGTACTGATACGTTAACGATGGGTTCACATGCATAAATATCGAACATCTTGGTACCATTCTCCACGTGTTTAATAATCATAAAAAACATATCAAATTCACCTATGAAACTGATTTAGATAATTCACTTAATTTTATAGATGTTGCATTTATTAAATTTAAATTTTGCGTTATTACACATTGGTACAGAAAATAAACCTCATCGCAAGGCACAATCAACTTTTTATCCAAGTACCCCCTTCACTGTAAAATAAATACAGTTTACAACTTCATTGATCAAGTATTGTGACTCTCAGATAGCCGCTTTTATTTTTAAAATAATAATATTGTAAAGTCGATTTTACAGGAAAATTTGGATCCAAGCGAATTTGTTGAAAAATTTATTAAAAAAAGACTATATAGGATACACCAAAATGAGCAAATTTAATCAACAAATCTACTTTTTGTAATTAATAATAGTATTATTTTAATTTCCTCTCCGTTCCATAAAAAATTTATCGATACATGCAAAATATTATTGGAAAAGTACATTAGAATAATTACGCAGCAGCAAAATCAATCAATCAAGATCAGCAACAAAAACAATCAAATATATAGTAATATGAGGTAAAGATAAAATTAGTACACTTGATTCTACTGGCGTAGTATAAAAAATTTATCTTACATCAGAAGACGCTTCTTATGAGGGAAAAACAAAAATATCTTTGTACACACGCATCAACGAGCATATGAAAAACAAAATTCCAAAATCTGCAAGAAATCAACACATGACTTAATATAATCATAAATATAAATTTGACAATCCAAAATTTACCATAAAGAAAGTAATTGTCAAAAAAAATTGATCGTTGTAATGTTACATATTAATAAGTTTAAGATTACTGTCAATAAAAAGGAAGATACTCTACACTTAAATCGTATATACAAAGATATACTGTCTAATTATAAACTATAACTCCAGTCCTGTTAAACTATAACTTCACTCCTGTTGACTTGTTCTTATGCAAAATCTTATAAGTTGTTAACGCCCAGCTCTACTGCGCATTTGAGTATCCTGTAATTTGCTTCATCAAACTTTAAATCATCGCTAGTCATATTTATTTGCCTTTGTATAGATATGTATGTATATTATGTAGGTACTTTTCACTCATAATTTAAAATATACACGTTTAACGTGAACTGTATTCGACGATTTGCTCCCACAAAGTGAACAGGCTTGTAGTTTCATATTTTTCTTGTATTATTGTAAGGTATGATATTTGATGAAAGACATACAGTTTTTACTCAATCTGTTAGCTACTTTTTAGACTGATGAGGTCAGAAAATATACCTGACGGAATGTTGCAACAACTATGATCAAAAACACATTTAAAAACTTCTGAGTTTTCCTCTTGTACTGGGAATCCTTGTATTTATATTAATAATAAAAAGAGAAGACTGATTTTCCTCCATTTTTCAGGTTCATATTTTCTTTATTTGGTTTATTTTGTACATTTAATGCTTTATCTCCCTATGCTTGTTCATAAAAGTTTAATTCTTAAATCGGTTTTATAGTGTCATAAAAGTCATTAGTGTCTTTTGAGATTTCATGTAAAACAGTCAAGTTTAAGTTCTCTCCTACTTTGTAGGTATTTGGTACCTGAGCGATAGTCTTATGTACACTGGTTTAAGTCAATTTGCGAGTTTTTCCCATGTATCCATCATTCATTTGTAATAGACCTATACCTTTCGCTCTTTCTTATGGATCTATTTTATTAGGACAGAAAATGTTAAATTGTCTTTCATAAGGTGTTAAGAAAAATCAAGAACTATCAGCTGATAAGTAAATCCATTGACTTTTGGTTTGTGGTGTAAACATAATTTCACAGTATTTAGACATTTTGGTTCCAGGTCATAATAACCCAAGAATTTTACATTCGTTCGTAGAATAGGGTTCCTTCAACGGTTTCATAGCCAAGCATATATAATCGTATACCGTTTTATTATATTTGTTAAATGTAACTTTGTTTAATCGTGTATACGATTTATGGTCTGCTGCTACTGCTAAGTGAGGGTAAGATGTTTTTATATTTCTAGATCCATGGTTTTAAAGGCAGATCTATTTTGACCACATTGAAGTATCATGACTAGATGTAGTCTGTAAAAATTATAAGAGGTTCGATTTACGAGTGGCAAATGGAATATTACCATGGTTTTATTTTCTTGATGCACAACGTCTGATTTGCGTAGAGTGCTTATTTTATCAGTATAAAGATTCTTTATTGGTGCTACAAATTCCAGGTTTTCTGTCAGATTCTTTACATCTCGGGCTACGGTTCTAAATATATTAGAAGAAAATAGCTTTGGATGTACTTAACCTATTTGTAAGTCACGCAAGATGTCAATCAGATCTTCCTGGACACTATCTCATGTAGTCTCAGTTCTTCTAAGGTGAGCTAATAAGTAAATCAGATATCTGTTGAGAGTAAAATCTTGTCCTAAAGTCATTATATCAGAAAGATGTTTTCGAATATGCTCATGGCCTTTCGTAGTGTTATATAGTTTTTTGAATGCAGCTGCAAAAATGAGGCCATTCTGTTCATACAATTTAATAAATTATTTTTATTAGTATGCAACATGTTGATGTTAGAGTTCATAACATTGATATAGTCTTCTGTGACTTAGCCGAAAAAATTTTTAGCAATGCTTACAATAATTTAAAAAGTTCTCAGTCTTTTTGTTTCCTTACTGGATTGTGTAATAATGTTATCTTCTGCATGGGCTCCCACAGTATTTATTATGTTCAACAGTGTTGCTTTTAGGTTTGTCAATGGCTTTATCTTTAAATTCAAGAGGTCCATTTTCATGTAGTGAGTGCAACTAGGATAAACAAACTGTACAAATACAACATCAAAAAGTTTCATTTAATTCTTGAGTACGTGTTTGCTCCAATATGCATTCATAAGCATTTAGCTACATCAAAATCTTCCAATCAGATCTCTTCATTTTCGTTAAACCAATTTGTTCGAAGTATATTCCAGGGTTTGTTGCAAACAGTTTCACGCTATAGTTGCCATGATTACCATAGTTTAAATCTGCGCAACCCTTAAGCACTATTATCATTAAGATGGCCAATACAATCCGCATCGTTCTATTTTTTTCTTTTTCTGGAAGACATGTAGAATACATTTCTTACAAGGATATTATTATTGAGGAACCAGTTTTATTTTCATTCGTGTGTTTCCGTATGATTTCACTATTGGTTTTTTCAAGTAACACATTATTTGCCTCTAAAACTGTTTTAACCTTTAGGGGCTTATTACAAAAGTGATCAAATTTATGGTAACATACTTCTTTTTTTACTGAAACGTAATCTCCTGGTTTATTATTTAGAGGCTTTAATTTTCTGCCATTACTTATTTTTGCTTGTACTTTCATCTTTATTTGTCGATTTCCTACCACACTTTCCATTTCTTGAAGTCGTTAAATAAGAACTTGTGAATACAATGGATAGGTTCATAACCTTCCATCTTTAGGTATTTTCAAGGGCAACCTTGCTACTTTTCCAAACACTAGTTCACAAGGTGTAAAATTTGTTGCTGCACGTACATTCGTATTTTATGTAAAAGCTACAAATTTTGCTAAGTTGTCCCAATCATCATAAGTTTCCAAGTAAATTCTTATAAAGTTAGTTAGGGCAGCATAACTTTGCTCTAGTAATCCGTTTGTTTAAAGAATAAGTTATTTCAATAAATGATACATAAATCTAGCATATCTGCTTGATAGAATTACTCTAGGTGCACCATAAACTAATATTAAATTTTGTATGAAAGCATCGGTAAGTGTGCTTACCTTAGGTCAGGTACAGGGACAAATATGATGTAGTTAGTCAAATTACATTGTATGGATAGCAGATGGCAATTACTACTTGGTGTTGTTCTTAATTTACTGACAGTATCAATGAAAACTTTATTAAAAGGTTTAATAGGTGTATCTGTAAGCACCAAAGATTCTTTTCATTTTATTCATTTAATTCTTTTTTTTTATCATTTGCTGCATTTACGAACACAATTGAGAATACCATTTTTTATTCCAGGCCAATGAAACCATTCCCTTATTTTCGAAACAGTTTAGTTTATTCCTTCATGTGCTTTAATTAGGCTGTCATGTAGTGCTTATATTATTTCATTATGTCCTTGAATTTTTGGAAAATCAACCTTACCGTAACAGACAGTAGTTTTTATAGGTGTTTTAACAAAAATTGTCAATAACATTTCTGTTATCAATCCAGATTAAAATTTGTCTGTAAGATCTCTTTTTCTTAAAATTTGAAAAGTTTCAAGACTTTGTCTTAATACTTTTTTAAGTAATTTAAAAGTTTTTATGAGACTTTCGGAAGTTACTAATTCGGTAGATGTTTTATTAATAACGA
Source organism: Copidosoma floridanum (assembly GCF_000648655.2). The sequence goes on from NW_019379646.1 coordinate 973,922, forward strand.
TTCATAATATATTAAGTTCTCCATTTTCAGTTTATTCATAGTTATTAATATTTGGTCAATTTTTAGTTTCTTTGATTTTAAGTGACTAAAGTCCAGTGCACCTATCGATCTCAACAGTATTGAGACATATGTGACTGGTTGACAATCGTTGCTAAGTAAATAGACTATATTGTCTCTTTTGTACGTAAAAAAAAATATTTGGTGGTAACAACATTGTTTATTAGCTTGGCTTTATAACCATTTTTATAGTTGTCAGTACCACTGCTCCTATTACTCAGACTTACGTACACTTTTCCGTACTGTTGCTTGTATTGATTGATTAGTGAGAAAGGGTGTAAGTCCGATAAAATCATGAAATTACGTTAAATACTTCGATTTATCCATTTCTTTGCATTGCAGTTTATTTGTTTGTTGTTTTTATTTAGGTTATATGGGGTTTCTTGTGTTACTTGTTCCAAGTCAAGTGCTTTAGACCGTTACTTTTCTGCAATGAAAGAAGTACTCATATGCGTCGATGTACTAGAACTTAATGGTGCCTTTTTGAATACGAGGGGTAAGTAATAATCTTCTACTCGTCATATATTTTCTTAAAATGATCAAAATTTTTGGGTTTATAGGTGTCCATTTCAATTAATATGTCATAAATTTTGAGATCTGGCTTAGCTCCATGACAAAATCTGGTTACTAATAAAAAATCCGTATTAGCTTTCTCGGGTTCATTATCGTTGTAAGACTAATTTAAATATTCTAGAAGACTTTAGTTAAATATTTTTGTCAACTTTTGTATTTCTTCATTAGTAACATTATAATTATTACTTGTCGTATTTTTCAGTTGCTCTTAAAAAACGTCGTTTGAACCTTCACTAAGTAAAATGGGTGTTACGAAGATTTCAGTGTTTTTTGCGACTGAGTCTAAGTCAGTATCTGTATTAAAGTCTGCTTGCGCTTTAGTTCATTCTTGTCGTTACCTACTTCATCTAGGATCATAAACTAGTGGTTGTGTATCTTCTCCCGACGATTCTTCAGTATTTTCTACTAGAGTCATTTTTGGAAAATATACTTGTCCTTGACGATGCACCAAGATTTGTTACATTTTTGATGGGTAATTGTGGCATTTCTTCATTTTTAAAACTATTAGGTTTTATTTAAGTGGTCAGTGTATTCGTATTGCTAGCGTGTGATGTTGATGCTATTGATTTCGAAAAATTTCAGTTTTAATGAGCTAGAATCTTTTGCTGTATTTTTAGTGACATTTTTTAATATACTTGGACGAGAAGTAGATGATGTCTGTGGTTTTGAAAATGTTTTCGTTCGAGTTCTTTGAGCAATCACACTATGATCTAACTTTGGCCATTTCTTGTTTGTTCTTAAACCAAGGGGTTGCGTACTCTAGAAAGTTCAGGTACATTTGATTTTTATTTATTAATGTTTTCAGATTTTGTTACTTTTACTGTTTTCTTGAAGGTTGTTAGCAATACCTTAGGTTTGATCGTCGTTAAATAGGATGTTCTTACTATTTCTTTTCTCTGATTTTGTAGTTCTGTTCTCTTCCTTTTCTCTAGATTCTTTCAACCTATTATGATAATTCTTAGTAATGGTAATCAGTTGTACATACTGTTTTCCGCATAAAGAAATGGTCTTACTGGGTTTCTACATTATGCACCTTGATATTGAGTTTTTCTGGCTTGTATTTAAAAGTGTATTCCTTATCGGTGAATTTTGACATCCAGTGCATTAAATACTGACCCCGATCTTCTCTTGTATCAATATAATTCAATGGCTAATGATTAGCTACGAGAATAAATTTATTTTCTCATAATTATCAACGAAAAAAAAGCTTTGTGTAAGTGCAGCTAAGCATTCCTTTTCAGTCGTAGAATAATTTATTTTAGATTAATTTAGAGTTCTTGACTTAAGACGACTCCAATAGCATAGTCAGATGCATCTGTTGTCATTTTAAATGATTTACTAAAGTCATCTTTATTAGTCATCATCATCCTTATCATCTTTATTAGTGTTAATCGCCATGATATAACATTGATAATTCTCATTTTTTACTATTTCTTCTCTTTAATTTACGTCATCACTCTTTACGTTGACTCGAAGTAGATATTTTCTCATTAAATTAGGATTATTTAAATTAATTTTTACTACTTTACGTGTTCAAGTCTTAATCATGATTTGGTTGGTTTATTAGTAATTTTTTGTTCCTTATTAAGGCAATGTAGGTATACAAGAAGAATATGTTTTCTGAGTTTAATGGCGTAGGATTGGAGTGTATCTTTATCGTTTAAATTATTATTTTTACTATATATCTTACTTTTACAAGTTTTATTATCAGTGGGCTCCATAAAATTATCACCCCTTTTCGATAAAGTCAATTTGTCAAATTCATCTTGAAAACGCATATTAGCTTTTATGTCTCCAAATTTTTTGTTTAGAGGTATTATTGACTTTTCAGGCTGGCCTGCGATGTATTCGTCATGAAATTTTTGTTTGTCAATCTTATTCCTAGGACACGCTCTTTCTTTGTTCGTATTAAGGGTAGTATCTAGAAATTTTCCTGCGTTTGTTTCTTAAGTTTTCATGCTTTTTATTCTTTTGTATTCTTTTTTAATTGTTGTATTTTTAAAGACTTTTTAAAAAAGGAATGGGATTCTTCACTATAGCAACATAATACTGTCATTATGTGGCTTGTCATTTGTTACAAAAGTGTCGGCACAATTAACTGCTATCTTTGATGGGAAAGTTATTAGGGATCACATAAAAAATTTTCAGTTCTCCTCGTATTGTTATATGTGTTGTTTCTCTAGCTAAAACTGAGTGGGGTTTTATTCTGATAAGATCAATACATTCACATGTCTCTACGCGTGAGTATGGGTACTTTGGTCTAATTTAATAAGGCTTATGGTTATTAGTAATTTTTTGTTTCTCGTTAAGGTGGCACCATTATCAAGTATAAGTGTGATGAAGCAGTTTTTTCGTCTGGGATTGACAACCTTATGCTTGTAGGCTGGTCGTCTACGCCAAGTCCCTGGCACGTACCGATATGGACGGTTTTGATTCTGATGCTATGTTCATTACTTGTGCTAAAAAATTCGGTGTAGGAGTTGAATTTGGTCTTTGGGGGCTCACCTTCAAACGATGATTGGGGTGAGCCGACGAAGAGTCTAAGTGATGCGGCAAACGGTCATCTCCTGTTTGGTACTAGTTTTAAAAATTCTGATTTTGATAATAAAAATTGAAACTTCGTTGGTGATAATCATTATAATTATTATTTTTGGGGTATCTTTAATAATTCTGACCTCTGCCATGGTGTACATGATTATTTCTAGGGTGAGAATTAGCATTTCTTTAAGTGTAATAATAGTTAAGATTTTCATTACTATACAGTTAAAAATTATCGTGATGATAATTAGAGTTTCTCCACTGATTTTGGAAATTCAAATCTTTCTCCTAATTTTGATAGTTTCTACGGTAATTTTGTCTATCAACATATTGTTGATATTGTCTATTTTATTCTTCTAATAATTATTATACAGCCTATTAGCTAGACGATTCTGATTGTCTATTGGTTGTTCATTAACTTGTGCTATTTGTTGTAATGGAAATGGCCAATCAGGGTACCTGTTTTGCTGTTCATAGTTCATAGTAGTGATGGTATCGTGTATCCGGGATTATACCTGCTCTCATTCAGCTGTCCAATCTCAACTTATTATCCAAGGCGTCTGCTCAAGAAGCAGGTTCATTTACATCTATCTGCTAGCTTCTTATAGGTGCTAGTCCTTTTATGAACATGTATGATGCCATCTTTTTTATAGGGGTCATTATATGCATGTTGTATGTATGGCCCTTATCTTCCATCTAGGCCCTTTTAGCACCACTAAGCAGTAGGTTTACATAATCATAATATTTACCAACTGATTGACCTTGCCATTGAAACCCCTTCTGTAGCTGAGCTTAATAATAAGCAACGGTTTTTATTGTCGTATATCTTTTTTTTTAATGGGTTATAAATGGTTTGAATTTTTTAAAATCTTGGCCGCTTATGCTAATATGCGTGTGGTACCTCGTAGATTCTGCAATAGTGCTATTTTGTATAAATCTTTTTGATCATCTTTGACCCAGCTTACTCCGTTCATAGCATCTTGTATATATTCTTTTAGCAGAATATTGTTTTCATCGAATATATTAATCGATTTAATCGCATGGTGAACTAAAAAAATGGCATTGAGACACTCCATTAGCGCTTCGGCTACTGTCATATTCGCATCATTGTTTTCATTGACAATTTTCTTAGTTGTATAATTTGTTTCACGTGCATTTTTTTCCTTTTTCTTTTTATTTATTTTTATCGTATACTCTTCACGTGCGTAAAAAAAAATTATGCTATTATTTTGTTCTGTTTATTTTTTCCTGAAAAGTATTTTATTAAATCCTTAACGTCTATTGCAAAAGATATAAGTAACAAAGAAGTAATTGAATATATATGTGTGTATGTGTGTATGTGCATGTATATGTCTCTAATATGAGCGTTTGTTTGGCACATGCATGTGCAATGAGTTTGCTTTAACTTTTACAGGTAAACATCTGCGAACGGAACGATAAGTGTACTATGTGTATGCCAAGAAACTAAAGTGAGATAATGTAATGAAGTGCACTTGTATGATATCATCTGCTTTAAGCAGGGGAGTATACAGCGCAGGGATTCCTTATGTGAAATGTTTAGCTGTATATCCTAATTGCTACGGCATCGCGATAAAGGGTGTGATTTAAAGTTCTCTCTCTACGTAGAATAAAAGTATTCGCGTTCTAGTGTGTTCAAATACGCTATCGCTGTATCTACTCTTCGGCACTGACTTGCATACGTATTGTTATCAGCGTATAGATCTGTGTTTGTATTTCTATGTATTTATGCATGTATGTGACAATGCAGGTGCTAGTACTAGTTATACTGAATGTGGATCAATCTTTTACAAGCCGAACACTTTTTAACCAACGCATCTCGGACTTGGATTTAATTTTTTTTACGGATTTTGCTTAAAAAAAACGTACAATTTTAAGGTTTTTTTTATGTATGTTAGATAATACAAGCTATCAAAAATTCGATAACAGCGAGTTTTTTGGCTTGGAGTCTAATTTTCAAAAATTAACATCTCCGGTTTTATTAGAGCTAAAAATTTTAAGAAAACAACGAAACTTAGCACTTAGCGTGTTTTAAGTATAACCATCGTATTCTACGACTAAGTTTTCATCGAAGATACTTTTTTAACAAATAGAGAAATGATCATTACTTTAGCAAAAAATCAAACAAACTGGCGTGGTACTTAACGTCAGTATCCCAAGTTGCAAAGTACACGTTATTCTCTGAATTATAGTATAATATATACTATGTACTGTGTAGAAATAGAGTAAAGTGTAATTATTATTTTATTATTATTTAGTTCAATAAAATTATTCATTAATGAAAATTAAAAAAAAAAATTAAAAAATTTTTATCATACAATATCTGTCGTTTAATGAGCAAAAATTTTAGTTTTTGAATTTGAATCTTGACTGTATATAAATCGTATGTTCTGTAAAGTTTAATCTGTAAACTTTTTTACAGGATTTTGTAATGATTGCCCTGGAATGACTAATATTATTGAGCAACTGGAAAAAAATTTTGAAGATAGATTTGTTACTTGTTGCTACATGCTTTTTTAGTTAGTAAACAAAGAGAGCTTATGAATATAAAGAAAAAGAATTTCATGAAAAATGAATGTATTGTAATTTGCGACTTTTTTGAAAATTACGCGTTCGTTATACAAAATTCTGTTTAAGATATACACTAGAATAACGATTAAACAATAATACAATCATTTCCTATTTGTTCTGAGAAGGATAATGACGAATTAGGAATTAAAAGTCTTGTTCCTATGTCTGAGCGCTTACGTCATGACACTGTTGGAGTTTCATTTATTTCGAAGGCAACTTATACAACTTCTATCAGAAATTTTTAATTTAATAATGAAATAGTAGATTTTTTGGACGACTTGAATGGACAGTACAAGAACAAAAAAATTTTATAAACTTTTCGCACCACGTAGAAGATTTTAAAATGGCAGCCAAGTGGCACTTTTTTCCCACGTCACATTGCAAAGGACCATGTGACGGAGTTGATGGAACTCTAAAAATACTTTTTGCTAGAGCAAGTCTTAAAAGAGTAAAGAATCCTATTCGTACACCGAGGGACTTATTTGACTGGGCTACAGAAGCTCTACCAAATATAACGTATTGTTTTTAACCAATGACAAGTACAAGGAAGAGGAGAAACATTTATCAGCACGTTTTGAAAAAGCTGTAATGGTAAAAGAAACTTTTAAATATTATTGTATATATCCTATCTTACTTAAAGAGTTGAAAGTAAGGCCGTTTTTTTTGTACGAAAAAAAAAACATTGTAAGAATTGTACAAACACTACAACAATAAGTATTTACACTAATATTATATTAAGTTAAAAAAACGTACACACAAAATACTATTGAATTAAAGTCCTAATACATGACTAGTTTCTCTGAAATAATGTAATTGTTTATTTATTTCTCCCTAATTTTTTATAAAACTTTAATTAAAAATAAATAATATCGTTGAATTCAAAATGTTAGGCATACTAAATGCACTATTTATAATATAGTACAGAGAGCAATGGTAAAATTCAAAAATGTGAGAAGGTCATACCTCAAGCACGCTAAGTGTTGGATTTCATTGTTAAAAATTAATTCAAACATTTAAATTGCTTTTAACAATATCAAATTTGTTGTAAAGTTTTTTTTACAAATTTTTTTCTTAAAATTCGCGTTTTTGCCTTCAAAATAGAAAAAAATCAAATTCTTAGCTCTAATAGAACTGGAGTGAGAAATTTCTAAAAATTAGTCTCCAAGCCAAAGAACTTGCTTTTATTTGATCTTCGATTGTATACATTATTTCAAATTTGAAAAATAAAAAAACTTAATTCTTTTTTTTTTAAAGTAGAATTTGTAAAAAAAACTTCGGCCAAATCAGAGATGTGTTGGTCAAAAAGTGTTCGGTTTGTAAAAGAATGACTCATTTATCAATACAGTACTTATATGCTTGCTCACATAAGTTGTTTAGTCCTGTTTGTTTACTCTGCCTTATATAAATTTATTATATGTAAATACACTAGGGGCGTGGATTTCATGTAGTATGTATAGAAGTACGTATACTTGATAGTCCGTTATAGCCAAAAGCGTGTGCTAGAATATCAGGCAGAATACGATTGCTGCACACTACAACTACATTCACTGCTACGTGCAGTCCGTCGCATACAACATTTCCAATCCTACAGCTAGAGTCTCTCTGACTTAATTTAAAAGTGAGAGTTGTCTTCTCACACTGTATACTGACACATGCCTGAATTTCTCGGCACCTGGAAGTAATCTGACGGATCCAACACTGATTTTTCTAAAGTATAGCTCTTTGCACCTTGTTTTTTGTCTATGTACTACGATTATACATTTCTAAAAATATATGCACTGTGACCTTATACGGTGAAGAATATTGATTCACCTATATAAGTGTTCTGTATGTGCAACGCACAATTTATGTGCCTATAAATCATGAATAAGGCAAGGAAAGATTATAATAAGTTTTGAATTATAAGTAAATTATTAGTTCATTCCCAGACTTTTTATTTTTTTTTTTCGTTTTAATTTTAAGAGTTCCCTTTCTGTGAAGATTATTAGATGGTTTAATTGTTCATTGATTTTTGCTTTAAAATTATTAGTTTTACTTTTTGATGATTTAGTATTCAGTTCGTAAAAATGATGGTAATCTTGTATTTTATCTTTAATTAATTTGAATTTTTTTTTTAGGACATTACCTCTTTAATAAGCTCCTGCACCAATAATTTCTTACCGCTTCTCTTACTTTTTTTATTTATCGCCAAATTATGTGTTGGGGAAATTATGAAATATCATTTTATGAACAATAGTATGAATATATGTGAAATAAATATATTATATTATATCCTTACTCCATTTTTGAGAATTTTTCTTCTACAACGAACAATATTAAGTGCCAATATGTTTGTGTAAATGTGTTAATATAATTTACTTAATTAATTATTATATATAATAATATAATTAATTATTTTGATACATCGCTTTAAGTAGCAGATCTAGGGTAAGAAGTGTCCGCTATTTCAGCAGGACGAATTAGAATAAACCAGTATGGTTAACAGATTAAGGGTAGGAATAGAAAGACCGCTTTGATTAGCAAATCTTGGGTATAAAATATCTGCTACTCAAGCAAGACTAAAGAAATGAACCACTCTGGTTAACATGTTCAAGATAGGAATAGTGTATTTGTTCTGTCTCGTAAGTGTGTAGTAGAACAGATTACTATTTATTTATTTTTCTACTGTTACTTAAAACACTATATTTCCTTATCTTTCGCCTTTTTTTTTGCAGTAAACTTTTTCTGTTTATTTTATTGTTAATTTATTAATGTATTATTAATTATTATTTTTTGTTTTCTTCTAATTCTTAAATAGTACAATAACAAATGCCCTCGTTATTCTTTCGCATCCACGATGATTCTCAGCAGTTGTGAAACAACTAGCTGAGATTGATACTAAATCTTAATTTTTAAGTTTATTTGTTTCTAAAGCAATTATAAGAAACATAAGCTAGACTGTTAATAAAAGTGTCCTTAAAAATTAATTTAGTATAATCTTTTTGCAAAAGCATGTAGTGTAATCCAATAATCTTACAGAGAAAGGTCCTCCTTTAATTACTACACTAGAACGTAAGTTGTTGTCCTATGCCAGGTACTACAGCAATTCTTACAATCAGCATATTTTCTTTATGATAATGACTGTTAGTTACAAGATAGATCATTACTTATGTGTAAAATGGCTTCACAAATGTCTTAAATTCTGCTTTAAGGTAATGCTATAAAAGACATAAAAAAATGAGACCCACTAAAATTTAAGAGAAATTGAACCAAATGTTTGAGGAGGTTATTGGTATCATTCAGAGAGGTGAGGGACAAAGAGTCTTTCCTGTCTGAGCAGCTAATCCCCCTTTACCACGTACCTCCTCTTGCCTTCTACAAACTTAAAACTGTACGACTGTTACTACTTATATTTTTGAGGCTCAATTTTTTCTGTTAAGCATCTTTATTTTGTACCGATGTATCTATAAAAACGTTTTTTTCATTCCAACACATGTAAAATATACCTTTATTTCAATTAAAAGGCAAACCTAACCTTGCTCTCTCATGAGAAACCGTGTTAAACTGTGTGTAATTTTATAGTATGTCGACCTAATACATGACGAACGAAGCTGGAAATAAAATTGATACTTATTTACTATACGGTTATGTCTAAACTATAATAACGAACATTATGTACATACTTGCTAAGTTAAAGATAAAAAGGTATATAATGTAAAGCACTTTAAAATACTCAAAAAAGATTAATCTATATGTAACACAATAGAAGAAGCTGACAGTATCTGTAGTAAAAAATTTTACTGTTGGGTTTCGATGAGAAATAATAACGGTTAGTACAAAACAAGTAAAAAAATACTTTTATCTACAATAATCACTACTGAATCAAAATAACAATTAGAAAACTTATAATAAGAAAAAAACAATAAATTTCTGTTGTAAATGTAAACATGATTAATGTATTAAATCTTGACGTCAAACGAGCGTAACTTTATAAGAACCTAATACTATTAGCAAAGGTTAAGATTGTTACCTTGGTAAGTAAGAAAGATAATTAAATTAAAAATTCACTTATTAATTCAAGTATAACAATTTTCACTCACCTGTACAACAGTAATTTTAGACAAGCCAAATCTAATTGTTAAATTAAGTGCATCTTCATAAGCCAATGAAATCTTCTTGTCAGAACCTGGGAGAATTCTTACAATTCTTGTAATTGGCTAACACCTCGGCCAAGAGCTCCTGCCATTGACAATCTGTTTTTAAAATCAATTACCAGTGTAAAAAACTAGTACATTCACAGAGTTCAAAGTACCTACGTCTTAGGTCACTGTTAGCACCAACAAAATTGATTATTATATCAATGTACAAGTCCTCTCCTGGAGATTAAGAGTTAAAAAGCAGCTATAAGGTCTTCCAAATCTATAATTCTGGACTATTTCTAGGTGTATTGCAAAGATCATCACAGAAACAAACATAACCACAAAACCCTGAGTAGTACCTCTACCTCTTGACTTAGACAATCTTATACAAAAAAGAAAAAGCGTACTTTACGGCTATTTTTAAAAGAGCTGCTAATAGTTAAATAAGAACATTATAATAAAAATATGTAACACAATTAGAACATTATATTAAACTCGAATAGTTGGAAAGTTGACCATACTTTCATACGAAGTTTAAGTAAATTAACACTTACAAGTTAAGCACTTTGAAGTAATATCACGAACACCTTGTCAGTCTCGAATGAGCCGAAGTTCGCTAAAAAAGTACTCATGATTAGTTGGAGATTGCCATGAAGCATGATTCTATGAGATTGCTTAATAATTATCTTTGTGATAAAATTTTGCATCGCTAGCACTACAATGTATTTAACATTATAATTTAAGGCAGAGTAATCCAAGCAACTCCTAACGCTCATTAAATCATCCTTCAAAAACGATTCAAGCCTAATCAGGGAACTACTAGAAGACAAACGATTAGAGTCATGACCCATACCAATCAAAAAATTTCTGTACTTTATTTTGTGATTAAAAAGAAGCTAATGTAATGACAAGACTTGTTTAGAGTATGCTCGTAACCGTTATATATTAGTGTCATTTGTGGGTTTTTTAGGGCTCAGCTCGTAAGCTTTATTTGTTTCTTTTAGTTGTGTCAAAATATTTCATTTAAATAACATAGATGATTTTAATTAATGTGTTCTTTTAGTAAGACAGTTTGAAAAGATTTTTTTTTAAACACAATTTACTTGGATTACTTGAACGAGATTAAGTATTAATTATATTACTGATACATAACTTACATATATTACTAATTGTTATTACTGCTACTTTAGAACTCCTTTATACTTCGTGCAGTAATTTTCAGTGATTCCTTAGGCTACACAAATAAGTTCGTGGCCAGACAGATGTTACATTTTCTGCCTTCTCTGCTATCACTGGAACCACTTTCGGTGGGACTCTTTCGTTGTACCTTGCTTCTTAGCGTTGGCTGATACTATTGGTATTCTCTAAATGAACCCCAGTTGCCACAGCTAACACGTTATGCTTTACGCTGCAAGGTATTTTTTTAAATTATGTCACTTTACAAGAATACTTGAGATTTTCGTTGACACGGAGGAAAAGAGCAGGTTAGACGTAAAGAAGCAGTTGATGTGAAATGTGCCCAAATGTAAATCATAGACTTGGATTTATTCATGTTACAATCTCAAACCTATTACAAATTAACAAACTCACTGGCTGGCATGTTCAATTATCAGTAACATAAATACTATTCAGTCTTGTTTCAATCAGAATAATGCGACGTGTAATAACATAATCAGGAGTCCCCCACATACATTCAATCTAAATAATAGCTACACGGATGTTATGCTACGAAGAAAGCCACTAATCTCAAAATAATAATATTATCTAGTTTTTCTGAATCACCTGAAACGCATGAATCATTATTGTCTCAGAGACTCGAATGCTTACGCATTCAGTAAACAATCGAAGTGCTTCTTTACCTATATTTGTTGGACAACAGATTAAAGCATGGTTGGCTACTTTGGGTAGGTAAGTCGATACAATTCAAGAGTGTGCTCTTAACTTAAAATAATAAAAATAAAAATAAAAATGCTCCGTTACAACCTCATTTGCAATAACGTAACTCTCAGTCTCTAATACTTGGCTTTTGTAAATAATAATAATGTTTGTATACGCAAATACAGAGCCAACAAAGTTATCGTTCAATAAATTTGAATAAAGTGCAATTTTTTTGCGAGCTCAGTTGTAGAGTGTCTTTTATTTTTACCTTACTATAACATTAAAAGTTAATTCATTCGATTCCCCTCTCTTATTAAACTTCAAAATGAATGCTTTGAGACGTACATGACAACTAACGACGCTACAATTACAGCAAGATTTCTAAGTTGTCGTGCAATTCTTCACGTCTAATGATAAAATAAAAACTAAGAAGTAAAACTTAACTGTTAATAAATAAAAAGCAGTAGATCAAGAGAAAAATTTTAACACAATTCTTAAAAGTAGAATTTATTATACAAATTACAAGAAGCTGCCAGTAGACAACTCAAAAATAATTTGAATAATCACCACTACTGGAGAGAAAAGGAACGGGACCGCGAAGAAAAACCAACGTGCTAGGCGATCGTGTTGACAAAAACAAACAGCACTGTAATACAGACGAGACTTCAAGAACAGCTGCCAACAAACGTCTTCGAGATACCTTATAGACCAAATTGGTACCACCTTTTGATAGGTAAATTAAACAATCGATGGCTTTATGTTTCAACTCTGAAAAGTCTGGTAACTTACGCCTCTTCAAGCCATGAAGGAATTCGCTCATCTCAATTTTTTTTTTAAATTCTTTTCTTGACTACCCTAAATTCAAAACTGCATCTCTTTTTTTTCTTTTTTCTCGCAGCACACCACGGATTGTTCCCTCCGATTTCTATCCCTTACCTACGTAACTGTGATGGCTCATTATGCCGTGATACGTGACCAGTTACATATCAATAGAGGAATTGGCTACATAACCATGCCTCCTCCCTAAATATATATATATATATATATATATATATATATATACATACATAAATATAAAATATAAATTGATACTTGACGAAATTCTCGATGCAGCAGCATGATTCGAAACAAATTCACCTAGAGACGCTTCCAACGTGTGTGAGGTACTTGTAAGTCATGGAAGTCAAGATTCGACTAAGACTTTAAAAGACAGGTGACAGATATAAGCAGAGCGATTTTTCCTCTTGATATTGCGTTTTTATAGTGTTGGAGGGAGTAAAAGGGGCCTTTGGTTGATTTAGGTAAACCAATGAGCGATGTTCTTGCAGACTGCGTTGACAGGAAACCAGTAGGCTTGGACGGTGATGTTCTGTGTTATGATTGCACGTATTAAAAAATAACAATAATAGCGAACCAATCACATTTTTTTGACGAGTGTGACCAAGTTTTTGGATAAGCGATGATAAAAGCTCGCATAAGCAATAAAAAATACCAAATACAAGTTAAATTGTGATAAATGAGTTAACAAATTTCAAAATTTATACTTTTGGGCATTTTATCATTAATTTTGAGTACAATAAAATAATGTATTTACTATGATTTTTAAATTAGCATACATTATTAGAAGTGGACTATCAATAAGCAAGTAAACTATTTATTGAAATATACAATACCATTTACGCATTCATACCTGTAACGTTAAATTTCAATACGTTAGTACATCATTACAATGAGGCTAGTCATATTATACGTCAGCATATTATAAAATATTTGCCTCTCAGTTCATGCACACACGTATGTAAGTGACTATAAGCTCCACTTGTCACATGAGATTGCGTATGCACAATACGTCTTGTATAAATTTGACAGATAGATTGTATTTTTACTTCTTATATGATTTGTCTAAATCAACAAAGAATGTAACACCTCCCTTATTAGATTGTGTCCACTATGACGAAAACTATGGATCGATCGAGAATGTACGTACATTGATAAAACGAGTTATTATAATATTGTTTTTAACGTAAAGCTTTTTTTTTTTTTTTGGCAAAATAATTAATTCATCATTTGACACTCTGGCTTTTATTGAAAAGCAGTGTAGGTATCTTGTTGTTAAACAAAAATGCTTGGGTTAGGAAAAAGTTACGATGTATGTTTTTCTTTGCATATGAGTAGATAAGCTATGGCGATTCTGGCCCAGGTGGGCTCGAGTTGAAAGGCGATTTTGGCCCACTCCCTCTCCGCCGCGAGCAGCCCCTCTTTTCGGGTGGACTAGTCCCTGCTGCAGCCAATGGGCGAGCAGGAGCTGTGGCTTCCTCGCATTCCTTGTGCGTGCTCTGCTTGAGGTTGCGTGCGCCAGCTGCAGTGCTGCTTGAGTTTGCGCGCGCTGTTTGAGTTTATGCGCAATGTACAATAGCGCCTGTAGCGCCGCGTGCGCCAGCTGGTGACGTGCAACGCTGTTTGAGTTTGCGCGTGATGCAATCTGCGTAAGTCGTCCGCAGCACTGATTTGCGCGTGCTGTTTAAATCTTTCGATTTTTCCACAGATTTTGTTTCATCAACTTTTACGTCTTTCTTCTCGTTTCTTATCATAAATTTTTCCCACGCTTCTTGTCGTCGTTTGTTTTCTGATTCTTCTTTACTCCAGCTGTTGCTCCGACCTTTATCCATTGTGGTTGAAAATAAACTGATGCTAACAAAGCCCTGAATTAACTTTATATCTACACAAGTTTCTTGACATCCCCACTCATTGGACTGTATTGAACTATGCGGTCGTGTAAAACTAAGCAATAAGCTGACGTATTGGCAGGAAAATTTGTATGTAACTCAAATTCTAGCCTCACATCTACTGGAGCATTTTTGAATGACTCGTTTTGTTTCGAACAATGGAGAACAATTAAAGGTATTCGATTAAGAAAGTGCTGTTTGCCCAGTGAAGGTGTACAATCTTTGCCATAGTATGAATTTTGAAAATTAGCATACATATGATATAGCAATGCATACAGAATACGCGTTATATCAAGATTCAGATCACCATAAGGATAATATTGTGAATTTAAGTAGAGTTTCACATTTCTTATGTTGCAGTGATCAAACATACTGGTGCTTACATTTTTCTGATTTTTACGGTCAGTTTAAAAGGCTAAAATAATGTAACGTGGCTCTTCCAACTGATTTGATGTTTTAACTGTCCATATATGTTTGGATGTGCTAGGTAACAGGGGATACTCATATAATTTTCAAGATTGAAAACTCATAGGTATAAACTTGTCTTTTTGCAGACAATTTAATAAACGAATTTTATGAGAATCTGACATTACCACATATAGCATAAGCCACTCGAGCTTCATTATTACTATTTTAAAGTCTTCCCAAGTCTCTACGGTCGCGGGATCAGCAGCATTAGCATTAACTGGAGTTTGCAACACGGCATTTATATTATTTCTTGCTCTTGTGAGTATAAGCTCATGTTTTACATTAACAACTATTTTACGATAGTCTTCAGCAAAATCCAAAATCATATTCAGTGGAAGCGTGATATCAAAGTAGCCGTTATCATTAGTAAGATCAGGAGCTTCTTCTCCAACACCAAGCCAACCGGCATTTATCATAAATTTTTGATCAGGACGAAGTGATAACCAATTTTTCATAAGGGTTGTTATTCTAACATTTTTGCATTTGTTGACCTCTATGGCATTTATCTCATGTCTCATTTCTTCAAATAAGTGGCAGATTGCGTTGTTTATCAAAGCAGTATTTGTTACTGCTGTATTTCCATCTGCTTTGACCAATCTTTCATAAACATGTAAAGAACTTCTGGATGGTGAAAGACACAACTTCGAATATGCCTGAGCAGATGTGACACGACAAATCCGTCAGAAGCACCTGCTCAAAACCTTGAAAGCCTGATGCCTAATGAAAGCGATCGGTTGTCGTTTCAGACTATGGACGCGCGCCGAATTACTCGTTCCCAGGAGGTTAAATTTCTACAACTAAATGTTGATAGATCGAACAAGGTGACAGAAGAGGTGTATCAGCTGATCTCTGAAAAGAGGTTGGACATACTCCTCCTCCAAGAATTGGCCAAAAGGAGGACGGGAAACTCCTGGACGCGTAGTGGTCTGGGCACAAGCACGATCATGGCAACCCGCTCGGATGAGCCCTCAACGGCAATCGTTGTTGCCAACCCAAAATTTAGCGCTCTGTATATTCCGTAGCTGAGCAACCAATGTTGTGTGGTTGCGGAAATCACAGCTCCTGGGCTCTCGTTTTATGCTATCAGCTGCTATTTTAAATACAGTGATGACAGGGAGTTGCACCTTGCCCACTTGGACAAGGTGCTTCGAAAGCTAAAGGAAAAGCGTGTAATACTGGGCGCTGATATGAATGCTGAATCATCAATTTGGAGCCCAAGAGGCTCCAACGAGAATGGTAAAGCCTTGGAAAACCTAATAGCAGCCCATGGTCTCTCGTCCCAGAATGGGATCACCTGGACACCAACGTATGAGTCGGGGGGACGAAAATCTTGGATCGACGTAACCTTGATAAACTCATTGATGAGCCGTGGGGTCCTGAACTGGAGACTGCAGACTGCTTGGACAAGTGGTGAGCACAAGTCAATTTCGTTTAGTTTCAGAATCTGTCAAGATGAACGAGAAAACTCCTCTGCCAGAACCAGGTTTGACTTAGGGAGAGCAGATTGGGAGAAATTCGAAAGTGAATTATTAAGACTCTCAGATGAGAGGCTTAAGAGTCTGGAACTGAGGGAGACAAACGAAGTAGATTAATATGCCCAAGAACTGGGAATAACTATAATCGAGGCGTGCAAACGTGCCATGCCGAAGAAAGGTCGCCGGAGAGATTGAAATCCATGGTGGAATGAAGAACTAGCGAAAGCCAAGAAAAATTTAAAGAAAACGCACCGAATGCTCAAACGATACCATAAAGATATCCTGGTAAATGAATACAGAGCCCTGCGAGATAAATATAAGGTCATGGTCCGTCAGGCCAAAAATGAAAGCTGGAGAGACTTTGTTAGTAAAGCGGGGAACGAAGACGTCTTTGGCCGCGTCTATATATACATGGCAAACAAAAAAACTCCCCAAACTGCCTTTAGTGCTCTTCACACTAAGGACAGCTATACACTGTCGATGAAAGAAACAGCTGAAACCCTGCTAGCAATTCATGTACTGGATGACGACAAATCTGGCGACTTTCCGGAGCTTAGTCGCATTTAACCCGCTACTAGAAAGACTGGAGGCAAGATCGGACGTAGAGTTCCTGGCCCATGCTGATGATCTCATCACAATTGTGATGGGTAACTCTCGAAAAGAAATTGAAGCAAAAGGCCAGGAAGTCGTCGACGAGGTCATAAAGTGAAGCGAAAACGTAAAACTTGAAATTTCAAAGAAAAAGACCGAAGGCAAATACCTTAAAATCAATGAATTTGGAGGTAATGGATCCAATGTAAAGCGCAGACCTGATAGGCCCAAAAGATCAAGAAAAAGAAAAGCAGCTCTGTTACTACGGACGCCAATAATCAAGATCAAGGGCAAAAGTTTGAAAACAAGGAAAAATGTCAGATATCTGG
Organism: Copidosoma floridanum; assembly: GCF_000648655.2. Next base: position 991,264 of record NW_019379646.1, read on the forward strand.
GAATTAACATTGAACAGGGTATGCACTTCGGTAATCACTGCAAATACCTCAACGACAAAGTGACGCCGCTTTTTCATAAACTAAGAAAACTTGCAAACAGCGCGTGAGGCCTAAAGTTCCCAACGTGCATGCAAATCCACCGAGCGGTATTCGCCCCCATGGTCGCCTACGCAGCCGTGGGATGGGTGGACAAGTGCACGTCGCATGACATTCAAACGCTATCAAGCGCGCAGCACACGACGCTCGTCGCTGCTACCCAAGCATATAAAACCGTCTCGACGGATGCGCTATGTGTACTAGCGGGCACACTTCCAGTTGACCTTCTTTTACAAAGCCGAATTGCCCTGTACAATTTAAAGAAGGGAAAACCAATCTCCTTTGGAAACCTCAAAGAAGTCAGGGCAGAAGAAGTCAGCGAAAAACAAATAAAGGAGGAAGCCCTAGACGCATGGCAAAAAAGATGGGACAGCTCGAAGAACGGACGAAAAACATATTCGTTCATCAAAAACGTTAAAGACCGACTTGATACGAAGTGGTTAGAATTAAACCACGCAAGCACCGAGGTGCTCACTGGCCATGAAAACTTCAAAGCAAACCTGCACCGGTTTAGCTTAACGGACAGTGATGCCTGCGTCTGTGGAGAAAAGGATACATCTGACCATAGACTTATGAGCTGCCCTAGAACGCATGAGAATCGAAAGCAATTCATGCGAAAGGTAGGACTTGATAAGTGGCCAGAGAGCAACGAATACTTCGTGTCAAGTCAAGAAATCTTTGCCACTTTCTCGGAGCTCTGCAGATCGATCGTGATAGATGCAAACTCTGAGAGTGTGGAGAGAACTTGAAAAACATCCTCTTTTGTTTGAAAGACGAGTATGAAAGACCAGAAATAAGCTGGCCTTAGGGATTCGCGCCCCTTCTTATTCACAGCAGACGACGCGGCTCCAGGTGGGAGCCAATGGACACGCCGCCTCGAGGTTTCCCGTGGATGTGGTCATCGTCAAAGCTGTCTGCGAACGGTTGGATCAGAAATGATTAATCAAGAGTCGGGGCAGCTAATGAGTGTAACAAAAGTGTCTGTCCCGGACTTCAGCTGTATCGATCATAGAGACTCGACAAAATTTACCTTCGGGCCTCCTTGGAGATGCAGCTAGTACGAACCAACGGGCGTCTAAATTTTTCCAAAGTCGGACCTAAGGTGGGTCTTGCGCGGTTGCAGATGAGTTACTTCCAGATTCCCTTAGTACCTTTCAAGAGACTGCGAGTCCCAATTGGTGGCGATCAGTCTGGAAACGGGGAGCAGCGTCAGCCAGTTACCCTGGAGAATATCGCTGTGCACTTCTTCGTGCATCGTTCTCCTCACTGGTAAAAGACACAAATGTTGATGTTTAATTAAAATTCGAATTTCAACGCTGTTACCATATGTTGAAAATGCATACGGCTAATGAGCATGAATCTCATAGTGTGCAATAGATTCATCAAATGTGACTGGAGACTGAATACTTAGAATCTCGTCCATTTTTTATACAATAAAAAAGTATCTAACTTATTTTCCACCAGGGTTTCTAACTTTTAAGCCGAGACTTTTTATAAACTGAATGTTTTGATGAGCTTATTTTGGATGTGTTATTTTATTTATTTAATTAATAAACAAAGCGGCCATTAGGCCTCCTTCTTAGATGTCTCGATGCTTTTAAGGACTGTTTTTTCTGACGTCTCAACGGTTTGAGAGCTCGTCGTTGACTGAGTGCTGGAGTACATATTGAGCTACCTATATGATCTGTTTGATTATAAATGATACCCATTATGAAAAGGGTTTCACATGCAACCTTATAGTTATGGCTTTACCTCGAAAATTAACTAAATTACCGTCCTGATCTACTATACGTACTTAAATATAATCAATATTATGTCCAGTAATCGGGAAATAAATTATTTGTGAAGGAACTTCAATAATTTTATATCCTGGTGGTACTGCTGGAAAAAATTTATGAATCGTGTGCACTTTGTTGCTTTTTATGTAAGCTCCTCTCGTAATGTTACATTAAACTCTTAATGCGTTTATCTTTAGAATAGCTACAGGAAAGTCTAAAATATGAGTGGTGTTATTGTTAAGAACTCGCTGAGTGAGACCTCATAGACGACCTATAGAATCCTTAGGTCTAAAGTCAATTGTATGGCTGCACTTAATAACACTTCAAAGCGTATTATTGTTTGGCGTAATATCAAGAGTTATGTTGCAATGTTGTAATACTTCAATTAAAAATGACTTAATATCTTCAATCTCATAACTATCGATTGGTAATACAATAACTTGATTGTCAACGTTAAATTTATTACAATTTTTATCAATATTTAGAATTGAGTTGAATGACAAAAGTTCTACTAAGCCAAGAACGTAGCTGTGTTTTGGCGATAATTCAATAGGTGGAAGATACTGTGCTTCTAAAACAGAAGAAGTACCAGACAGACTTAATGTTAATGTTTCTTTTATCGTTGTCAAAGTATAACTAAGAGGTTTCTCTTGATGTAAGAAAGTTATATTTGTTTTGAAAGAAACTTTAAGCACAAATGACCGCAGTTGTAAGAGTTAAATTTTTGATAACGCTTATGATTATATCTCACCTTATTAACTTTTAGAAATAACATTGAGTTGATAGGTGGCTGAAGATCTCCAAAACTGTTAAAATATACAACATTATTACCACGTTTTCAATAAGCTATCCAGTGAGTTCCAGGTCCATTCTTATCATCAAGATTTACTATAGCTGATTTAAAAAACTGCGGGCCATCAGCAGGTAAGTTGTTTTTTATGAATACTCCACGAAAACGTGGGATTTTTAAGATTTTAGAATATTTTATCAAATCTATGTTGGTCAGAGCTCGATCAGGTAATTTTACTGCTTTGAACTTTTTTTGATTTTTGTTTTTTGTTTTTTTTTTTTCTTTAAACCTTTCCCAACGTGAGGCTTAAAATAGACTCCTAATCCAGTTTTATAAGGTCTGAGATAAAGACCTTCCCCGAGGGCAATAGCTTCCATAGTTTAATTATGTCTCTGACTGTCAGCTACCTTCTTTTTTGTTGCCTTAGTAGCATAGATGCTTTTAATAATTCCTGCTATTCCATTGGCTATAGCACCTGTTGCACTCAAACCAGCAAACGAGAATATCAGAGGTAGAGCTCCTCCAATTTAAGTAGGAAGGCGTAAGATGCGGGGAATTTTAACATGCTTTCTACCACCAGATTTTTTAACAGCAGTACAAGCACCTTTTAAAGCACTACTAATAACATCTTGAGCTTTTTTACTATTGGTATTCATGTCTTGTGAAGCAGCTTTGATAATTGCACTTAAAGCACTACCTTGTTTTTTTAAGCTACTCTTTTTTCTTTTCCTTTTGTTAATACAATGTTTTTTTTTCCTCATCTCCTTCTTTAGTCCCATACTAAATTTACTTTTAAGATTCATGGCGCCAGTCACAAATGTAGCTGCTGATTTTTCACCAATACTTGAATCTGAAGCTTTTACTTTTTGCCAAGCCTCATCAATTAAAATTTTATCTGCTTTGCGTGTGGCTTTTGAATCTTGTCAATTTTTTGAGTATGCTATATCATGCTCTTTACACGCGGCGTCCAGCGGATTAACTCCTGGATCTCCTCTAGCAAGATGCTTAGCAAGCTTAGTACCAGGCCCACAATACTGATATCTAGGCAAATGAAGCTCTACTGTTTAAGAATTTATGATTTTATTTACAAAACCTCGTCCTCTCTCACGATGCATGATCATGATAATACATGATGATGATTAGTCTTCAGAGGTTGAAGTATGACTTAGCGTTCGAGAAAACAAATAATGTATTTATAGTTGACGAATCCGTTATAATAAAGAGCTTGAAATATAAAAGCGTTATACTATTCAATTAAAAGATTAGTTGTCACTCATCCTTCATACCGAGTAGACATGGAATTCAAAGAACAATCCATAAAATTACAAGTTCCGAATTTTGACGCTATTGTAAAGCAAGAAAAGCGTTCAAATCGACATAGTGAACTACTCTCTGATAGTATTCGCGCAGTATTTTGCGGTCCATCTAATTGTGGTAAAACTAATAGCTTATTGGCTTTAATCGTGCATCCCAAAGGTGTTAAGTTTAAAAATGTGTATGTGTATTCTAAATCACTGCTTTAGACAAAATACAAGTTCTTAAAAGATTTAGTGAAGCCTATAGAGGGTTTAAAATACTTACCTTTCAGCGAACATGAGACTGTAGTTTCGCCCGATAATGCTTTACCAAATTCTATAATGATTTTTGATGATATAGCTTGTGAAAACCAAGACAATGTGAAGGCTTTTTTCTGTATGGGTAGACACAAGAATGTTGACTGCTTCTATCTTCGTCAGTCATATGCTCAAGTCCCAAAGCATCTTATAAGGGATAACGTTAATTTTTTAGTTTTATTCCATCAAGGTAAAGTTAATTTAAAGCATGTGTATAATGATTATGTAAACTCCGACATGCCATACATTCAATTTGAAAATTTATGCTCTAACTGCTGGAATGATGATAAACATGGATTTTTTGTTATAAATTAAGATAAACAAATGAGTAATGGTTGCTACAGAAAAGGTTTTAATAATTTTGCGGTACATTAAGGATATACCTAGTGCAATCATTACAGTCAGTCGCAAGACATTGAAGCATCATCATCATCGTCAGCATCATTATCATTATGTATGAACAAGAGAAAGACGTTCTACATCAGTTAGTAAAGACACGTGAGGCTGTTAGAAAAAAGTACAGACTATTGAAGTTAGGGAAAAATTAGGCTGAAAAAGTGCTTAGTTAAACTTTTAAACCAATTACAGACCCTCTAATGGAAATTGTTGCCGAAACAAAAAAACGAAAAAATTATAGTAATAATCTTGTTACTCATAATTATTTTTATTATAAAAACGATGAAGAAAATAATAAAGTTGATAAAGAAACGTATCCAAAAGACAGAGAAAAGTTTAGTTAAAGTGATATAGCATTCGAGTCTGCCATTAGTGAAAGTGATGATGATACTGATTTAAATAATACTATTCAGAATCAATAAGTTGATTTAGTGCAAATTAGTAAGAATTCATTAAATAATTTTTATTTACAAATACTTGATGAAAATCAGAAAGATTAATTAGATTTTAAGTATGGAGTGCGAAAAGATAATGAGTTGTACTAACTTGGTGATTCGCGAATAGAATTTGAAAATAATCACATCAAAATAGATGATTTAAAGTAATCAATGACTCCGGGATTAATGAAGCTACTCATAAAAAAGCATCCTAATAAATCTCTGTTGACACAGAAGGATTCTGAAAAATACTACGTATTTTTTAAAATGTCAAATGTTCACAGAAAAGGGTTTAAAAAAAACGGAGCTATACGAACCCATGATAGTAATAAGTTTATTAAAATGATTGCTCTACTGTTCAATCTCACGGTTCGTAAAAAAGGTGGATCGCTGCTACCTCATTATAAAACTGCTCGAATAATGCAACAAGTAGATTATACACACTGGGATAATCCTAATGAGTTAGTAGATCGCTTACGCTTATTAATAGCTGAAAAGTCGGCAGAAAACACAAGTCTTGACAATGAAATTTTATCTATCATCGAAGAGCTTCGTGAAGGAGGATATATATATTGATGTGCACAATTTTTGCTTTAGTATCAAAATGAGTGTCGATGTATTCGGTTGAAAACTAGGTCAAACCGAAGGCGGTAGCCGAGGTCCTCCTGGTATTGAATATAAACTTACAACAGATAGGCAGTATGACTTAAATTACAAAAGACTGTGCAATGTTAGAACACCGAAACAACCTTAAGATGCAGTTAATTATGCTTACTTAATTGGAGTAATTAAAATAGAATAGATAGCCTTCGAATTTTGATTTTCAGCTTACAATAAAAATTCCCATTTATTCAAGCTGATTCGGAAAACTTGAACCTAGACAATTAATACATGGAGCAAATCGTTGAGGAACTACATAAGGCAGCAAGGCGTAATTATCCTCGACGAAAATTCAATATACGTGGTTTAGATGAGACTTGGCAAGCAGACCTTGTAGAGATGCAGCCTTACGCTTCCAAAAACAAAGGATATCGGTATATGCTCACTGTAATAAATATTTTTTCCAAGTACGCGTGGGCTGTACCCATCAAGAAAAAAACTGGTGAAGAAGTAACTGCAGCAATGCATTCGATATTGAAAAAAGGACGGGTACCAGTAAACATGCAAACTGATCGTAGCAAAGAATTCTATAATGCAAACTTCAAAAATCTCATGCAAAAATAGAAAATAAATTTATACTCAACTTACAGCAATCTTCAAGCTTCAATATGCGAGCGATTCAATCGTACCTTAAAAGATTTGATGTGGAAAAAATTTAGTTTGCAAGGCAATTATAAGTGATTGAATTTAATACAAACGATAGTTAAATTATATAACAATAGGAAGCATCGAACAATTGGTTTGAAACCGAAAGACGTTACTGCTGAAAATGAAGTTCAAGTCTTAAAAAAATTTTTTTTTAAATGTGAAAATAGCAGTGTGCCAAAATTTAAAATTGGCGATAAAGTACGTGTTAGCAAGACAAAACAAGCATTCGAAAAAGGTTATACACCAAATTGGTCGACAGAAATATTCACAATCACGCAAGTAGCAGCAACAAATCCAACGACATATCATCTGAAAGATTATAAAGATCAACATATTTCTGGAAGTTTCTACGAGCAAGAACTGCAGAAAACAAACATCCTGATGTATACCTCATAGAGAAGATCCTTCAAAGGCGTGGCAATCGAGTTTTTGTTAAATGGTTGGGTTTTGACAGTACTCATGATAGTTGGACGAATAAATAACTAAGATATTTGAATTACTTCAAGTTAAAAAATTATAAGATTGTAATGTGTATCAAGTAATAATGAAAATGTTACATAGGAAGAATGTTTTAAATAATCACTCAAATTTTAGAGAAAATTGTAATTTATTTTTTTCTCACTTTTTACATCACACATAAGAAAATATAATGTGTTTTCCATTGTATACAATAAATAATTTAAATTTATTTACAGCATCTAATAATTCATTATAGAATTCATCGTTTTTGAACAAAGCAGCACTTATGCTAGTCTGCAGAAAAATTTAAAATTCATTGTCAAGTTCTGCAACTATCTTGGGTCCGAATTTAGAATAAGCTTTTCTTAGTTTTTACACCATGTAGTTTTGGTCAGGAATCAATTCGGAAAATTTTCTCGTTGAGAGAAAATCACTCTCAGGGATTTTGTTGAGTGTTACATTACATATTCTGTGTGAATATGCACAAATATTTACTATAAGAAAAAAAAAAAATGAAAAAAATAAAATAAAAATGAAAATAAAAAAATATGTTACCTTAACTGTATTTAGATTTTTTACGAGGTGGTTCATTTTAAGGTGATGTCAGCCTCTGTTGATTGAGTCCAACCTTACTTGGACCTCTGCTAGGGTGTAGAATGAGCTTGCCTGGTTGAGACGACTCCTTATATGGTACCAACCCCCCCCCCCACTGTAGGCTCATCTGCTATTGTTCTGTCTATTTTTGAGGGATTCAACACAGGAACAGTCTTTGCAGCTTCTCCTACCTAATTGGCTACTTCTATTGATGCTTTCCTCTTATTAGATAATTCATCTCCCACTATGCTATAATGACCCTATGGTAGAGTATTGGTACAACCTGGTTGCTAAAATCGTTTGTCGTCGTGTGCACTTAAAGCATTTTTCGTCTCTTTTTCAGTGAATAGTTGATGATGCGATCTTATAATTTTCTGCTCTCGAGTAATGTTAGAATTTTCAGTCAGACACTTGATGTAATCTTCAAAGGTTATCGTAGCTCCTACAATGGCGCTTTTTACACCTTTAGCTTTTTTTAATAGTTTTTGATTTTGAATTTTCACGCTATACATTTTACTTCGCAATCCTACAAATCCCAACATAATTATACCATTGCATTCATCTTTCATAAGACCAACAATTTTTTTGTTTTTACAAGGCATATTAAGGTCATTGTTGATAGGATAGTCCCACGTGTCAAATTCTCTGATATTCTCACGCATTATCTTATGGATATTTTTATTCGTTATTTTATATATAAGACTATCAGTGTTGGTATACAACAGTTTGCACTGATTCCCAATTTTATTTCTCATAAAATCATAATGAAAATAATACACAAGTGTTTTAGACAGGTCCAAGACACTTAACCCTATGCATATTGGTTTTTCAATAAAAATATCAGTGCACATTAATTGTGTAGCAACAAGCTGCTCGTTAAATATGTCACAACTATGAAAATTGGGACGTGAAATATATGCCTCTACCCCAAATCTTCCTGCCCACTTGTTGATAAGCTCAACACCAAGTCGCTTGCGCTCATTTTCCATTGTTTTTTCATATACTGCGTTAATCAATAATTTGTACAACATCTTCTCAAAGTCATTTTTTGCATTTTGACGTTTTTGACTGTTCAAGTCAATGTATGTTTTTAACCAGGAACTTTGATGAAACCGTATGGCTCTATAGATTTTTGTTATATGGAGACCACGACTCACAGCTTGCTTAAGTGCCCGATAGTGTATTTTATATCGTTTTTTGTCGTACGGAGTAGTCAATAATTTTTTTTGTTTGGATCCTGGAGGTGTCATGTGCTCAGCACAGAATGGCAAATCCTTGTGTGCGTTATGGAGAGTTTCGGGGTAAGTAAGATCTACTTCGAGTATATACCTGATTTCAGCATCATCTTCTACATTTAAAATACCTGATGGGTTAATATTTTCAATCCATTTGAAACCAGCGTAAGGCAATGGTTGCGTCATGGCCCAACCATACAAATTATTGACATCATAATACATTAGATATTTTTCATCCATATCATCGCGTTTGCCTTCTTCCATGTATGCATTATTTGCTTTAGCATAGCGGTTACAACATTGACTGATGCCACCTCGTTCGCCGCGCTCAATAAACATAAGCATGTCAACATTAGTTATTAATTCAAGTTTTACCATAAATCAATTATCATCATCAATATTATTATTATTTCATAATGAATTATAATTTAAAAAATATTTTCAAACCTTTGTATACTTCAACATGGCATCCCAAGTTAAACCAGGTGTTGTATAATAATGAGCCGGATCTAATTCATACGCTTCGAGACAATTGTTTCGAAAATTTTCGAAAACTTTGGCAAGTAGTACATCAGTCTTCAAGTATAAATCTAGATACGGCCTAAGTGTTTGAATGTTAAAAGTATTCCAGGTACTTTTAGCATGCTCATACTCTTCATCAGTAATATGAGCTTTGTATAAGCTACACTAAAAATCTTGTTTTGTTGGTATCTTTTATTCCTCTAGTTTTTCAAACGAGAATATATAATCATACAAGAATATGCCTTTTCTGTTTAATAAATTTATTCGATTCATATCGTAGTTAACATCATTTGAGAATATACTTTCGATAATTTTCATTTCATCTGAATATGGTAACAGTTTGTCGAGAGATGACGGCATAAATTTGAAGGTATCTATAAATCGTAGATGAATATCAGTTCCTTTAACATATTTTGTAAAAGAAGTATAGTTTTCTTTTGTCTGAGGTAAAAATTGAGCTCTTCCAGGGAAGTTAATTACGAGTTCTTTTATAAACAAATGAGAATCATAACCACTTAAGTTATGAAAAATTATCGGTATAATTCATGAATCATGGTAATTGATTTTATATTTGCTATGCGTAGGACCTTTAAACCTGCAATAAAAAAAATATTTTTTGTTTGGTGTATGAAATAATAATAACTGTGACAGTAAAATAATAAAAAAGATATGCATACTTTCCATTTAGATGACAATGATCTCATACTTTTTCATCAACTAAACTAAAGGGCTGGTTACACATACGATATAAACAAGCTTGATCATACATGACTCTGCTGTTGTCAAATCAATCATCTTGATCGGATTTTTATACAATTCTTCCAGTTTTAAAGCAAGAAGGTAAAGAATACCGACAAACTATTTAGCAGGTGTCTCATCATTATTTACATCATTTTGTCTTTAACTTTTATACTCTGATTGACTTTCATCATAACTGCATTTAATATAACATCCAATGCTATATGCTACATGATGTTGATACGCACGTTTATTTTCAACGGATTCCAATAAACATTCAAAGTCCACATAAACAACAAAAGGTACTCGGTTCTTGTATGTAAAATTCTTAAATTGAAGTATGTGCTCATTCTTCTCTTTTTTAGGTAGAATAATTTTGCAACTATTCAAATTTTTGCAATCTTCTTCATGGACTTTCAATTTATCTTTAGACCAAAAGTAGTGAAGGCATCGGTCACATATGTTTGCGGCATGTTGATGTTTAGACAACTGTTTGCGTATTAAACGTGACAAATTTTCAATCCTAACGTAATGATATTTATACTCGGTATTTAAATCGTTTTCAATATTGATTGTATTATCATCCTCCTCATAATTCATATAAAAACTTTCAACAAGTAAAAGGTTAACATGATTCTCTTTTTTGTTTCTTGATAAATGACTAGGAAAAACATTTTAAATATTACCTTTTTTTTTTCAAAAATATAAATGAACCGAAACATTATTTTGTTTTTCAAATTTAGAAATTTCTTAAGGGGTAACCGGGAACTCAATATCATTAAAATTTAACTGGTTTTCGTATTTTCTATTTTCACTTTTTTACATCACACATAAGAAAATATAATGTGTTTTCCATTGTATACAATAAATAATTTAAATTTATTTACAGCATCTAATAATTCATTATAGAATTCATCGTTTTTGAACAAAGCAGCACTTATGCTAGTCTGCAGAAAAATTTAAAATTCATTGTCAAGTTCTGCAACTATCTTGGGTCCGAATTTAGAATAAGCTTTTCTTAGTTTTTACACCATGTAGTTTTGGTCAGGAATCAATTCGGAAAATTTTCTCGTTGAGAGAAAATCACTCTCAGGGATTTTGTTGAGTGTTACATTACATATTCTGTGTGAATATGCACAAATATTTACTATAAGAAAAAAAAAAAATGAAAAAAATAAAATAAAAATGAAAATAAAAAAATATGTTACCTTAACTGTATTTAGATTTTTTACGAGGTGGTTCATTTTAAGGTGATGTCAGCCTCTGTTGATTGAGTCCAACCTTACTTGGACCTCTGCTAGGGTGTAGAATGAGCTTGCCTGGTTGAGACGACTCCTTATATGGTACCAACCCCCCCCCCCCACTGTAGGCTCATCTGCTATTGTTCTGTCTATTTTTGAGGGATTCAACACAGGAACAGTCTTTGCAGCTTCTCCTACCTAATTGGCTACTTCTATTGATGCTTTCCTCTTATTAGATAATTCATCTCCCACTATGCTATAATGACCCTATGGTAGAGTATTGGTACAACCTGGTTGCTAAAATCGTTTGTCGTCGTGTGCACTTAAAGCATTTTTCGTCTCTTTTTCAGTGAATAGTTGATGATGCGATCTTATAATTTTCTGCTCTCGAGTAATGTTAGAATTTTCAGTCAGACACTTGATGTAATCTTCAAAGGTTATCGTAGCTCCTACAATGGCGCTTTTTACACCTTTAGCTTTTTTTAATAGTTTTTGATTTTGAATTTTCACGCTATACATTTTACTTCGCAATCCTACAAATCCCAACATAATTATACCATTGCATTCATCTTTCATAAGACCAACAATTTTTTTGTTTTTACAAGGCATATTAAGGTCATTGTTGATAGGATAGTCCCACGTGTCAAATTCTCTGATATTCTCACGCATTATCTTATGGATATTTTTATTCGTTATTTTATATATAAGACTATCAGTGTTGGTATACAACAGTTTGCACTGATTCCCAATTTTATTTCTCATAAAATCATAATGAAAATAATACACAAGTGTTTTAGACAGGTCCAAGACACTTAACCCTATGCATATTGGTTTTTCAATAAAAATATCAGTGCACATTAATTGTGTAGCAACAAGCTGCTCGTTAAATATGTCACAACTATGAAAATTGGGACGTGAAATATATGCCTCTACCCCAAATCTTCCTGCCCACTTGTTGATAAGCTCAACACCAAGTCGCTTGCGCTCATTTTCCATTGTTTTTTCATATACTGCGTTAATCAATAATTTGTACAACATCTTCTCAAAGTCATTTTTTGCATTTTGACGTTTTTGACTGTTCAAGTCAATGTATGTTTTTAACCAGGAACTTTGATGAAACCGTATGGCTCTATAGATTTTTGTTATATGGAGACCACGACTCACAGCTTGCTTAAGTGCCCGATAGTGTATTTTATATCGTTTTTTGTCGTACGGAGTAGTCAATAATTTTTTTTGTTTGGATCCTGGAGGTGTCATGTGCTCAGCACAGAATGGCAAATCCTTGTGTGCGTTATGGAGAGTTTCGGGGTAAGTAAGATCTACTTCGAGTATATACCTGATTTCAGCATCATCTTCTACATTTAAAATACCTGATGGGTTAATATTTTCAATCCATTTGAAACCAGCGTAAGGCAATGGTTGCGTCATGGCCCAACCATACAAATTATTGACATCATAATAGATTAGATATTTTTCATCCATATCATCGCGTTTGCCTTCTTCCATGTATGCATTATTTGCTTTAGCATAGCGGTTACAACATTGACTGATGCCACCTCGTTCGCCGCGCTCAATAAACATAAGCATGTCAACATTAGTTATTAATTCAAGTTTTACCATAAATCAATTATCATCATCAATATTATTATTATTTCATAATGAATTATAATTTAAAAAATATTTTCAAACCTTCGTATACTTCAACATGGTATCCCAAGTTAAACCAGGTGTTGTATAATAATGAGCCGGATCTAATTCATACGCTTCGAGAAAATTGTTTCGAAAATTTTCGAAAACTTTGGCAAGTAGTAGCACATCAGTCTTCAAGTGTAAATCTGAATACTGCCCAAGTGTTTGAATGTTAAAAGTATTCCAGATACTTTTAGCATGCTCACACTCTTCATCAGTAATATGAGCTTCGTATAAGCTACTATAAAAATCTTGTTTTGTTGGTATCTNAACTACTACAACTACCACAACTACTTCTACTACTACTGTTGCAGCTGCTGCTACTACTACTACTACTACTACTACTAATACTTTTTCTTTGATGTGATTCTTTTTCGCCAATCCAAGAATTTAGTATTGTAACATTTTTTTTTTTCTCACAAAAATCATCTACATAATTTTCTTCAATAGGTCGCTTTTGACTAGCTCTATTTTTTGCGGCTTAAGCTAAACTCCGTTGCTTGGGCGTTTCTATAGCCTCTTTTTTTATTTTTCAGCTTTTTCAATTCTTTTTTTAAGCCGGGTTTCCTGTTTTAAAATTCTTTCACGTTCTTTCATCCGTTTGCTTATCATCTTCTTCATTTCTCGTTGGATTACCCTTGGCCTTTGGTTTTGAAGAGCTGTCCCCACCCTCAAGGTTAAAATACTTCGATCTTCGTCGATCTATTCTTGTAGATTGTTTGTCAGAAACTCGTTGTCTAACGGTACTACCCGTGCTGCAATAAGCAAAGAATCTTCATGCTGTGGTGTAAGCGGTGGTTGTTCACTAACAAATAGAATTATTATTATTTCATAATGAATTATAATTTTAAAAATATTTTCAAACCTTTGTATACTTCAACATGGCATCCCAAGTTAAACCAGGTGTTGTATAATAATGAGCCGGATCTAATTCATACGCTTCGAGACAATTGTTTCGAAAATTTTCGAAAACTTTGGCAAGTAGTACATCAGTCTTCAAGTATAAATCTAGATACGGCCTAAGTGTTTGAATGTTAAAAGTATTCCAGGTACTTTTAGCATGCTCATACTCTTCATCAGTAATATGAGCTTTGTATAAGCTACACTAAAAATCTTGTTTTGTTGGTATCTTTTATTCCTCTAGTTTTTCAAACGAGAATATATAATCATACAAGAATATGCCTTTTCTGTTTAATAAATTTATTCGATTCATATCGTAGTTAACATCATTTGAGAATATACTTTCGATAATTTTCATTTCATCTGAATATGGTAACAGTTTGTCGAGAGATGACGGCATAAATTTGAAGGTATCTATAAATCGTAGATGAATATCAGTTCCTTTAACATATTTTGTAAAAGAAGTATAGTTTTCTTTTGTCTGAGGTAAAAATTGAGCTCTTCCAGGGAAGTTAATTACGAGTTCTTTTATAAACAAATGAGAATCATAACCACTTAAGTTATGAAAAATTATCGGTATAATTCATGAATCATGGTAATTGATTTTATATTTGCTATGCGTAGGACCTTTAAACCTGCAATAAAAAAAATATTTTTTGTTTGGTGTATGAAATAATAATAACTGTGACAGTAAAATAATAAAAAAGATATGCATACTTTCCATTTAGATGACAATGATCTCATACTTTTTCATCAACTAAACTAAAGGGCTGGTTACACATACGATATAAACAAGCTTGATCATACATGACTCTGCTGTTGTCAAATCAATCATCTTGATCGGATTTTTATACAATTCTTCCAGTTTTAAAGCAAGAAGGTAAAGAATACCGACAAACTATTTAGCAGGTGTCTCATCATTATTTACATCATTTTGTCTTTAACTTTTATACTCTGATTGACTTTCATCATAACTGCATTTAATATAACATCCAATGCTATATGCTACATGATGTTGATACGCACGTTTATTTTCAACGGATTCCAATAAACATTCAAAGTCCACATAAACAACAAAAGGTACTCGGTTCTTGTATGTAAAATTCTTAAATTGAAGTATGTGCTCATTCTTCTCTTTTTTAGGTAGAATAATTTTGCAACTATTCAAATTTTTGCAATCTTCTTCATGGACTTTCAATTTATCTTTAGACCAAAAGTAGTGAAGGCATCGGTCACATATGTTTGCGGCATGTTGATGTTTAGACAACTGTTTGCGTATTAAACGTGACAAATTTTCAATCCTAACGTAATGATATTTATACTCGGTATTTAAATCGTTTTCAATATTGATTGTATTATCATCCTCCTCATAATTCATATAAAAACTTTCAACAAGTAAAAGGTTAACATGATTCTCTTTTTTGTTTCTTGATAAATGACTAGGAAAAACATTTTAAATATTACCTTTTTTTTTTCAAAAATATAAATGAACCGAAACATTATTTTGTTTTTCAAATTTAGAAATTTCTTAAGGGGTAACCGGGAACTCAATATCATTAAAATTTAACTCATTTTCGTATNAAAAAATATAAATGAACCGAAACATTATTTTGTTTTTCAAATTTAGAAATTTCTTAAGGGGTAACCGGGAACTCAATATCATTAAAATTTAACTCATTTTCGTATCATCTATGATTTGAGACACGATTTGCATTTTTATTTACTGGATGCAATGCTGATAAAATAGCTCATTTAAAGCATTAATTGTCCGTGTTAACAATATTTACACAAGCTCTCTTTTTTTTATGTAATCTGGTAAATCTATAAATGAACTACCTCACATAGAATTCAATTTATTGATGTTAATGACTAAATTCAATATTGAATGTAAAAACCAGCCAGAACCAGCATCTTCAAAGTCATCTATACTTTGCTAAATTGGTTGCTGCACATTCTTATTAAACCAATTGTCTGAATCAGTTGTTTGATAAATGGATTGTGACTTTGTGTTAAAGAATCTTATATTAGCCCTTTCAATGTTACCTTTTACTATAACATATTTAGATGACAACACTGTATTAACTTTTAGTGCTTTATGTTTGCTTAGAGACTGTTGTATTCGGTTAAAAAACTTCTTCTTTGCATCTTTAAAAAATTTTCTGAAATCTAAATGTTTTAAACTAACAATCCATGCTGTCATGATTCGTTTTTCGAAAGCACTATCAACATCTTCGAGACTTACTGTTTTATTGTTCTCAGCAACTGGAAGTATTGTTGTTGACAGTACTACTGCTGATGTAGATGCCCCTGCAGCTATACCTTCACCTTAAACGTATTTTATGAAGTTATTCTCAAACTTGCTAGTTGACGTGAATTCTATATTATTTTCTGGTTCAAACACTTCCGGTTCATTTTCCAATGCTGTAACTGCTGCCTCAATTTCACGATCACTGTCTGATACAAAAACTTCAGACTCATTGATAAATATTTTTGCAGCTTCTACTATTTCTAAGCAATCATAAAGTAGTTGTATTAAAGTTTTTAGTAAAGCTATCACTGATTGAAATTTTACAATTCAGAAGCTAACAAGTCATTTTTTTTTTATTAAAAAAAAAATTACTATACTTTAGAACTGTAACACTGCTATCTAACTAAATTTGGATATGAGCAGCATCATATCTATTTATAGTTTGCTGATATGTTTTCCATAGCTG
>NW_019379646.1:1009316-1032909 GCF_000648655.2 Copidosoma floridanum
AATTTAAATCAAGAGGAAGGAAGGAAATTAAAAACTCTCAACATCATTTCTCTGGAGAGAGTTAGAACAGATATTTACCATCATTTCTGTGGTAAAAGTGTTATTTTAATGAAAAAGATTTTAAAAAATTTAAAGAACTCTCAACATTATTGCTGCGGAGAGGGTTAAAATAGAACTTTTGCCAATTATTTCTGCGGCTAAAGCGATTGATAATATGTAAAAAAAAAAAAGATAAGAAAACTGATGAGGGTGAGAAAGAGTAATGCTAAATAAATTATGAAATAAAAGTACCTTATTTTGTTGAAGGATGATGATTCCTAGTCGTGTGAATACTCCCCAAGTTGCTGGCTTATTGTGTGATTTACTAGCTGTGATTTGAAATCAAGGTCAAGAGCAGATCTTAAATTCTCCGGAAAGTGCATGAAAATGTGTGTATAGAAGGGTGAAGGAGGGCATAAGTTATTCCTGATTGGCTATTTGAAAATTTGAAAAACCTATCGTAGAAGGAAAAATTCATGCATGCAAAAAATTACCTTTATGCATGAGACCAAGGGAGAAGATTTTTATGCTTACCATAGGTACAAAACATAGTTCTATTTTTATAGTTAAATTTTTTTATTTATAATTAACTTGTTTTTTTTATTGCGATATCCTTTCAGGTTTTCTCTACCCTCGTTTATGTCATTGCGTCCTTTGATCGTGCCCATTTTTTATTTAGTTTTTTCATTTCTCATGTAGGTCAAGAGTGAAGTTATTAATATTAGTTTTTATTATTTTGATATCGGAACGGTTTATTCAGTTTGCTTAACTGCAGAGGAGCTCTAATCTTTATAAGTAAGACTTTATCATTCCAGTACCGTTTTTCTATAGAGGGTGTAGCGAGAAGCATGAACTACACAATTACTATTGATTGTCAGTATTTCCGTACCTTGGAGTTTAATTTTATTGCTTGTGTGGTAAAAAGACGATTTTTTAAAAATACATCTACTATGGTAGTATTTTGTGCAAAAAATAACAAAGGTTATGTAATTTTTAGTCTCACATTATACATCTCTATTGACTTATATATTGGTATTTGACAAGTTTTTAATGTTTCTGTTGATGTGCCAATACATAAAAATAACTCATTAAGGTTATTGAAAAAAAAGAGATGTTGTGAAAAAGTAAGAACATTTTAATACAAATATATTGTATTAAATTTTTACATAATTATTATCTAATCAGCATGCTTTTTTAGTTTAACTTTATAATTTTTTAAATAATTTTTTACTGTATGTTTCTATTTTATCCAACCCTACATGCATTTTTTCTAGGTTTGTGCAAACAATATGAGTTTGTTTCGCTTCTGATTATGATATTCTTCATGTTTACTTATAAAGATTATTTATATCCGTATTTATAACATTTTGATTATTCGCATCTTCAGACTCTAATAATTTTTTTGAAATCCACCCTACGAATTCTATTGGTACTCGTTTTATTATCATGTAGCCAGAGATAACTTTTACTGTGCTCGTGGAGTCTATTTCTTCACTATGTATTTGTACTTCAGATGCAAGAAATAGTTGTAAATCTTTGTACGTTGATTTTGTTAAGTGAATCATACTTTTTAACGTGTATCTAAGTATTTAATTCTTGTATTCCTAATTTTGAAATACTCTATTACACTGGTCTAACACAGATTCTAGTTGCTTTTATAATAGTTTAGTTTAGCCTTTAATGCTACAGAAATCTTATGTCGAAGTAACGTGCCATTCAGTACGAGTATCAGTCTGACTTTGTTAGGGAACTCACTTAGATTAGTTACTAAAAGCATGTTGTCATAAGTTTCTGCAGATATCTTTTTCACGCTTTTCCTAATACTAGGCTTCAGCGTTAGCAAAATCAGAATGGCAATGTTTTTAGTCAACACATTGATTGGATTCATCTGCAACAGCAAAGTAACTATTTACAAATTCTTTTTTCTTTATAAGGACAGCGTTTAAATTTCCTAATTTTTTTGTAAATTATTCTTTCATTTTCTGATTCTAATACAACGTTATTATTACTATTCATTTCTTAAGTCTCCGAAATTCCGTTATAAAATTATCTAAGTTTTCTTTCCAGTGTTCTTGAAGAAGAAAGACTGTTATTTTAACTTTTAAGTCTTGTGGCTTTGAATTATTATTATAACATAATCTTCCATTTGACATTGTTATTTAAAATCTATTATGAGCTTATTTTATGTGGATTTTATCTTTTGAGTGGACTAATTTTTGATCCTGACAAATTCTACATTTTTTCACGTATTTAGCTGTGTTATTGCGTATTCCTTTCCAGTACTATTTTTCTGTCATTTGTTTCTAAGTTTCAACAACTCCTCTATGACGAATAAGCTTTCTTTACTGATATAGCATTTGTAAGACTTATAAAACGTGTTCGTAAAATGCTAGATTTTTTTTTATCAGTAAAGTTTCCATTTACAGTCCAAGGAAATGTGTAGTGATTTCGGATTCTTGTAGTAATAACGTCTTCTCATTTTGGTTAAATTTTAAATTTATCTTATTTTGATATAACTTCTATTTTCGATAGTTGGTCATCGTTAATTTATTTATTCAAAATCCACAGTTTCTGGACTAAAAGAGATGTTATCATCTATGACACAGGTTAAATTTCAGCGAATCGTTGAGGATGTTAATTTATTTATTTTTTAAGTCTTGTTCTATGTTTTTCCAATAAGATTGGTTGTCGTCCTTATATTCTTTACTATTTTGCTCAATTGGTGATAAAGTTTTGCTGTTCAGTTTATCATTAGAGTTTTGTAATTTATTTTTGGTAGAACCATTTCAGTGTGGTTTAATAGAAGATTCTGCTCTTATAAAATTTTTATCAGTCATGAATTTATTAACTGTTTCATCGATCTATTCATGTATAAAAGTAGATAATATTAAATTTTAAGGAGACGAAGCAAGTAAATTTATTTGATCCTGATGTTACTGCCATCATGATGTTTGGAAGAAAATGCAGGTACAGATTGTATTTTTTCAAGAACGCTCTCACTTGATATTTCAATTTTCTTGTCGTAACTGTCCGACCATAAAAAGTTTTGATTCCACTTACTAATAATTGTTTTTCTGTCACAATTTTTTCTTCTAGGTTACTGCTCTTTATTTTTATTTGTATAGCTTACTGAATCTTTTATGAAACCTTGAAAAGTAAATTAAAATTTTAGTGTTATTGTAGTTGAATACAAAGTTTCTTTGTCAGAAAAGTAGAGTCTTTATGTGGTTAAAATATAACAGATTTTTAATAAACATCATTGGCATGGGATGTACTAAATTGAATTGGAATATTAGTACGTATTGGGGAAATTCCTACGTTTTTTTTGGTTACTTTTTCGATTCCACTGATTTCCTGATTTTTGTTACTTTTGTTCTTCATTATATTTTGAGGGGTCTCTTCTGCAAGTGCATGTATTAAACTTAGCATAAATAATCGTTTTTATAATAGTAATGTTATGCTTGGATACCGACTCTCTTATTGAAGCTCTTAGTGCTTCTACTCTTCTTTTTGCTTTGAATACTTCCACTTTGTAGGTGCATTCAATTCACCTTGTTTGTCCTTTATACCTCGAGGTACTTTCAGGAGTGTACATCTAGGTTTATTTTTTTTTACTCTAGGTACTAATTGAATACTTCCGATTGTATTGCGATGAGATTAATTGGTTTAAGACATGTTTTAGTGAACTATAAATGTTTCAGTTTGTATGGGTTTTATCAATAACAAACAAGATTTAAGAAATATTTTTTTGTACATAAAATTGTTTTTATTACTTTTATCTTTATTCAATTCTATTTAATTTTTGGAATGCGTGTCTGCGTTATTAATAAATCTACTAGAATTTTATTTATAAGTATAGGTATGACCTCGAAGTCTTGCTCTTCATCTATATCAGCCTACTCATAGGATCTTTGATAGCCTCAATCTAAGAAAGTCGTTGATGATCTTTATAAACAGTAAATGTCCTACCGTACGAGTAATGTCAGTGGACTACTACATCTCCTGGTAGGCTTTTTTTTCGTTGTTGAATCAATTTTTCAGCTTTATTTAGAATTGTTGACGTACACGCGATCAAGTGGTTTTTCTGGTTCTCCTTGGCATAATAAGGCTCCAATAACCATATAAGATGCATCTGTTTTTAATATGAATGGCTTATTTAAATTAATGCAAGGTAAGAGATATGTTTTGCTCGACATTTTTTCTAAGTCTTCAAAGTTTTTTAGTGAACGTTCGTCCACTCGAATTTTTTTCCTTGACCTTACGAAAACGTTAAAGGCCCTGAAACTTCATGTCTAATGATTCTTAAATAATAAAGTTATTTTTATCATATGATCTTTTAAATTTTTTTAACATACAATCACACCATTGGGAGGAATAAATAACAATATCCTTGTAGTCCTTACAAAATTACCTCCATTATTAGTTGAAATGTTGCAGGTGCATGACATAGTTTAAACAATATGTCTATATATTCATAATGATTGTTAGGTGTGAAAGAAACAGTTTTATTTCTATCTACAGGGTTAACTTCTATTTAATGAAATTCTCCAGCTAGATGAAAAACAAAGAAGTTATTTGAGCCTTTAATTTGCTCTAATATTTTAGGTAAAGTGATGGTAAAGAAATAAATAAATAAGAAATAAATAAGTGTGTTCAGTAAAACAAGCAGCTTCTAAAACTTAGTGGATATCTCTAGGTTTTAAGAGTGCCATACTTAATTTCCACGAGTCAGGTGAGCCGTTGACAAATATTTGTAGTTCTAATTTTTTAAGTTATCGTTTTTGTGTTGTCTTGAGTTTGTCATTATTCAATTTAGTTTACAGGACTGTTAAAGTAGTTTCAGTAAGAAAAATTTTATACGATAAAGTTTTAAACTGCTTAATTTTATTATATTATACGGATTTAAAGGTCTGCCATGTATTAAAGATACAATTTGGTTAGCAAAAGTTGTTGTTTCAAATATTTTTTTAATTGATCCATTGATTTAAAAGAAGAATCTATTAGACTTTTTTGAGTATAGCCTATAAGTCTAGAAGTAACTGTGTGGAGGTACGTAGTTTTTTAAGCAGCTGTTATAAGAGTTTGTCCATTTTCTACGTCTTCTAAAAAGTCTTTTAAGGGAGTCGAATATCCGTCATAAAAGGGTACGTGTTGAGATGCCTGATTTATGTACATAAATAAACTAGTCACATTAAATTCTTGTCAATATTTATAAACTATGGTATAAAAGAAAATGTTTTATTTAAATGATAAGGATGATCTTAATAAATAAGTTTTTACATTGAAATAATTTTAAATAGTCTTACTTTGAAACACAATTCACTCGGATCACTTTAACAAAGTTTAGTATTAAATACATTACTGATAAATAACTTACATCTATCACTGATTGTTGTTGCTGTTGCTTCACAGTTCCATAATGCATTATACAGCAATTTTTAATGGTTCCTTAAACTATACAAACAAGTTCGTCACTGGAAAGCTGTTGTAGTTTATGCTTTCTCCTACCTACCTTGTACCTCGCTTTTTAGTGAAGTCTGATACTATGAATGTTTTCCAAATGCACTTTAGTTGCCCCAGCCAACACGAAATGCCTTATGTGTATAAGGTACTTGCGAGTCACAGGAGTTAAGAGTTGACTAAAACCTTAGAGGAAAGGTGATAGGCTTAAAAAATTCATTTTTATTCTTGATGGTGCATTTTTATAGCATAAGAGCGAGTAACAGAGGCCTTTGATTGATTTTGGTCAACCAATGAGCGATGTTCTTGCAGACTGCGTTGACAAGAAACCAGTAGGCTTGGACGATGATGTTCTATGTTATAAAATTATTTATTAGCAAATAATAATATAACAGTACTAGTAAAATTTTGCTGACAAGTGCGATTGAGTTATTTGAATCAGTGATGATGAAGGCTCGCTGTTACGTTTAAGCAAAAAATGCTTGACGAATGCGGGGATCTTGATATCGATTGTTCGGGAGTTACTGAGGATTAATAAACTGTTGAGTGGTAATAGTTTAAATAGCGTTTATTTAATAGCGTATGTATTTACAATAGTGGTTAGCGGAGCTCAGAGCGCAATTGATGTTGGCTCTTTGCTTGTTGAGACGTATCTGATTTATTACAATAATAGCGGAAAGAATAACTAAAGTTAACTATGCAAATATACACTGTATTCGTTATATGAGTCAGAGTAGAAAAAGAGATAAGATAAGAAAATATAAGTTCTGAAATTAAAGTATGTATAAATGTAAAGTAAAAATTATAAAATTGATAAGTGTTACTTTTACATGATAAAGCAAAGATAAAGCTATTATAATTCCAGGAAATGTAACTATTGCATTTAACGTATTGTGCTAAAGAAAATTAGAAAATGAAGAGAGAAAATTAAAAGTCCACGATTGGCGTGAACATACCACCGGCCATTTTATTATGAAAAAATAAAATTATGATGCGTCAATGTTCTGGCGAAATTCGATGATAGAGTTGATGGCAGCTTAGATGGCCCGATCGGCCCGGATAAAATCCAACCTAATGTAGTCTGCTGAGCGATGGGTGCATCGGGACGCTGAGGTTGACGAAAACCTGGTCGTATTATTTGGGCGTACACTGCAGCGCCTAGTAGCAGTTCAATTGGTTTACTAGATGGTGAATCCAAACGGTCGGCAAGCTGCAGGTCGCGTAGATGAGGCCATCCGTCGGTAGGCCGATGCACTCGAGGTCGATATGACGTGACCGCCTTGAGCAGAAGCACATCCACATCAAGAGAGTAGGGAGCACATCGAGACTTGACGGTGATCCTGCTTCGGCCAAGGGCAGCTGTAGGATGAACACCACCCACTCCATCGATTGATACACAAGCAGGGCTGCGTGGAAGCTGCAGTGAGTTGGTCAAGCGTTGCAACAGGAACGAGCACTGTGATCTTTGATCGATCAACGCTTGAACACAACGTTCCTGGCCATCCGCCCCCACCAGACTGACCCATGCTGTGGGTAGCAATGTTGGCGCAAAAGATGTTGTTTCGCTTACCAAAATGTAGGGAGGCTCGTCACATTAAATCGGCATAGAAGAATTTGCAGATACTCCAGCTACATTGGTGTTTGTTGAGGCGTCAACGTGCATAGACGTATGGTGCTTATCCCCACAAACAAAACAAGTCCTCCCGGAGCGACAGGTTGAAACTTCGTGAGAGCCCAAGCAGTTCTAACACAACTGCTTCTCAAGCACGAATTCCCTCCTTTGCATTGGATTCCTGGCTTAGAAGGCTTCGCAAGTCCACAGCTGATGACGCAAGGAGCAGAGAGAACATACTGGCACCTTCGATCTGTATGATGCCTGGTGCGCATGCATGCCTATTGACCGCTGCCCTTTCCCGTTGCTCGAGGCTACGCTTGACAGCGTCAGGATGCGTCCCTCGAGAAACTCAGTCAGCTGACTGAATGCAGCCGGCTCTCTCGAAGTTCCGAGCGATTTTTCCCAATCGCGACGTGTTACGGCGTCCAGTCTATTTGCAAGGATATAAACTAAGACGTCGTCTGAAATTGTTGGCCGTTTAAGATTTTTAAGGCCTTCGACAAGATTTTTGGCGGTTGAAAGGATCTGACGGAGGTCTGCCGCATCCTCACCACTGACACACTTCATCAAGAAGAAGCCTTTTAATAGTGCATCAACTTTCACGCGTGGCACCTTAAATGCATTCTTCAGCGCGTCCCAAGTCCGTTGAAAATTGTCACCCTCGAGAGAGATGCTGCGGACGAGCTCAGCTGCGTCTCCGGCCAGACTCGATTATAAATGAAACAACTTTTCAACTTTGTTTGATAACGAGCTGGAAGAAACGCCAGAAATAAACAAGTTACGAAACTCTGGCCACAACTTGTAGTCACCCGTGAAGGTCGGCAACTTGATCTCGGGCAGTTTGCACGAACATGACGTAGGTTCTGACGGAGCTTGAGAAGACTATGCGGCAGTCGGAAGTATCGGCACAGGATAAGTCTCGAGAAGCGACAGCATAGTGGCAAGGGCAGTCAGATAAAATTCCTCGGTTTTTACGTAGACATCGTTTTTGATATAATCCTGCTCGCTTAGATTTTCTTGTAGGCTAAGAAAAGTAAGATGATTGTTTTTGAATTCCTTCCAATTCGTATCCAGGCTATTCATACGAACTGTGATAACGGCGTTACAATAATTTGCTGTGCCCAACTTAGTAAGGTTTGCCAAAGCATTTTTTATAGCGTTTTGAAGGTTTTCCTGGCGTGCGAGTAATGCATCAGCCGAACTTGCCATGCCGCCCGCCGTGCTAGAACGTTACACAAAATCAAAAGTTCACGGCACTGACTGGCACACAAACACGATGGTCACTGCACTTAGCGTATATTGTGTTAGTTTTTTAACAGTCAAATGTCACTCTCGCAATCCCGAACCACGCTCTGCTACCAAAATGTTACGTTCAAGCAAAAAATGCTTGACGAACGCGGGGATCTTAATATCGATTGTTCGGGAATTACTGAGGATCAATAAACTGTTGAGTGGTAGTAGTTTAAATAGCGTTTATTTAATAGCGTATGTATTTACAATAGCGGTTAGCGGAGCTCAGAGCGCAATTGATGTTGGCTCTTTGCTTGTTGAGACGTATCTGATTTATTACAATAATAGCGGAGAGAATAACTAAAGTTAACTATACAAATATACACTGTAGTCGTTATATGAGTCAGAGTAGAAAAAGAGAGATAAGATAAGAAAATATAAGTTCTGAAATTAAAGTATGTATAAATGTAAAGTGAAAGTTATAAAATTAATAAGTGTTAATTTTAGATGATAAAGCAAAGATAAAGCTATTACAATTCTAGGAAATATAACTATTTAATTTAACGTATTGTGCTAAAGAAAATTATAAAATGAAGAGAAAAAATTAAAAGTTCACGATTGGCGTGAACACTCGCATTAGTAATAAAATAAACACTGAATACAAGTTGAAGTGTGACGAATAAGTTTACAAATTTTGCAATGAATCCTTTTGGGCTTCAATAACCAATTTGAAACATAATTAAGTAAGTCATAAATTCCAATTTCTTAATTAGTATTTATTATTGAAAATGGTGAATTAATGCGCAAGTAAACTAATTATTCATACATATAATACAAATTGTGCATTCTTTCATATAATGTACGATGTGAGTACATACATGCATTTTTACAACAAGGCTAGTCGTATTATGTCTCTGCATATGATAAAATATTTACCTTAAAGGTAGTACAGACACACGCGCACATAAATGACGTATGAGCTCAACTTGTCATATGAGCTTCTGTATATACACGAATCGTCTTGGGTGAATTTAACGGATGAATTGCGTTTTTACTTATAATATAATTTGTCTGTATCAATTTTGGATACAACACAACACAAGCTTAGTATTTTTAAGTCCAAAGTATAGAAGTTGAAGATTCTCTCGAGAAACAATAATAGCTGTATATAAAATTGTTCTTTCAAAATTTTTTTTTCAATGACTAAGCAAATTATACATGAATCAAGGAAAATAAACAATCAATCGCAAGAGTTTTTTTTAATTTGAGTATTTATTATATAATTTTTTTAAGAAAGATTTATGGATCCAGTGCTGACTTACCGTGTCACATAACTTTTCTGATGACTTACTGAACCGTTATTACAAAGGAACTACTAAGGATTTGGTTTAAAGTGTTGAAACAAAATGTTAAACTATGAAGAGTGCTTTGACAACTGTGATGGTTGTTAGCTTGTATAAAAAATAGTCATAGAATTGAACCACTCCAAAACATGATACCTACAGACATGGAAGAGAAGCTGATGGATTCTATATGGTGATTAGTGATAAATGTTGGATACTTTGATGGTTAGGTATGAATTCACTTTAAAGTATCTTTCAAATTAGACGACAAATAAATAGAACTATTGCGTAAGCTTATAATTTTTTTATAGTGGTAAGCAAATTTAGCCATAAGGTCAGTGTTGCAAAGACTGAAACTTGGTGTACTAAGAATCTTAGACAAAACTACTTAATTGTTTTAAAACTGCAATGTAACATTTCACTTGTTTTTTAGAAGAGTACACATGTTTAAAACGGCAGCGTAGAACGTTTCAATACATCAGCGAAACCGTGCAGTTCAATCAACTATACGTGGAGATTAACATAATTCTATCAAAGAAGCCTAATTTTGTTTAGCTCTTAAATTTTAGTAAAGCAACTTAAACACTTGTTCAATATTTTGTTAGGCTCTAAAAAGTTCTTATTTCAATTTACGAGCGACAAGGACTGCAGAAGAATGTTGGCATATACAATGACTGCAGCTATTAAACCCAAGGGGTCGTAAGGATATGCCACGAAAAAAAATTTTTTTTTCAATCACGCTTCTCCGATATAAGGTTCATCATCGCAGTCACAAAATACGTTTTCTAAAGACATCTGAACAATTATCAACACGTGAATAGATAAATTAACTTTTTTTAAAAGAGAATTGGCTTAAAAAGGTTCAGAGACTCCCTTCAATATTTATTGATTGATTTTAGTTCAATGATCTTTCTGCTTTTTGGCATCCATATAAATACATTACTGGACATTACGTCATCAATTATATTTTACTAGTTGAACCCAGAGAGGCTAAAAGGTCACTTGCTTTAAAATTTAACGATAATTGTTTGAGAATGTGAGAAGAAAAAAAGGGTGGACAAAGTTTTCGGTAAAATAGAGTTTTCACTTAAAAAAAACCAGCATAGGCTCACAAGATTTAAATCACTAACATGTATATTGGAATCTTTTATTCAGATCGGTAATCCATATTTGATACAGAACTTTTTATGTACCACTCATAACAACGAATTCACTGTTTGTTTGTGTCGAAATGATATCAGGGTTTAGTTTATTCAGTAGATGGGGTCTAATGTGATCGTTCAATACGCAATGATGAGGCTCAAACTAACACTCTACAGCTTGTGAAAGATCTCGTTAACACAAAATGTAATCTAGTTCTTGATACTTTTGCATAAGCCGTGTGTAGAGGTTGAAAAGCTCAGAACTTCACTGAAATTTTTACTCTTAATTCTTCATTATTACTAGGGCAAGAAGTCTAAAATCGAAATTTATTAACAAATACAGCATCCGCCTTAAGGGGTTGACTGGCGACATTTCGATTCAAATCATCTCTATTATGTATGGAAGCTAAATGATCTTCGCAAGCTTCTTTATCAAACGTTAACAGGGATCTAGGGTCCAAGCTAGTAAATTAAGAATTACTTAACTTTTAATTATCCAAATAAGTTTAGCTTGTCCAGCATTGACTAATTGGCGGTGCATGAGAAGAGGCTTGGGGAAAGACCATTAATTCTACTGATAGTTTGTGTTGGATAGAAATGTAGGTCTTACATTAATGCTCACTATTCCTTTCACAACTTTTACAAAAGCATTACTAGAACGAGATATAAAAGTGGTCAAGCGTTGATATTTTTATCTGAAAATATCTTACCGATCTATAAAAAGTCTTACTAACATACGAATGGCCGTAGGACCATAAATGTAGATTCAAGCAGTGGTCAACTTAAACCCCAATACTGTAACAAAGAGACGTTTAAATTTTGTGAAAAGCATACTCAAAGTCAGGTTCATTTGAACCAGTTTACTTAAGATCCTTTGTACATTGATTACTATGGTCTTGATTCTTATCAAGTTTTGATATATGCAGAAGCGTATGACGTTTTTTCCAACAGGTAAGATAACTACACTTGGACTAAAAATCCTTTACCTGATAACGGCCCAGACAATTAAACCCCAAACTCTGTTTAACAACTAGCCTTTTTCGAAAGTCAACAGTCATACCATTTCAACGATTACGCTCAAATAAAATGTCATTTTTTTTATATAAAAAGGACGCCATAAGCCCATTAACTACTCCGTAGCTATCACTTAACTAAAAAGTTACATTCAATTAGTAAAAAGTAGAATCAATCAGCTTTATAGCCTGTTTAACTACTTAAACCTTTGAATTATTCTCACATGCTTCAACAGTCATAACTTAAGATAAAATAAGATTTTGTTACTGGATCAGAGTAGGGGTCTGTGTACTACAACTGACTTATTGAACTTCATATATCCTTGCAAATGCGTTTTATATATATCCTGATATCCAATTTCATTAGCTTACAAGCAAGAGCAAGAACACGTTAAAGTTATAATTATAAATGAGACCGCGTTGTCTGTCATCACAAAAGTTTCTCCACTCGGAATATTTACTAGACAAGATAAAAAAATTAATTCAAGACAAGTAAGCACAATTAAGAGGTTAAGCTGATGGGTTGTGCGATATAGGTGGGGTCAGAAACTTTTCAGAGGTTTTTTTTGTTATAAATTTGACAAAGTTCTCTGTTACTAAGCAGTTAATATCTTCTAGCGTCTCAAATAGTTCTGTTGTAAAGTACAAGTGGGTCTCTTAAACTAAAAAAAAGACAGTGGACAGTAGGTGCTTGGAACCCTAAGTATGAAGATATACTCTTTTGAAATTATACAGCAAACAATATAATTTTGAGTATAACAATAGTTTCTATATAACAATATTGTGTATGAAGGTGGTGCAACTATCGTGGGAACGAGTGTACCTACGTTAATTGAGTGTGATTTTAACTAATATGTAATAAGTTTATGATTATAAACAATATATAACGGCAGTATACAATGAAAATAATATATAGGCTGGCCAGTCCAAGGCTGAGCACTTTCATCGAATCTTCCGGTGATTTTAGAATAAGATTCTACTGCCTATGCTGATTACATCTGTAACGTCACGCTCACATCTATCACGTACGATTTCACACTAATTTTCTGTCCATATTTATTATCCAAAATATAATTATATATAGAAAACTAAGAAAAATAATCCTGTAATATAGTTTTCTTTAATAGGGTAGTATTATATGCCAGTAAATGTCCCTTCAAGACGGTCATCACACACAGATTTTTTGACAGATATTATTTAAACGTCAAACGTGTATTGAAATAGCATAAAAAATACCTACGAAAATTGCAGCTTATTTGACTGTACTATTATTTTACGTATGATACACTAAAAAAATTTATTTATATTTAACGTGTAACTATATAAAAAAATAACACCCAATGTCATTTGTATGATTTGTAGGAATCTCCTAATTTTTTGGGTACGAAAGATTACTTTTAGAAAGACCTATCAAATTTTCAAATAGAACCACAAATTGAATTTTCAATAAATTTCGAAATAGAGAATAAGGTGTGCGTGAAAGTATGTATATGAGTACATCCACACAAGAAAAAGAATTGCGAACTTTACTCTACACATTAGCGTTTCCGTCATTTCTCTGAATTTTCCCCTACAAACTATGTGGAGAACGTGCTTAAATTAAAAAGCTACTTAAATCACGTGTAAAACATTTTTAAAAGATTAAAATACAATAAAAATTAATTATTGTACTTGTACGGTACAAAAAATTTTTTTATAATTTTTTAAGGCCTTCCACAAGATTTTTGGCGGTTGAAAGGATCTGACGGAGGTCTGCCGCATCCTCACCACTGACACACTTCATCAAGAAGTCTCCTTAATTTTTGGAATGCGTGTCTGCGTTATTAATAAATCTACTAGAATTTTATTTATAAGTATAGGTATGACCTCGAAGTCTTGCTCTTCATCTATATCAGCCTACTCATAGGATCTTTGATAGCCTCAATCTAAGAAAGTCGTTGATGATCTTTATAAACAGTAAATGTCCTACCGTACGAGTAATGTCAGTGGACTACTACATCTCCNGCAAATTGAAAGAATGCTCTGCTTGAATATACTAATTGCCTTGTTTAAAAAAAAAAACATTGAAAAAAAGTTATTTTACGAAGTAAGTTGTTTATTTATTCAATTTATAACCAAGCCAAATAAATGATTGTTTAATAAATAAAAGTTTCTGTGAAAAATAAGTTAAAAACTGTAAGATAATATGGAGAAATTGATTTTTCTTTGTTGGGCCTGTTTATAGCAGAGTAGGTAAAGGCCGTAGCCAGAAAGTAAGAGGTCGGGGGTTCAAATCTCTTTGGAAATTGTTTTTATTTATTTATTTATTTATTGTTAATTTTTTTTTTCAGACTTGGTTAAAAGGTTAAAAAGAAAAGAGATAAAATTCATAAAATTAAAAGTATGTGGCATCATATAGTGTAGAGGAAATCGAAAGTATGTCACGAGGGACGGGGCGAAAGGGGAGAGAATCAAGCAAAATCCACTTCCATCATACTTTTTCTCTAAGTCAAAATCTGAAGCCGTTGATTAACCCCCGCACATAACGCGCCTATAGAAGTATAACTTTAAAAACATAATTCTTTGATGAATTTCATTAAGTCTGTTTGATAGTTAGCCTAAGGCTTCTATGGCAGTCTCTGCTCTACCTCTAGTCATTTTTTTGGAACCTGATTTTAAAAAAAGTTTGGAAATACCACTTATCCTTAAAAATTATTTCAACTGGGTCAGATATAGTTTTTCTATTATAAGATGATTAATAAACGTTATAAGAGAAAGCCAAAGTCTCAATGTTGATTTATTCGTAGAACACGGCGGATTCTCACAGTCCACACTTAATGTGATTAAATACCTGTAAGTTTTTATTAAAATGAGGGTCTCTAATAATAAATACAAACTAGAACTTGTAACATATGTAAATTCCAAGACGAATAGCTTGCAGTAACAGTATCAGCATTACTCTTAAAATGTATATGTATCAAGGTTCTAAGCCTGTGGTAAAAGCAACAGCAGCGCTCTCGATGTACGTCTGCACCAAGGCTCTCAACCTATGGCAACAGCAGTAACAACAGTTCATCGCCTAAATGTGTGCACCAAAACCCTCGGCCCATGGCAACAGCTGCACCAGCATTAGTCCCGATACAAACACAAGTAAGTCTACCTTTAGTTTTCGTAGAGACTTAATGCGTTCGATATTTGTAAGTTAATAGTTTTTTATAGATACAGGCCAAGTAGTAAACAACATCTTTAAATAAATATTTTATGTTCTTATTGTTTGTTATAAGGAAATTGTTATAGTGAGAAAAAAAAGTTACTGAACAACAGCTTAACTCAATACTAAGCTTGAGAAACAGCTATTATTGTTTGTCATAAAAAAACATGTTATAGTGAGAAAAAAAAGGTGACTGAAAAACAGTTTGACTTAAAACTAAATTTGAGAAAATGTTGTTTATAATCACAGTCATTATTCTAATGTCATGTTTTAGAAACATTTGGGGTGGAGGCTTGTTAACTAGCGATTCTACAGTCTTAAGAGAACACTAATTTCCGACGGTTTTTATTTATTTAACTTTTAACATTAGTTCTTACGCTGTGTTCAACCGTTACTTCTTAGTTAAGATAATCCCCGTAGTTGTCTGCAAAATAACTTTAGAGTTTTTTCTATTCTTATCTATATATTATGTAAACGTTTTTAAACACTTCTAAAATGCAAGCTTGTATCACAACTGATAAGGACAAATTGCTTCCTTATGTAGTACGTTAACATCTATTGCGTATTTTTAATTGTTTAACGTTACATGTCATCTTATATCTCACTTAACCTATATGTATATGATATTCACTGTTAAAATTTAAGCATTACCCTGACGTGGTGTAATGTCAGTTACATTTACGGCTTTGTATATATGTGTACCAGGCCAACATGCTACAACTACTTTTTATTTAATGAATTGAAAAATTAATAGACTAGATTTCCAGATAACTTGACAAAAGTATGGTATCTATTAATAGGTATGCAACTACGTTATAAGCATAAGACTAAAACAAGTTATATTTATAAGCAGAAAAGTTTTTGCCCGTAAAATGTCCCCTCAACCAATCCGGCTAAAATTATACTCACTTCTTGCCGTGTCCTGCAGTGTCTTAAGCAATTCGTTTAGTTTCTCCTAGATTTTATTAGGATAAATTTTTTTAAATATTTCTTGTGGACTTTACCTCACAGCAGAATAATTGACTATGATGCAGCGATTTCATAAACTAATAATAAGCTTACTTGTAACTAACAGTCATTGTTATTATTAAAAAAGTTTGTTGATTGTTAGAACTGCTGCTCTTTAAAGTAAGCTAAATGAAAAAGACATTTGTGATACATAGTAACTAACTTATATTATTTTAAAATTAATAAGGTAATTGTTACAACACTCTAAGTAATTTATGTCACTTTAAGAAAGCTTAGGTTACTCTTTCAGGCCACTATCTGTTAAATGAAATTCGTTTGTAACGAGCTCTTACGAAAAGGTTACAGTAAACTGAATACTAGCAGTACATTTTGATGAAAACTGTATATAAAGCTCATGTCCTGTAAAACTTTTTGAAAAACAAACTCACTACAAAAATTAAAAACTCGATTCCATCCCAGCTAGTTATCACACTGCATTTGCGAATTATTACGTAGGCAGATAGATTGGGTGCACCCTATCTAAAATATCAGTGATGAATCAACGCTAAATAAATGCTCATTTCAGCCTTAAATCAACGTTGAATTAACACTGAATCCACGTTAATTCAGCGATGAATCACTAAAGACGGAACATTAAAATCAACCTTAAATTACATTGTTGAATCAATATTGATTCAGTACTGAATTGACGTTGATTTAGCATTGAGTCAACGCTGATTCAGTGTTTAATCAATAATTATTATGCATTGAATTCGCACTTATTTGATCTTGAATTATTGTTAATTCGGAATAGAAATCAAAATGAAATAAGCATTAGAAAAGTCTGTGAAAAACGTATGTTTATTTTATTTTTGTTTAATTAATTACTACACAATGATAGAATTTAACGTTGTACTTTAAAAAAACAAGCCAGTGGATAGAATAACAAGTGTTAATCAAGATCAGTAAAAAGAATAGTGAAATTACAAAATAACTGTTTGTACATGTACAAACAGGTTTTACTTTTATGTGTATTGTTTTTTTTTTAAATATTATCAAATTTATTATTGACATTAGTTTTTAAATAAGTATTGAATCTTACTTTTAAATCAGTCAAAAATCATGTAGTCTACTTATTATTTTTATTATCACTTTAAAAGTCATATTTCAGTCATATATCAAGCCAAGATACTCTCACTTGAAATACTGACTTATAGTAAGTCATTATTATGATATGTAATACAAAATTAACTTTTTTTGGTGAACATACTGGTTAGTTATCAATATTTTTTGAAATACACACTAATGATTACAGATTTTAGTTTGGAACAATAGTTTCATGACTTCTGGAAATACTATCTGACAATAACACTGTTTACATGTTAAGGAGCCTTTATAAGAAAACCTTATACATAAGAATCGTTTTAGTACTCTAAATATGGTAGTTAAAACTAATATACTTCTGAATTTTGTAAAATTCATGCATATTTCAGTTGGTAAACTATTTCCTCGGGTATGTAGTGTCTTACTCTGTTTAACGCCACATCTAAGTCTTCGATGAGAAGATGCGGTTTACAATGTATTAACCAATACCTTGTTATGACTGCAACAAGTATGGTTAGTATAGTATTAAAATAATTCACTATAAGTAGAAATTAGAAGAGTAATGATAACTATAGAATCAAAGAATAATTAAAACTAATTTTTATAAATAAAAAATACATTGTTTTCCTGAATACATACTTTGAATGACTTTTAACTTCTTAGGAGTTATACTTTTTGGGGGGAATCACATAATGAAACTTTTATAACTTTAACATCTTCCTCTGTTATAAATCTGTTGCTTAGTTTATCCACACCCCACAAAGCTCTTGCAAAATTCTTTGCAAAAAGGGAGGTAGTCCAAACTTTTTAAATACTTTTCTAGGTGTCCTTACCGATTAAATGACCATAGCCAACGTGAATCATTTTTATCAGCTAAAAATTTTCTTTAAATAGGTTTTGCTGCACACATGCCTACATGTAAAAAAAAAGTAAATTCAAATAAACGTTACCGATGTGCCTTGCACTTTTGTTCACTCCTTCAGCATTTTCATTCCAGAAGATTCTGAATATAAATTAACTTCTTCAAAGTTGGGATCTGATCCACTCCCTATTCCAGAAGACGTGCTGGTTCCTGCTTTAGCTATGACACAAATAATTGTTCGATACACGTTAATTACCACATGTTATTTTGTCTTTCATTTTATTTATACAAATATTATTAGAAACTTCAATGATTTCATAATGAAAACAGCACTATAAATCGTAGAAGATTTGTAATAATTAAGAGAACGAAATAAAAGTTTACCTTGGAAAAACTGTTTTGTAACGTTATTTTTTGAAGTATAGGATTCTTCATTTTTTATGGTAGAATGTTCTTGACAATCAGCCAGCAGATTTTTAACTTTTATATTTTCTTCTTTCAGTGATTCCAATTCTAGTAATTTTTTTTCCAATCTGCAATCTCTTCAGCAGGATCTATTGATTGATTGTAGACATTATTTAAAGCTAGAGGATCAACAAGCTGATCCTTCTCTTTTTCAGAAGACTCTCAGTTGTTGCATTCCATCAATATTTTTCGTCTTTTTTCCAAAGATCTCCGGGTAGCAGAAGCTTTAATTAAGTTCAGAACTTTTTTTTGTTTCTAAAAATAGTTTAATTTTATGCAATTGTTACGTGTGATTGTTACGTACGTGTAGCTATGATATCGTACGTGACACAATGGATGTTGCAATTTTCGATACACGATACGAAACTATTAAAAGACTGTATACATTATACTAAATTTTACCTTAGAAGCTGATACATCGTTATCAGAGTCAATATGACTGTCAGACTCTAAAGAAGTCTTTACAACATTTTTTCTTATATCAGAATTCCGTTTGTACTTGCCTCTTCTCAAACGTTAGCCTTAGTCTCTCCGGAGCACCATCTGCTGTTTTGCTGCAATTCAAATGCTCAATAAATAAAAAAGTATCTCTTAGCTGTTAAATAACGTAGGTACACAGCAGTCGGTACGATATATTATACAACAAGATAAGACAACTTGACACGGTACATATCCATTATCTAAACATCCCATATTTTTTTTATTTGTAACAACTAATAGTACACTTACAACCAAGAAAGAAAATCTCAATTGAGCTGAATTGATCTTTTGGATTTTTTCGTGCGGAATACAACTTTTTCTTAATAAAATCATTTTTATCTTCTGGAGAGCGTTTTACGAATTTCTTGATGTTAAGGGTCTCTATAATTTTAATCTCATCATCAGCGATAAAGCGTACCAAAGTGTGTGTCAAAAAATCTTTTCCAACGACGGTATTCTCGTCGATCTCATCTTCACTGTTTTCTCTGGACATATTAAATTATTCTAAAAAGGCCGTGCACTGTGAGATGTCCGTACTACTAAATTAATAAACTTTTTATAATGGATAATTAATCTCGCGTGGAAAACACGTGGTGAAGCAAGACCCAACTCTGTGTGCGTTGTAATACGGGCTCCCGTGCTAACGGACGCACAAGTCGAGGGGTCTATCACAATACTTGGGACTTGTTCCGAATGATGTACTAACAAGTTTACCGGGTACGCAAATAATTTTTCATTCGGAACGGTCCGCGCAACGGCAGCGTCAGTGTTATCATGAAAACTTCCATAAGTTTACAAGTATTTATGTATTATATATATTATTNTGTGTGTCAAAAAATCTTTTCCAACGACGGTATTCTCGTCGATCTCATCTTCACTGTTTTCTCTGGACATATTAAATTATTCTAAAAAGGCCGTGCACTGTGAGATGTCCGTACTACTAAATTAATAAACTTTTTATAATGGATAATTAATCTCGCGTGGAAAACACGTGGTGAAGCAAGACCCAACTCTGTGTGCGTTGTAATACGGGCTCCCGTGCTAACGGACGCACAAGTCGAGGGGTCTATCACAATACTTGGGACTTGTTCCGAATGATGTACTGACAAACGTACCAGATACGCAAGTGCTTTTTCATTCGGAACAGTCCACGCAATGGCAGCGTCAGTGTTATCATGAAAACTTTTATAAGCTTACTAGTATTTACGTATTTTTCAATGGAATCAATTCTAAAGCAGTTTTTAATACACATTCTTAATAACGTTATCATTACAGTAGTAATTAGAAATTTTTGCGCTATGGCTGCAGTTACATGGGGTAAAGATTGCCAGTGGAACGTCACAGCAGAATCATTGGAGCCCACGAGAGTCAGAGAGGTCTGTGACGTTTCACTGCATATGGGCCTTTTTTTCTCTCACGTGGGTTTGAATGGTTCTAGTGATCATAATAATGATGATGCTGATGGTAATAATAATAATGATAATAATCACAATGATGAAAATGATAATAATGATCATAAAAATAATAATAGTAATGATGATGATGATGATTATAAAAATGATGATAATCATGTTTATGATAATAATTATGATGATAATAATAATAATGATGATGTTAATGTTGATGATGATGATGATGATGATGATGATGATGATGATGATGATGTTAACTACGTTAATAATAATGATGATAATAATGATGATGATAAT
This sequence comes from Copidosoma floridanum, assembly GCF_000648655.2. The sequence continues at coordinate 1,029,917 of NW_019379646.1, forward strand.
GATGATGATGATGATTATGATGATAATAACGGTTGCCATGTCGTTGACGATGAAATAATAATAATGATGATAGCAATAATAATTATTATCATCATTACCATTATCAATGTCATTATCATAATCATCAGAAATATTCAAGTAAAATTGATAATGATGATAATGAGGATAATAATAAATATGATTGTAATGATAATGATTATGATGATTATAATGTTGTTGATGTTAATGAGGAGGACGGTGATGATAACTATTATGACGATACTAGTAATAATGACAATTATGGTGACGATAGTAAGGACAACGATAATAATAATGAAAAAATGACGATAATAATGATTATAATAATATTCATAATAATGATGATAATGATGATGATAGTAATAATAATAATAATGATGATGATGATGATGATGATAATACTGACAATAATTACAAAAATAATAATGATGATAATCATGATAATAATAAAGATGATAATATTGTATATAATTATAAAAATAATGATAATGATGATAATGATAATAATGATAATTTAAATGATAATAATGATAATAATAATAATGTCGATAATAATGATTATAATAATATGATGATGATGATAATGATGATAATGATGATGATGATGATGATGATGATGATGATGATAATGATGATGATGATGATGATAATGATAATAATGACGATAATAATGATTATAATAATCAACATACTTTGAATGACTTTTAACTTCTTAGGAGTTATACTTTTTGGGGGGAATCACATAATGAAACTTTTATAACTTTAACATCTTCCTCTGTTATAAATCTGTTGCTTAGTTTATCCACACCCCACAAAGCTCTTGCAAAATTCTTTGCAAAAAGGGAGGTAGTCCAAACTTTTTAAATACTTTTCTAGGTGTCCTTACCGATTAAATGACCATAGCCAACGTGAATCATTTTTATCAGCTAAAAATTTTCTTTAAATAGGTTTTGCTGCACACATGCCTACATGTAAAAAAAAAGTAAATTCAAATAAACGTTACCGATGTGCCTTGCACTTTTGTTCACTCCTTCAGCATTTTCATTCCAGAAGATTCTGAATATAAATTAACTTCTTCAAAGTTGGGATCTGATCCACTCCCTATTCCAGAAGACGTGCTGGTTCCTGCTTTAGCTATGACACAAATAATTGTTCGATACACGTTAATTACCACATGTTATTTTGTCTTTCATTTTATTTATACAAATATTATTAGAAACTTCAATGATTTCATAATGAAAACAGCACTATAAATCGTAGAAGATTTGTAATAATTAAGAGAACGAAATAAAAGTTTACCTTGGAAAAACTGTTTTGTAACGTTATTTTTTGAAGTATAGGATTCTTCATTTTTTATGGTAGAATGTTCTTGACAATCAGCCAGCAGATTTTTAANATAATGATAATAATAATAATAAAAAATGATGATGGTAATAATGATACTGGTTATGACTTTGGATATAATGTGGAGAATATTTATGGTTGTAAGACTAATAATAATTTTACTGATGATAATGATTATATTAATAATTAAAACAATAATGGTGATAATGATAATAATAATAATTATCATAACGATGATGATTAAAAAAAAGTTGATAATGATGGTAATTATGATGGTTATGATGTTGAGTAATAAAGATAATGATGATGATGATGATAATGACAATGATGATAATGATGATGATGATGATCATGATTATGATAATAGTAACAATTTAATTTACGCTATGATTATTGTGTTTATGATAATGCTTTTATAGAGGATAATCATGATGATAATGATGATAAAATAAAGAATCATGTTGGTCAAGATAATAATGATAATAATTAGGATAATAATGAAAATGTTTATAGTGATAATAATGATGATAATAAAAATGATGATAATGTTAATAATAATGACAAAGATGAAAATTATGATAATAATAATGATGATAATAAAGATAATGATTCTAATAAAGACGATAGTGAAGATTATAATAGTAATAATATCCATAGTAGTTATGATATTAATAATAATGAAATTCATAATATGGATAGGCAAAATAATGATCATATTAATTATGCTCATATCAATAGTGTTTATGTTCATAATGATGATGATGATGATGATTATGATGATGATCATAATGTTAACGATAATGACGAAAATGATGATGATCACACTAATAATAATGATAATAATCTTGTTGGTGATTATGGTGATAAAGATGATGCTAAAAACGATTATGATTATGATGATAATAATAATATTATATAACAAAGTAATGGTTCACCATTAAGATAATGATGATAATAATGATTATAATTATTATAATTGCATGAGAAGAGGCTTAAATTCTAACAATGGATAATTAATCTTGCGTACAAAGCACGTGTTGAAGCAAGACCAAACTTTTTACGTTGCAATAAGGGCTCCTGCGCAATTCAGACGCACAAGTCAAAGGGTTTAACACAATATTTGGGACTTGTTCCGAATGATGTACTGACAAACGTACCAGATACGCAAGTGCTTTTTCATTCGGAACAGTCCACGCAATGGCAGCGTCAGTGTTATCATGAAAACTTTTATAAGCTTACTAGTATTTACGTATTTTTCAATGGAATCAATTCTAAAGCAGTTTTTAATACACATTCTTAATAACGTTATCATTACAGTAGTAATTAGAAATTTTTGCGCTATGGCTGCAGTTACATGGGGTAAAGATTGCCAGTGGAACGTCACAGCAGAATCATTGGAGCCCACGAGAGTCAGAGAGGTCTGTGACGTTTCACTGCATATGGGCCTTTTTTTCTCTCACGTGGGTTTGAATGGTTCTAGTGATCATAATAATGATGATGCTGATGGTAATAATAATAATGATAATAATCACAATGATGAAAATGATAATAATGATCATAAAAATAATAATAGTAATGATGATGATGATGATTATAATGATAATAATGATAATGATAATAATAATTATTAT
>NW_019379646.1:1037543-1049517 GCF_000648655.2 Copidosoma floridanum
TTATAATAATAATAATGATGACGATAATGAGAGTGATGATAATGATGGTAAGAATAATAAAAGTGACGATGATAATTGTATGTATGATAATTATAATAATAGCTATGATAATAATAATAATGATAATAAGGATAGTGATAAAGATAATAATAACGTTGATAATAATGATAATGATGATGATAATAATGATGATGATTATCATAGAGGTGATAATAATGATAATGATAATGATGAGGATAATGAGAATGGTGATAATAATGAAAATAATGATAATAATGATGATGATAACAATGATGACGATGATAATGATGGTACTAAAAATTCTAATCATGATAATAATAAAGATACTAACAAGTTTGATAATGAAAATGATTATGATGTAGGAGATAATAATGATAATAATCAAAGTAATAAAGATGAGAATTCAGATGATAATGGTTATGAAAACTATGATGATCACAATTATAATGATAACCATAATAATAATAATGATATTTATAATTATAATTATAATATTGATTATAATAACGATGATAATTATGTTGATGATGTCAATAATAATGACGATAATAATAATAATATTGCTAATGATGATGATGAAGATATTTGTAATATTAATGATGATGACGATGTTGATGATAAAGATAATAATGATAATGTTGACGATACTGAGAATGATGATCATGATGGTGATAATAATGATAATGACGATGATAATAGTATCTATGATTTTACTGATAATAGCAATGATAATGATAATAATGATGATAATGATGATGATAATGATAATGAAAATGTTGATAAAGATGAGAATGATGATGTTGATAATGATGATGATAAAGATGATCATGATGGTGATAATAATGATAATGATGATGATAATGATGATGATGACGATGGTAATGATGGTAATCAGATTATAATGGTAATGATGATAGTGATACTGATGATGACTTTGATGATAAAATCGAAAATAATGTTGGAGATGATGATGATAATAGTGACAGTGATAAGGATTATGATTTTGATAATTATGATAGTGGAAATTTGTGTGACTGTAATCCTTACGATAACCGTAATAATAATAATGATGATGATGTTCATAATAAAAATGATTAATATGAATATGATGGTTATAATGATTAGGATTATAATAATGATGATGGTGATATAGATGATGATGATCATGATGATGTCGATGATGAGATGATGATGATAATGATGATGATGATGATAATAATGATAATAATATTGATTATGTTGACTGATAATGTTATCGATTGTAAAAATAATCATAATAATAATAATGAAAATAATAATGATAATAATAATAATAAAAATAATTATGATAATAATAATAATAATAATCATAATGATGACGATAATTATAACAATGATGTTGATAAAAATAATTATGATGATAATGATAATAATGCTTACTATTATGCTGCTTATAACGATATTTATTATGACAATAATAATCATAATAGTAAAAATACTGATTATAATACTTCTAATAGTGATGATAATGATGATGATAAAAATAATCATTGTAATAATGATAATGGCGACGATAATAACCAATACGATAATGATGACAATAACAATAATGATAATGAAGATAATGATCACGTTGATAATGATAAAGATAATAATGATTATAATAATGATGATGATTAAAGTAATAATAATCATGATGATGATAATAATAATGATCGTAGTGATGATAATGATCATGTTAGTGATGATTGTGATGATGATCATGCTGTTAACAATTATAATTATTATGTCAATAATAATAACATAAAAAATAATAATGGTAAGAATAATGATAATAAGAATCATGATAATTATGATAATGATAATGATGTTAGTAATGACGATGATAATGATGATGATGATAATGATCACAATAATAATGATCATAATGATGATGATGATAATGATAATAATGAATAATGATGACAACGATGATTATAATTATAACAAAGATGATGATTATGATGATAATGATGTTAGTAATGACGATGATAATGATGATGATGATAATGATCACAATAATAATGATCATAATGATGATGATGATAATGATAATAATGATAATAATGATGACAACGATGATTATAATTATAACAAAGATGATGATTATGATGATAATAATGATGATAATAATAATGATGATGATAACAATAATGATTATGATAATAATAATAATGATGCTGATAACAATAATGATTATGATAAAAATGATAATACTATTAATGTTAATAATGGTGTAGAAAATGATAATAATAATCATGATAATTATATAAAGATGATAATTGTAATAATGATGATGATGATGCCAATCGTTATGATGATAATGATGATAATGCTCACTTTAAAGCTGCTGGAAACGATAATAGTTATGATGATAATAATGATAAAATTGATGATAATGATGATAATGATAATAATGTTAATAATTACAATAGTATTGATGATGATGATGATGATGATGATTAAAATGTTGATAATAATGATGATGGCGACTGCTGGAAACGATAATAGTTATGATGATAATAATGATAAAATTGATGATAATGATGATAATGATAATAATGTTAATAATTACAATAGTATTGATGATGATGATGATGATGATGATTAAAATGTTGATAATAATGATGATGGCGACGATAATTACCAAGATGATGATGACGATGATGATAAAGATGATGATGATGATATTTGTGATAGTGTAATTGTCTATAGTAATATATATAATAATAATAATGATGATAATGGGGATAAGGATGAAGATGATAGGGATGATAATGACGGTAATGATAATAATTATAATGATAATGATGATACCGATGACGGTTATAATGATGTTGATTATGATAATAATAATTATAGTGATAATGATGATGATGAAGATGATGATGATCAGGATTATTATAATGATAATGATAATATTGATGATTATAATGATAATGATTATGACAATTATAATGATAAAGATGATCATAATAATGGTGATAATAATTATGCTAATAATAATGAAAATAAGGACTATGAAAATGATAATGACGATTAAAGTGACAGTGTTGGTGAGGATGATAATGCTGATGATAATGATGATAACAATGAAGATGATGATAATGATAATAATGATAATAATATTGATGACTATGATCACGTTGATCATAATTATTATAATGATGTCGGTGATAATGATATTAATAATAATAATAATGATAATTATAATGATAATAATCATGATAATGATAAAAATGACAATGATAATAGTAATAATTATAATAATAATGGTTATAATTATGATGATGATAATTATGATGATGATGATTATGATGATAATAACGGTTGCCATGTCGTTGACGATGACGATGGTAATTTTTAACTTCGTTTTTTTTCTTTTTTTGAGTTACTTTTTTTTNTGTTAAATTTTTTTTATTTAATAAATCTTTAATTCTCATATTTCTTTAAACTTTGTAATAAATGAGACAGCTAAAATTTTTAATTGTATTTATTGTCAACTTAATAACAAAGTGTCTGATAATTAAATTATTTAAATTACTTTAAGTCATGTTTGGTCCTGCAATTACTTTTAAAGGAGTAGGTCTAATTCAATAAGTACAATTGATCCTTCTGTTTTTTGAATTAATGTATTTTAATTTTTACAAGAAAATTTTTTTTTAATAACGATATCGTTAACTAATTCTTATTTATATAATGAATCTTATTGGTTATAAGCAAGCAATTTTTTTTAATTTTTTTTAAAGTATCTTAATTTTAACTACGGCAAAGTATTAAAACAATGCTGAAGAGTTAGTCATAGATGCAATTCCTATCCCAGAAAGTCACTTAGGGCTAGGTCGTTCTTGGCGCCCTTTGTTACCTTAAGCACAGCTCTAGTAATCTATCTAGGTACCTTGCTACAGGAGCGTCATTGCTATCTCTACTTTTTTTTCTACTTGTTTGCTCTCTCTCTTGATTTGGGGGCATCGTAGTTAGTTTTGGTGCCCGGGTGAGTTCATGGTCTGTGTGGGCAGTGGATCTCCACGTCTTAGGTTTACGCGAGGATCGACAAAGTTTCTTCCCCATCAGTATTCTTTATAGCTGACTCGCAGATGATTTGCCGCCATAATCTGCGCTATTTTTTTGCTCTTTATTAAGTGTACATATTTGCTGATAATCATTGCTTATGTCTTATCTAGCTTTTTGCGCGTAACTAAACAAAAGCAATTATTTTCATTTATTATTTTAAGGAAAAATGCAACATTTAATAGAATAGAAAAATAAATAAACAAAAAGTGTGTGTTAGATATTTTGAGTTGATGAAAAATTCCCCTTAACAGGAGATAATACTAATATATAAGTGAGTGTATGGCGTAATTTTCCGGTACCCATCTGTCTGAGTGTTATTAAAAAAAAGTAAGTTTTTTTGTTTATTTGGCTGTTTTCTCTAGTTAATAAGATGTTTATTATGTCTTTAAAGTTTTAATAAAAAAAATGGTAAATTTCATGAGTAAAAAAAATTCTAACTGCAAACAAAGTATAATTAAATGTCGCAAAACTATTTAATCATTAGAATAAGCCATAGCTTTCTTAGCCATCTAAACTTTACCCATGTTTGTTTTGAAGTCATATACGTTATGAATAATCTTTATAGTTTGGCTTCTGTTCCAAGCGATTATGATGAGTAAAAATAATCAATTGTCCTAAGGTGGTTGATGCCGTATTGACAACCTCATAAAATGTTTTATGCTTAAAAGTTTTTTAACAAGCTATTTTCTATACACCATGTAAAAATACCGCATGCAGTGTTGTAAGCAAATTAAAAAAACTGTAAGCATTGAGTTCTACTATTTAATCTTTTAAATATTATGTTGCTAGCCTATCTTAAGCTTTACAATGTTGTAGGAAAGTTTAAAACGAAAGAATAGGTTGTTATTTTGTAAACATTGTATCTGTCGAAGTTCGGTTTTGACCTTTACTCCGTAATTTCTTAAATCTTCTATAAATAGAGCGGGAAAAACTCGTTGCAGTTGCCACTTGCTATAAATATATGCACTAATAGCTATATAGCTATATTTTACATTCTTATTTTTTTTGTCGTAGCCATAAATTCAGTATACATCTTTCACGCGTCTGCAAAGTATGTAACTAATTGCCCATTTTCATAGACACGCACTGGTAATACATATTTTATGCATCTAACATATAAAAGAAAGTGCACCTCGTTTGGCAGCTCTGCCGTGACTAAAGGTTTGCTCGAATCATTTGCAAAAAGTAAACTTGCGTCATAGCATTAAAATTGGCAATCTCTTTCCTCATCTCCAATGGTACATTAATATTAATAAAAGATCGTTATGAATTAAGAATTAGTTAATAATAGTTAATGTTAATATTCGTAATTTAAACGTTGATGAAAATTGTTTATTGTTGGAAGGGTATTTCATACAAATATCGATGAAAAATTGTTTACGAAATAAGGATCTATAAAAGTTTTTCTTGCTTCATAAAAAATTGGGCCAAGAAAATCGAACTCCCCTGTGGTCTTAAAATTGCATCCAAGATTGATTACGTTTGTTGTAGTCTTAGTAATTTATAAGAATTAACCATGATAATAACTTTACACATGTGTCTTCCAGTGATTTTCTTTGCAGCTACAGTTTTTTCGTCTGTTCGACTAGTATTACCTACACTATTTAAACTTTTTTCTGCGTTCTATCCTTTATCTAATCTAAATTACTACACTATTTGTGATTCTTTTCAAACCTAACCTGTCACTTTCCCTACATCTCTGATCATCCTTTTACTAATATCTTCCTACCGATACTCTCTTTCTTTCTCTCTCTGCCTGATACAATACTGGGTTATCCTGTGCAGTATACCTGCATAGGTGCGTGCACCCCTTTTTTGGCCTCTCAAATGTCCAATAGTTTTAAAATCTGGTTAATAGTTAGACGTTAATAGTCATTATTTTAAAAAATATTACTTATGGCATGTAGAACGCACTTTAAATAATTTATTCTAATGATACGTGAAGACTATAAATATACACATATATTTTACGACTTGATAGCTCCTAATGATATTCCCAAAAATATAGCTATTTATTGACGTGATAGCCTTAGCCCCGACGTCAAAATATTTGCACACACACACACTTGCACGCGCGTGTGTGTGTTGATTTATGTTGACTTTGACGGACAATTATCCGTATAAGGACGTAACTGTTAGGGCAAATGAAGAGTTACGTGAGCGTCCGCAAAGTTCCACTGTATTATAAGTATAAATATTAGAGGTACATCAAGTCTACATAAGTCTCCTTCACTAACAGAGATATATCTTCCTGTACAATATAGTTAAATTAGTCGGGAATTCCACACAACCTCCACTCCTGGTCAAAAATATCAGTGTTAAATCAATGCTGGATAAACGCTGATTTCAGCCTTGAGTCAATGTTGAATCAACACTGAATGAACGTTGGTTCATCGTTGAATCAGTGAAAACGGAACATTGAAATCAGGCTTAAATTACATTGTTGAATAAATATTGATTCAGCGTTGAATCAACGCAGATTTAATGCTGAGGCAATGTTGCTTGAATATTAAATTAGCAGTAATTTAGCACTTAATCCATTTTATTTTGTTGTTAAATCAGTATTTAACCTACACTTAATATAATGTAAAGTTTCTGCAGAATAATCTATTTCAGGTAGTTTGATAAATAGAGTAATATCATCACTGTACATTTATTAAATTGGAGTTTTTATGCATACCTGTACAATAAAAATGTTTTTTACTAGAAAAGTAAGATTAAAACATAAGGTTACTATACATATTAAATATTATTCTTACTTTTTGAACGATATTTATTTACAAATCTCTAATCATATACAATTGTTAAAAAATTTGCTCCCATAAAAATTTCTAAACAAGCTTATACTTGACGAGAAAAATTAAGTATACATTAAAAATTTTTCGACAATATTAATATTTACGTATTAATTAAAATAACCTACATTTGAAGAAACGAGTAATGACACACATCCAGGACATTAACAATGCAATATTCTCCATTAACTCTTAGGCAGACTGTAACGTGTCTTAAAAATGACGTTTCACTATGGCTTACATTTTTTTCAATATAAAGTACTCTTTTAATGGCTTTGCAAAACTCGAATCTATCTTCTACAAGTATTTTTAAAAAAATGTATACTCCGTATCGTCGTGTGTATCAATAGCAAATGCAATTATAGAAACAAATTCACCACTTTTTAGAGTAGCAAAAGAATTATTCAATCTAATAGTACATCTTTTACAGAATGTTAAAAGAACCGTGTTTTTTATTAATCTAGAAAAAATTCTACTTCTATTAAGAAGCTGGAATTTATTTCTCTAAATTGTTTCTGATATAATTTACTTGAATATCCATTTTTTGAAATTTTTATGGATTTGTTGGTATGCAACTGTCCAAAATCATCTACAAAATCAACAGTGGCAAAATCACCTGCTTTCCTGACATGTGCCTTCAAAATTTCGCAACTGTGTTTGTAATTAATAAAATGACATACCTGCCAAAGTACTCCTATAGCAGCTTTTATCAGTCTTACAATTTAACCGTTACCATTTTCAAAAACGTAACCGTTATGATACACTAACGGGCCCCAATTAACTATACTCTGTAGAAGATGCAGCATTTGATGTAGATTGCTAGCCATTGCTTGTTTCCATAACATTGTCACTAAGAAGAATGTGTGTAGCTTCTACGAGAAGTTTCCAGTGAGATCTGTATTTAATAAAGTTAGGTACAAGTTGTAAGGCCACCAAGCTGAAACAAAGTAGCCAATTTTTCAACTCTTTTTCCTTCTAAAATTTGCGATCTGATATCGGACAAATTCATTGAGCTATTTGAGATGGAACTTAGAAAGAGTTTAAAACATTATCCATCAGTTTGATGTTATCATTTTTTATACAGTATGGTTGGCGTGCGGTTAAAAGCCAATAGTTCGCAAACGGTCGGCAAATGCCATGACACAAATTATGAAGTTAATCTAAACAGAACCCTTCCATGATATGAAAACCGTTTAGTTCAACTAATGGAGAGTAACTTCTAACACCCTCAACAGGTGTACTAGTTTCCTCTGCTTCCGCGATCTGTCGTATAGTTATAACTTTATCTCTTTGCTCGGGAATGTAATCGAACAATAGATATTTTATAACTTTTCGACTTTTGTACATAACTAATTTTCCAGGGTGCAGAAACCATGAACATCTGTAGTACCCGTTGTACTGATATGTACCCTGCATCGGTGCTCTAGCTACTGAGTCGACACAAGACAGCAACGCAAACACTTCGACCTTATAAGTTTTATTCTGAATATCACACCAAATTTTTATATTTGACATATTATTCATGCTGCTAACAAATGTAGCCAGATACACGTCCATTATGTACTTCTCTTTGCCAAACCATAAGAACCATGTTATACAATTAGAACTGCGTTTTTGCTGTGGCAATTCGTTGACAACAACTTGTATTGGCTTCATAGAGTACTTTGAACTTTCAAGGACTGGAGAGCCGTCGATATTAAATAAAATATACATGCTGCATACAACTCATGTGCCTCTAGAGTAAGCTTGTTAACAAAATAAACGTACTTTTTCCCATCGTAAATGTCATTAATTTCAACATTATCATTCTCTTTATTACACACAACATGATGATAATATTTCTGATTATTTTCCAGTAAATTTTTTGTTTAATCCGTTACGTCAAATGTTACAAGAAAATTTGTAATTGATCTTTTTAGTGCAATAGTTTTATTACATGATAAACATAAGACATTAACGTCTTATTAATCGAATTCTGTAATGTACGCCTAACAACTAGTACACACAGTATGGAATTTCACATTTTCGAAACTGTGAAACAGTTTGTCTCATCGATATATTGTTTCAGGAATGATAGGCCTGTCTACAAAAGTATTCAACATTTTGTATAAGTTACGTATGGCAGATATTGATAGACAATGAGTGATGCAATACTTTAAAATACAAAAAAGTACATTACATCAGCTCGCAGTGAAAGTTGCTTCAACAACGACGTTGTTTTTATCGTCTGATAGAAATTTTTGCAGCTTATCTTGTTGATCTTCGTCTTGAATGTCATTGCTACCTGAGCTGCCAAATTGGTGTTCGTCAAGTGATTCAGATAAAAATGATACATCAGAGTCCTGTCAAATGATGTGTAAAGAAAGTTCTTGAATTTTGTTAGGTGTTAGGATCTCATTACACTATGATTTATATTATGGAATATATACAAGCAGCACAATATTCTTTTAAAATTGACAAATTTTGAAACAAAATTATTAAAAAAAAACTATTTTTCAATAACACGAATGGCCACAATTATTTTGGGATTAATTGTTTTGTGTGCATACTAATTCTAAAGTTGAAAAATTATGACTGACGTTTATAGAATACAGGAATGTCTTATCAATCTTTATCAAAATTGTGTAATACATGTACACTACATGATTGTATGCACGTTTATACTGCAGTACTATCTACTGTCCAATACTTTTTCTAAATAAATTATGTATCGTACCATTAAGATACAACAGTAATTTATATTAGTAATATACATCTCATACAAATAAGTACTACTGCAATTATTTAATCAGCTACCCGAACGTTAATACATGTTATAGACTTCTACATCAAAGTATTTTACCGTATAATTATAAAGGTGCCCTTGTAGTTACAGTACCATGTGACCATCTGAGGAGTCATAGAAGTAGTCAGATACATAATTCCTTTCCGAAAAATTTTCACCAGGCTCATTTTGCCAGAATACCACACTGCCACAGCACCTAGCACTTGGGGTACCTTTATCAGCTTGTAGATCATCATCATGATCATCATCGTCATCATCATCATCATCATCATCATCATCATCGTCATCATTATCATCATCATCATCATCATCATCATCATCATCATCATCATCATCATCATCATCATCATAATCATCATCATCATCATCATCATCATCATCATCATCATCATCATCATCATTATCATCATAATCATCATCATCATCATCGCCATCATAATCATAATGACTGTCAATGTGAGCTTCATTATCTTGCTCATAAATGTTGTGGAGATTGTTTGCACAGTTGTACTGCTGAGAAGTATTTGAACTTGATGGCTGTAATAATTGTCAATAATAACAGGAGACATTTAAATAAAGTCAAATAAAGCTTACGTACATGTACATATACCTACCTCTGCAGCTTCATTACTTATAAAATTTTTAAACGAAAAAGTAACATGTGCAATTTCTGGATTGTTGTAGTTCCAAAAATTATGAAAAAGTTCTGTAATTAAAATAAAGGATGTTACGTCTTGTTGGTTTTCTTATTTCATAGGTTAGTAAGCAACAGTCCATACATACAGGTGTATGTCACAGTTTTGTAAACAATGCTTACCATCTTATCATCAGAGCTTGACGGGTCCTCTACATCATTGAATGTACGTTTATTGCATCGTTTATCTTTTGAAAGTTAATTCACTTGTTTTTTAATATACTAAAGGTATTTTTTTTTCTTTGACTTATGATTTCAGACTCACCCAAGTCTTCAAACAACTAACTGCAGACCACTTGCTTGATTATTCCAGAAAAAGTTTTCACGGTTTTTTAAGAACTGTTGCGTAAGCACAAAACATAATTTTTTTGACTTTAACGCGTAGTCTTTAATGATCTAGAATAAATTATTTAGTGAGATGTAGGGAAAATTATGTAGCCATAAAATTGTCTACTGCACTTTTGTATATAAGACGATTAGAGATTTAGGATCAACATAACAAAAAAGATGAAACAAATATTAGGCATGAGACTCAAGAAAAAAGTAAACTTTTATTTAGAACTTTCAGAACAGCGTTGTCTTACAAAAATTATTATGCACATAGTCTACAATTGAAGAACAGTAAAACGTCATCATAATTATTCATATCATCATCATCGTCATCTTTATCATCAATATTGTTACCACCATCATTAACATTATCATCAACATCTGTATATTTATCATCAATATCATCATTATCATTATCATTATCATTATTGTCGTCATTGTAATCATCATTATCATTCTAAGATCATTATTATTATCAGCATCATCTTCACCATTTTTAACATTAATGCTATAATTATTGTAATTATCATAATCATAATTGTTATTAGCATTATCATCATCATCATCTATATCATCATTGACATTACCATTATGATCATTATCACTATTATCATTATTATCATCATCATTATTATCATCATTATCTTTGGCATAATCATTTTCCCTACCAACATTATTACAAATCTTATCATCATAAGTTCCATAATAATTATCGATATGAGCATCATCATCATCATCATTATAATCCTCATTATTAAAATAACAGTCGTGATCTGAATTATAATTCTGAATTCAATTATTATCATTAGTATCATAATTATGATCCCTATTATCACCATTATCTTTATCATTATCATCATCATTATCATCATCATCATCATCATCATCATCATTATCATTATCATTATCATCATCATTATCATAATCAGCATCATCATCATTATTATCATCATCATCGTCATTATAATTATCATAGTCAACATTATAATAATCATCATCATCAACATCATTATAATCATCAACGGTATCATCAATATTATTTTTACCATCATTATTATCATCATCATCCTTATGACCAATATCATTGTTATCATTATTGTAATTATCACCATCAACATTATTATTATCACTATTTTCATTCTCATCATCTTTATTATCATTATCGAAATGATATTGGTTGTCACTATTGCTAAAATCATTATTATTATAATCATTATTATTATAATTATTATTATCACTATTATTAATATTTTTATC
>NW_019379647.1:0-20767 GCF_000648655.2 Copidosoma floridanum
ATTTAAGTAGTTTCGTACTATTGGGTATACAAAATCAAGACTTTTGTTTATTTTCGTTAATATTTATTTTAATTACTCACATTAATGAGAATTCCCACCGAAACCCGCAGCAAACAGGTATGTCATTGACGGCAGAGCGAGTAATTTCTTATTTATCTTATCTATATACCAGTACGTATATACGTGGTGTATATTGTTACAACAACGCCGTTAATCGATACACCGGTTACAGATAAAGACGAAGTTTTACGATACTTGTGCATTTAAAACATTTTCCAATCATCGTAAATTGTTATTTCTAAAAATACCTTTTACTATTTTTTTTTTTTTTTTNAATATATGTACATACATATATTTATTTAAAGCACTTTATGTCGAAGGAAAGTGACAAGTTTTCAAGAAAAAGAAAAATAAAAAGGTCAAGGTACGCATGGGTGCTTAAAAACGCCTTGAATCTTGAAAGTTTATTCGCGGTATGGCTGGAAAAATTTAGTCGATCCAAAAGAAACATTTCGTACAACTAAATGAGAAATTCGTAATTAAAAAAAGAAAATTTTAATTTAATAAAATATTGTTTTCAATTAACTTATATTTTTTTACTCATAAGAAAATATTTAACAGAATGAGGGTAAAGAAATTTTCTTTGATTCAAAGAATTGGGTTGCTCAGTGTACTTACTTTTGACGTTTGCTTCAATATTTTTTTCGTTATTTTCGACAACTATCACTGCATTAAATTAATTTTTCATGTAAATTGTTTGACTTTACGTATGAATTTTCATGCAAACGAAGACAAAGGCTATTTTTGCTATTTCCCATGATATAGTTATGTTAAAAATTTTAACTTGAACATTGTAAGAAAAAAAAAAAAAAAAAAAATTGTTTATTTTTCAGTAAAAGGATTAATTCGAGATTGGTCTCCTCTAGTCTGGCTCGCTCCGGGCGAGCGTTTCCTTCCANAAATATTATTTTCAATTAACTTATATTTTTTTACTCATAAGAAAATATTTAACGGAATGAGGGTAAAGAAATTTTCTTTGATTCAAAGAATTGGGTCGCTCAGTGTAGCTCCAACATACTGACTTTGCTCGTAAATGATAGAATAGCTACTATAAAAAAAAAACCTGCGGAAATCGAACGATGACGACGTGGAAATTTATGGTAAGGTTGTATTTTTTAGCGTAGCCAAAAATAATGAGAAATTACTTTGTAACTGCAAAAATTTTGACAAAGCTCGTTATTACCATTAAATATAAAAACACGCATATTTCAAGAGTATTTCAATGAATTAAATCTTCTAAATCAAATTATTTTTCAATTTTTAAATTTTATTTTATCGTTTGTTACTTCGAATTAAACATAGTTTAAAAGCCACGAGGTTGACATTAATACACTTGAATTTTGAAAATAATGTAAAATTAAGTTTCACGATTCAATAAAATAAACACTCGATTGGTTGAGTGAAAAAAAAAAATCAGTCCATTTATCGCATCAGCTAATGGCTGGCCAAAAAGCCCTTGAATCAAATTAGAGACGAACTCGACGTATACCGAGCCCCTTCACACATGCGAATCCTGATCCTACGTACCTTCAAAGGGAAGAAGAGAACGGAGGAAGCTAAATGGACATTACCGATTTTTTCATCCGTTGCACCCCCAAGTGTGTTTTTCGATTCTCGCGCGTGACTGGTGCTACTGCTAAAGAAGCTGGCCACGGATTTGAGTCTCCTGGCAACGGCGAGCGGCCTTAAGCACCCTTCGCTCGCTGCTCGGTGGACGACGGGAGCCGCTACTGCCGTTGTCACCGTGGAAGCCTTGCCCTCTTGCTTTAGGATCTTTATCCGCTGGTGAGCTTGATGCGGCTGCTGAAGCTCATTACCTTATGCAAAAGCCGTGTAAATAAATTTTATACTTTACTACACGTAAGGTCTCACATTTTTTTCTCTCTCTCTTGTCCCTTTTTTGCCCAAATGCTCCTGGATTTTTTAAATTTCATGTTTGCTATAATATATACGCATGCAAAAATAATGCTCAAAATAATCCTGCCACTATCAAATTTGGAAGAAAAAGCTCAACCGTGAAATCAGTACAAAGTTTTGGTTAAAGATTTCGTGTATAGAGTATGTAACGATTTCATTACCCCCAGTTTCGCTAGGAGCGAAAACGAAATGCCGGAATCGTGCGGCAGGTGGGCGTTTGAATGAATCGTTGATTGTGACAAACTGCGAGCTGTACTGCAAATTACACGTCTTTGTCAACGAGTATAGGTATATATTATCTACTATTTTTTTTTTGTTCTCTATAAGCAGTATTTAGAGGCATTGTGAAATATTTAATTTTTTCCATTTAAAAGTACCCTTTTATTTGTTAAAATATGGAATTTGTTCTCAAGCCAAACGGTGTACGCGTTTGTGATGACAAATTTTATGTTTTTACCTTTAAATGAATTATAAAATAAAGCCTAATGCATATACGTCAAAGTTTGTCTAGATTTGCTCCTCCGATCTTTCGAAAGCTTATCTTTTAAGCTCAATGTATACGCCATACTTATATAATACATTCATGTGCTTGGAAGATATTTGCGTGATGACACTGTGCTGTGTTACCTCTTTCGTTGGCGACGGGAGGCTTTTTTCGAGGACTGCACTTTCCAAACCCCGACGAACAGTCGCGACACTCTGGATCGGCGTCGTCCTCGGGAACGACATCAGTATCGACCGGCACCGGCTCGTCCTCGTTGCTGCGAAAGTTTGAGGCTGTCTGGCTCTCAAAGTACGAGTTAATGCTGTCAGAGCTGCTCCCTGCCGTTTTGTACTGTTCGAGGGCTTGCTGTTCTAGTTCCTAAAGAAGATTGAACATTTTTTTTTTTTTCTTTTTTTTTTAGTTATTTGTTGTTTTTTTTAATTCATATTATTTTTTAAATTAATAATTATTTGATAAGCACGAAAGTAATTTTCAAAACAAGAAAATTCAGCAAAATAGAGTTTTGAAGCCACAAATTTTACTTCCATAAATATAATAATTTGTGGGGGGGGGGCGCNCACAAAGTGACGGTCGAATATTTGAAGTTTTTTTTTATTCAAAACGTTTCTTTATTTCTTTAGTGCGCTTCAGTGAAAACAGCTCGCTCATGAGCTATTAATAAACATTTCAGATAACATTAATGACTAACGACCATTTTTTTTTTTTTCTCTAACCCTCGGCCTCTTTTTACGTTTTTGTTTTAAAGTAATCGATATAAAAATGCATATTAAAGCAAACGTGGAAGTAAAATTTAAAAAAAAGTCTATATAACCCCGTGTATCTCATATGATGTTACGTAATATTTTATAAAAAGATTATTTCAAAATATTTTACACAAACTGTTGTAACATTGAAATGTGAATAACACCACGTAAATCTGCATTGAAATGTATACTAACATATGTAGAACCGGTGCTGTCACAGTATAAAAATAGACAAAAAATAGGGTATACTTGTACGTAACTTTACGTAATTACGGGTTATCCCATATCGTCTTTCATAATTAACATAGGTATTTTTTCAGTATTTTTGTACGTACTTGTTTCTACATTATTTCAACTATTTTTTACTCGATTTCACACAATATTACTTTAATAATTATGTACATATGATCATGTAAATGTTACAGCAAACCATATATAGGAATCACTTATACAATTTTAATACACACTGTGACCTTCTATATCAAAATTACTTTATAGCATGGCAAGTTTCAGAGGTAATTTTGGGAACGATGTAATTCAAAGGAACATAATATTACATGTTTTTTACATTACTGCGTGTGATCTATACGTTATTGTAATCTAAACTGTCGAGGAATAATGCATTTTTAATGTCGTTTCAGATATGTTTGTCGTAAATTAATGTATGGTAATGCTTGAATAGTTAAGTAAAATCACGTGAATACGAAAACATCTGCGGTATAGCACGAAGTGTTTTGCTCAGAAACAAGCCGTAACTTACTTTATGCTGAATTTAATTAAAGCATAATGAATAATACATTTTTACAAACGAATAGTTTTACTTTTTGCAATCCAAGTAATTATTCAAGATGTTTTATTCAGAAATCAAAAAGATTAAAACCAAACAAAAGCTGTTTTTTTTTTTTTTTAATTTTTTATGTAATGTATATGAAAACTTATATTCGATGAAAATTTTGTTCCAAATGTTTTTAAATTTTAGCTTAAAGAAAAATGTAAATAATATTTTAGTAGATGTTTTATTGATCAAGTATTTAAATTTTTAATTTCAATGGTAGATAAAATAAGCTGACTAGTCTTGCACTAAGAAAATTACAAGAGCTATTTTGAACTAAAGCTTCTTACATAGACCAACGTGCGCTATTGGAAGGGTCTCTATATGTAGCTATTAATAAAGTTGTCTCGGACTATTCTTGGCATGTATGATTTCTTAGAAACAATTTATCGTTCTTGAAGTGTTTCTAGTAGAATAATAAAAAATTGATTCGTTAAAAAACTAGGTCATACTGAAACTTTATCTTTTTTTTCTCATTATTTTAAATTTCTGCAGTGGAAGAAAAATATTAAGGAACTAAAAAGACAAAACTAAACTTTTTGCCTATGAATTTTAGTTATAGAAAAATTTTATTTGTTGCACAAGTTAATTAAAATCTTCTTTTTTTTTTTTTAATAATTGACGGTATCTCTCCGTACATTGACAGTTGTGATGTTTATATCCGAAGATTACTCTTCCGATTTCAAAGTGCTACAACAGAGAAAAACTTCCAAATCGAATTTTTTTTCGAGCTTTCATATTTTTTCAACTTATATTTAATGAACGAATATACCATTACTTTAGAAAGTGTACATTGTGTACAAGCTAAATAGAAAATATTGTTAAAATGTAGTAGCACACATCTTCAAAAAGACACGGTGACTCTAAATTCTCGAATTTAACTTTTATGTATATAGCCATATACTTCAGTTTTCAGTACAAGCTCTCGCCTACACTTTAACAAAACAACTCGAGACATTTCTCTTACAAGAGCCTCTACAGCTCAACCCACAAACACTCGTGGATATCCTTCGGCAAACGTACATACTTTGAAAATCCTAAAAATAACATACCTCTGAATTATTATTGGAATCTTTTTTCATTCTGGTCGAAAGAGGAAAGGCTCTCAAACGAGCCCTATTAGTTTGAACCTTATTTATACGTAAAAAAATCTTTTACTCTTTGGAGTAAAAAAAAAAAAAAAAAAAAAAAAAATTACCCGGGATTCTTGTGGTGAACTAAAAAGGAAAAAAAAAAAAAAGGAAAAAAAAAAAAAAAAAAAAAAATTCCATACCTGATATTTGAGCGCAAGGCTCTCCTCGGAAGTTCTGTACTGTTCCACAGCCTGGCGCTCGAGCTCATCGTAAAATCCAGCCTCCACCTGTTTGTCCGTCTCGACGGCACCGATCGCCTCGACAGGACTCGCACTCGAGCCAAGTACGTCGCGGTAGAGACGTTTTCGCGAACATGGCGTTCTCACGCATGAGGAATCCGGGCTCGTCAAACAATCGCCGTCCTCGTCCTCGTCGTTGTTCATTCTCGTGTTTGTCGTAGCTTTTGCACTGCCAAACACGTTCATCGCGCCTCGCCCGCCACTCGCTTCATTGTACCGTGGACCTTTCGTATTCACCATCACGTACTCCCTTTCGCGTTTCTGCGCCAACGAAAAATCGCTTTGACACTCTTCACGCTGTGTTTTTTTTTCTTTTTAATCTCGAGATTTTTTTATATCATTTGAATATACCTTAACAATTCAACAAGAATCGAAAATAACATCCATACGTTTTAATATATAAAATCGTATAGCGTATCATATTATTTTTAGAGTCGCAATTAAAGCTGGAGTGAAAAATAGCTCATAGGTACTATTATATACACAGGCACAAAGTGACGGTCGAATATTTGAAGTTTTTTTTTATTCAAAACGTTTCTTTATTTCTTTAGTGCGCTTCAGTGAAAACAGCTCGCTCATGAGCTATTAATAAACATTTCAGATAACATTAATGACTAACGACCACTTAGCGTTACACTTCGTATGGTTAATGTTTTCCAAGAACTCGCTGGAAGTGTAATGTAACTTATTTGTTTTGAAAAACATTTTTCAGTTAATTCCAAAAAACAAAAACAAAAACAAAAAATCATATTTTGTCCAATTAAAAGCACGCGTTCGACGAAATAATTAAAATTCAAATTAATATTACTTATATGAATCAAATAAATCATTTTTTTTTAGTGATCATTAAGATAACACGGAAACGAAAAAACTAATGATTATTTTTAAATGTATGAGTTATCGAGTAACGTTAATTAACGTATACGCTCAATTAAACTAATGAGGTAATTACTGCATAATAGTTAACGTATGCGTCATATACAGTGAAATTGTTATCAAATAGCATCAGTGGTACGATGGAAATAATTTTCCAAAGGTGCCCTAAAAACTCGTTTCCATTGACATTGACTTGCATTGGTGGCTCGACCGAAAAGGTTGTTAAGTATTTTTTTTTTTTTTTTTCTTTTTCCACCTTTCGAGGGGCAGTCAAAAGAGCCTCTCTTGAGAAAAAAAAGGGGGGCTCTGCCGGTAAAAAATCTCCCGAATCATCACCGCATTATACCGAAAACCCCAGCACCATCACTCATCCCAAAAGCACATTCCATACAAGCATGCCTGTAAAAATATACGTACGGTTGTCTGGTATCCTTTGTCGAACCACCTCGTCGAGCTGGCCTCGGCTTTGGCAGCGACGGCAGCAGCGGCCGCCGCAGCCACGCTCGCCGACTTTGACGAGGAGCTCGAGTACGACTCGCTGAAGAATTTCCTCGAGGAGCCCTTGGTCTGGTTGCGCCTGACCTTCATCGCGCTCTTCGTCAGCAGTATCAGATTGTTGAAATCGACCCCCTGATTCTTCCTGCGCTGGTTGTACTCGGACGCCGTTGGTTTCCCGGGCCTCTGGTAACCGGAACTCGCCTGGCCTACCTGCGACACTTTGTGGCCGGACGGCACTTGCGCTTGCGGCTGTTGTTGCTGATGCTGCACCGAAGTTTTCGCGTTGACCTCTTGGACGCGGATGGGCCGGTGGATGACGGGTTGGCACATGGGGGTCGATTGGGCCATTTGGGGTTGTTGCAGGGCAGTGATCGGCTGGTTCGTCGGGGCCATGGTGGGGCAGCTGGGCGGTGCCATGTGGTGGATCTGTATTGCCGCCGGGACCATGCGCTGGGACCATACTTGGGACGGCCACACCACGGCGCTCACCATCGGTGTCGGGACCATTGGCATCAGAGTGTTCTAAACGGACGATTTTACGTTTGTTTGCTTCGTTGATCCATGGGTTGCCTTCGCCCATAAGTCGGGGGTTTAAGGCTTACTTTCCGCGATTATTTACCGGCATGAGTATAATATATGTATAAGGTCAACTAGGAGGGCGCGATTTTATCTTCACCGGTAGCTTATAAGCCTTTACCTGTCACGAAAATTCACTCAAATATAGAGTTTTCGTTTGAATTATTTGTTCCATGAATATTTAACTGTAAATTTTAATGCGCCCATCACTGTAAATTCAGGTCTGTTAAAGCACGCGTTTAAAGAGTGCAGTTGATATTTTTGTTTTTTTGTGATAATTTGTCGTGGTGGCGTGGATAAGAATTTGAAGAACAACCAAATCTCTGGTGCACCAAGTGGTTAACCAGTTCCATTACAATATATGGGACAAACCCGTTGTAGGAAAGCTTTGGTGAAGGGAAAAACTTGGCTGTCACAGATTCAACACGCTCCACAAGTGTGTAAAATCTGTGACAGAAATGTTTTACTCTCTACAGTCTATTTATATCAATCGAAATAGTTTGTAAAGCGTCGATTCTTGAGACGTTTATGTAGACCGCTATGATGCATTTTATAAAAAACAGAAATTACGCGCTTTAAATGTGTACTTGAACATACTTGGGTTTTTCAGCGTATAATGTTAAAATTGCAAAGTACTAACTGTTCCGAAGACATGGGTCTTTAAAGAAATATTTAAGGGAGCTCTTGTACTTCTTACTGAGATTCCTAATGTTGAATAAAAAAAAAATAATAACAATAATAATAATTTGATGAAAAAAAGGTGTGAACGCAGAACAAAAATTTCTCAGGATGAAGAAAAATATTGTGTCAAGAGAATATTTTTACTGGAAACCATTGTAATAAATATTTTTTTGATTCAAAGGGTTATAACAATGTATTCAAATATCCAGAAAAGTGTTTAATGGCCGAGCTCATTTTTTTTCAGCTCTCGAGTGCTGCTCGGTATTTGATTTATCACTCGCATAGGATGATAATCTGTCAATGTGAGTGGTTATGTCATGCTGTAGTGAGATAATAGTTTTTTAGCCTTTGGGTCACGCATAAAGTTCCGGGCATGGAACATAATTACACTTCCACAACGCCGGTAGTTCAATGATTGATAATAAAAAAATTAAAAAATAACAAGTATGTTGATCAAATGTTATTGGTAATTTTCACAGTTTCAAAACTTTTGGGTCTTCTGAGCGAGGAAAGTCATTAGATAACTTTATCACACGTGAAGCGATACGTACTTTTTTTTATCATTATTTATGACTCGCAGTAGTTTTGCTATGAAAGCAAGCTAATAAATGTCCAATAAAGTGTCCAAGTAATAAAGGAAAAAAATTATTGCACGTGATCGTTAAAAACACAAAATAATTAATGGATTTATCACCAGCTTTCGTTGCTCAAAATAATGTCCAGTGAAAAATTGATCTTTTGTAAAAAAAAATGATTTGGTTTTAATTTCTACCAAGTGAGTCCATATACATTGAGAAGTCGGTTAATGGACACTTTTTCAGTTGGAAACAGCATACATACCAGGGGCGAGCGCTTCGTTTCGCTCGTGTAATGGCACACGCGTATATATAGCTTTTGGTTAATGCCACGGGAAGAGGGAGGATTCGCTTTATTACCTCGTCGAGTTCAATCAATGTTAATAAAGTTTCCTCCCAGCGAGTATTGGAAGAGCTCCAACGTGATTTTATAACTCATGTCTGGATATTCATGTATACGTGATATACAATATCGAATATTACATTCGAATCGATATACGAAGGAACATAAAAATTTTTCTTTGATATACTTCGTGCGAAGCATTGAATGAACCTTACAGTGCAAAGTTGCGTGCACATGTGTTTTAGCTCTTGCAATAAAGGCACGTCCATTATACGAAGGCATACAAATTTAATTTGGTACTTTCACTTGGTCTGGTAATTTCACTTTTGTTCGCCCAAGACAATAAAGACGAGTTGGGTAATCCCGCAAAGAAGAGTTTCTGGACATCTAGTTTTTTTTGTTTCCTTGTTTTAGAAGGAATTTTTTTTTTATCACTTTACCATCCAAATTAACATTTCAATGTCTATCCTGTTATTTATCTATTCGACATCACAAAACATCCGACGAATCGTGGTAGTAAATCATTTTAAGAATCGCCGGAAGCTAGATAAAAATGTAGTGATAACTTTATAACTTTTGGAATCAGGTTTGAGAATTTCTTGAATCATTTTTTTTTTTGTTATCGAAGTATTTTTTGTAAGTCATTTCTGAATAAACAAATTATTGATGTTGGGATCTGAAACACGTGTGCCTTTGTGGGACATAAAATTGATAAAATGCTGACACGATGAAAAATATCAATAAATTCTTGTTTTATAATTAAGTAGGAGAAAAATGTATATAAAATATCAAAGTTTCGGGCTGCAGGAGTGTAAGTGTGTGGTAAGGTGGGTAACTATACTTTCGTCCGATAAGCTAGCTGTACCATTTAAAAATTTTTGTACAAGCGAATACACTTGCTGCATTTTTTTTTTTTTTAATAATTTATAAACGGTAAAATAAAATATTAATAAAATATTGACCAGGCGATAAGCTGGTATTTATGTCATTCAACATGTTTTACGTACTATCAGATACTGTCCATGTTGTAAATATTCCAATCTCTGTCCAAGTATTACCATTGATCTATTTTTCGAAACAACTTGTGATAATCTGATTTTGAATTAATTGCGAGGGTTGACATTTCTTTGAAGTGAAGTTATAATGCAGGAGCTTAGGATGATTGAATGTTATCAAAATTTTAAATTTTAAATTAGTTGAAAAAATTGGACATACAAAATTCCAAAAATATTATCATGATAACTGATATGTGACTGCTATACTTTTTAAAATTATATTTAATACGAGTTTCATAAATTCATTGCCTCATTATTCATCTTATAAGTTGAAAGTATCACCTCTATCTTTTATTGTTTATTAGAAGAGTCTAATACATTTTTCAAGTCTGCCCTATCTGATCAATTCAAAGCAATAAAAAAATCAATGTATTTGAATTTTATTTTTGAATCATACCATTATTTTTTAAAATACCGTCATTTAAATTACGTAATTAAAATAATATTAATCAAATCTACCTGATAAGTTGATGTATCACAAGGTACATTTTTCACTTTAATTTTATGTATGTATAATGTAATTTGTATCATAGTAACTCGATTTACGATGGACATTAACTATTTGAAGTAGTTGAAATTATTTGTTATAATCGCTTATAAAATTAAACAACAAGACGAGACGTATTTTTATTCAGGTGATGCAAAGACGTTAAATGTAGATAACATAAATAATTACGTTCTTTCGACTCTCTATAGGGAGGAGAGCAGCTGTCCTCCCTCTTGGTGATCTTCTTGTTCGGGTAATGCGATACTCAAGATGCAAAAAACGTTATGTATAAAAAAAAAAATTAAAATTTTGAGGAACATGCCAGATTACCCCGTGGGATTGGGAACTTTCCAACACTATTACGAGAACTCCCAAAACGTTATACATTATCTCAGGTGGAGGGAAGGAGTTTTTTTTTTTTTTTAATGATTTTTAACTTGGTAACAATGGTAGTAATAACCAATTGTTCCTGTTTCTGGTAATTTTCATCCTCACAAGTACCGTCACGGTGAGTTTTATAAATTTTCTTCGCTCAGTAAAAAAAAATCCGCTTTTAGGATGTTATTAAAGTATAAAATGACGGGGTAATTGTTACAAAGTCCCAATCATTACTGTTAAATCGATGTACAGTCTTGGGTGTATAAATATCAAGAAGGAAGATTCGGTTAGCCGGAGCTCCTATAAGTCAACGACTCAACACACACACGGCGAGTCGTTTAAACATCATCGAGAATTTTTCGAACTCCAGCTCAATCGAACGGAAAAAGAAAAGTTGCGCAACGGGCCCGGCCAAACCCAACTTTGTTCCTGTACAACTTATACATATATACACGGTAACTTTGCGAGGTAAAAAGCCCCGAAGTAACTTATTCCTCCCCGTCAGTTTCCTTTTTGCTTTTCGTACGTATATACATGTATCTCTCTCTCTCTCTCTAGAAAACTTTTACTTGATAAACGGCAACGGAGGCGGCTGCGGTCTTCCTGGCAGGAGGGGCAGTGGGAGTGGGCGCGACGGCAGCGACGCGTAGGCGGTGGCCCTTGTAGGGCTCCCCCTGATACGGGTTATCGCTCGCCGAGGAGCCATAGGTGTACTGCGGCGGAGGTTTTTTGCGGGCATCCTCGAGCCAAGAGCCCAAGGTGGACGTGGCGCTGCTCGACGGTCCCTGGGGGAAAAATTCCGGCACGTCGACGCACAAGGGTGGTGGTGGTGGTGGTGGTGCCGATGACGTTGTTCTCTGATGGCCGGCCGGGCTTATCGTCTGGACGTTTGGGTACTGTTGGCACCGGCTGCTGATGGTACTGCGCGAGTAAAACGTGATGGATGTCTGCGTGAGGTTAGTGCTCGCCGTGTGGCAGTGTGCCCCTCCTCGACGTATGTGTGTGTGTGTGTGTGTGTGTGTGTAATAGCCCAAGGGGAACAACGCGATGACATGGATGTATCTATATGCACGTATGCGTATATACGTACACGCGTTAGTAAATGGAAAAGTTTTTTTCCTGCGGATAAGGGGTTCTTTTTTTTCTTTTTCTTTTCCAAGTGCATGGCTCTGGACTCGGGTGATTGATCGTTTCTAAGGATTAAGTGAGGACGTTACATGATACGGCTATTGTGAGGGAAAACAGGTTTTTCGATCTCGATAAAACCCTCGTTATCCTGTACACATATTATATACGTATATGCTAGTCAAGTTTTTTCTTTTTTTCGCTCCTTTTTAAACACGTAAAGATGTTTCATCGTCATTGTTAATACCAAGTTTAAAATTTGGTTTTATTGAAACAAAAACAAAAAAATCTTGTATCGTTGCCAATTACGTATAGGTATACTGAATCCAGTTCTGTATTTAACAAGAATAATCTTAATGAAAGAAAAAAAAATAAATAAATAAATAAATAAATAAATAAACAAATTGACTTGAGAATGAATTTTCCGGGGCTAGTGTACGTTATTGACAACGGTCGCGGTTTTGCCACACCGCAGAGCTGCGGTTTACCCTCTCGCTAGAGGTTCTTATTTTGCAGAACCTGGCAAAAATCGATTCTACAAAATTATGCGGTATTATGTGATTAGTTCTTGGGATGAATAATTTTTTATACAGCATAGTACAGTGCTTATATTCAATTTTGCTAGTGTATATACAGAGTAACGTCCGCTTTGGTCAAATGTATAAAATAAACAAGGTTAAACAAACTTTTCTCTACTTGGAGGTTTTTACAAAGAATGATGGAAAGCAACAGTGAAACAGTCATCATACATATGTCTCTATGCGGTGTTAATCATCAGTGTATAGCTATAAAGTTGGAGTATAGAGTCAAAAACAAAGAGACTAAAACAATGGTAACTACATTCGCGTAGGAGTCATACGCGAAGAACGTAGACCTACATATGGGCCGATGATTATCAACCGTTATGTGACTCATGAATGCGTATACGAGAGTATGGACACATAAGTACAGGAGTACAAGTGCAAAAAGTCGATTAAGACGTTTAGCGAGTTTCCAATCGTCCGGAGCGTAGTATTGAATTAAGTTAAAGCTTACCAAGTCTGTGGGTATAAGTTCAAGTAATTTTTAATGTGTACACGAGTCTTTTTACGAAAACAGGCAAATTTCGGAGGCTGAAGTGGACAAGGAGTTGATTTTTTTTTTTTGCATTTGTGACCAAAACAAGCCATTATTTTTTCGATCCTGCTGAAAAATAATTCATATACTGGGTCGTTCCTTATACAACTAAAATTAAACTTTGCCATCATTTACGAAATAGCTTTATTTGTACCCAATATTTTCCGAGTCAATAACTGAACAATTTCGTGAAGATACATTGCATTAATGTAAATCGTTCGACGGGGTTTTAGTTTTTCTTTTGGGGAAACCAAGTTTACGAATTCGCGAGCCTGTAGCACTGGTATGTGGGGATGGAAAAATGTGAAAAATCCCTACAACACCTTCGACCTTCATAGAAGACAAAACACGTTCGATTTTAACTCCTCGAGTTCAACAATGTACCGTTAACCACTTTTTTCCATATAAAACAAGAGCAATGGTTTTTTATGATATGATTTCCGTTGTAACTTTAGAAAAGAAGCCCGAGAAACGCCTCAAATCAGTATTTCATGGCACCCGCATTGATACCCAAGCGCCCGCAAGAATTACCAAGTAACCCCCCGCATAACTACGTCGTCGCTTGCGATCGATGATCTCTTGTTTATGTACAAGTTTCAAATAAAAAAATGAAAATAAAAAACAATTGCGAGCCATTGTATCTGGAAAATGAAAAATTAATAGTGAGGGTTTTTTTGAAAATAAAAGAAAAAAGTTAATGCTATCTCTTAGTGCAAACCAGTATTTTCAAAGTAACGCGTAAAAAACATTTGCGTTGCAGTTAATAAATGGTTTGAAGGGGGAAAAAAAAGAAAGATTCTTTTTGACCGCGATTTCGTTTCATTGCAAGAACTTTGTAAGAATATTAATTGAGGTTACGTGTATAATCAAAGTGTAAAAGTCACCGGATCGATGTAGGTACACTTTGTCCACCCACGCGCGCAGTTGAAGTTTGAAAAAAAAGTCACGCGCTTCCCTTTCCTCCGTCATCCATAAAAGTAATTTTTACGCGAGTGTTCAGTACCGATACGTTCCAAAAGTTCAGCTTGGCTCGGTGGTAAAAATAAACCTTAAAAGTTGGAAAAAGTTTGTCACGTCGAGCTTTTTTTTTTTGGCTCACATCCCCACCCGCGACCGCAATGTCATTTCCAAGCTAATGCAACCAACCCCGAAGATTTATAAGTGCACCACGAAGCCAATGCTGTTCACCTAATCTTTTCTTTTTAGAAACCCGCGGACCTCATTTTTGGGACGGGGGTTATGGGTAAGCTCTGGTGGGCCATCTTTGTTGCAAAGACGGTGACCAAAACAGGCCACACCATCTTCTCACCCCAGGGATTATCGATCGATGTACAGGTGTAAATGTACGCGTCATCACTGCATCATCAATCCTTGGCTACGGGATGTGGGGAGGTTCAACTTGGTTCTTAAGTCGAATCAAAGTGGGTTCTCCGGGTGAAGGAAACGGAGCGAACCCCGCGAAGCATTATCGTCAAGTGGAGCCCTCTCGCATCACAGAGCCAAGGCGTGTAAACATATTACATGTGTGTACATAAATATGGTGGGAATAAATACGGTATTTTGAGCCTCTCGTTGTGGAAGCTCGAGCGGCTTTGCTGGCCAAGATCGGGACTGGTTCGTTTGGTCGGTGCCTGGTGGTGGTGGTGGGGCCTCTGGAGTAACCCGAGCTCCCGCCTCAGGTCGCGGGCCAACTGTTCTTGCCTCGGCTGCTGGTAACTCGAGCCGCCCGGGACGAGGTTGGGCTGCTGCAGCCGGCGCCGGTGCCAAATGTCGCGCACCGTCGCGCTCGATATGCGGCCCTCCAGCTGGGCCTCCGATACGTTCGTCACGCTGTAACGCGGAGCAACTGGGGCTTCCTCCTCCTCCTCCTCCTCTGCCGAAGCTTTGTCGACTCTGTTGCTCGTCCTTGGATGGTTCTCTGTTGACAGTTTGAGGGCTCGAAAGGAGAATGCACGTGTTTTTGGAAACGGGTTCGAAGCCCCTGGGATTGCAACGTGAAGTACATGCCTGAGCGAACCCTGGGCTATTAGAGCTGGGGTCTTTTTTTTCGATTGATCGAATAAAAAAAAAAAAAAACTTTCGGGTCAACGTCTTTATTTCAGCGTAGGAAAATTAATTCGTGGTTGGGATTGAGCTTTTTCGAAGCGAGCATTGAACATTATCGCGGCCAGCGGTGCTCTATCATTACCCACCGCCGGTGCGCCTTTTTATACCTACATGTACATGTGTACCCTTGCCCTTTTACGCGGTGATAAAAATGTGCTTTTCTCGAGATGCGCGTTTTACCGTTTATAGAAGTATTGTACGAAAGGCTTATAATTCCCCTTTGAATTTTTAATAAAGAACATATACGATGCTTCGCGTTTTTTTTTTTTTTTTTTTTAATGCTTTGTAGAGAGTATTAAAGATAGGAGCACGTTCGTGGCGTGACAGAGATCGAAGAGGGGGTTTCCATTAAATCTCGGGCTTCGCTCGTTGACAGAAAGATGGGATGGAACGGAAAAAAAAAAAAAAAATTAAAATCGAGGACAGGGGCGCGCTGAAACTCTAGCTGAACCGGGAGAAAAGAAAGAAAAAAACGGGCCAAAAGAACCGAAGCGGAATATATGTATATTGTAGGTAAAAACAGAAAAAAAAGAAAAAACAGAAAAAGTTCAGAGTATTACTCGTTTCCTCCGTAGTTGGTGCTACGATGGTGTTTGTTTTTATCGAGTCCCTCGTCACTCTATCACACTTGGTTGACCTGAAAGAAATGAACGGATGGCTGTGTCACTTCACAAGAGAAAAAAAAAAAAAAAAAAAAAGGATCTCAAAGCGCATCAGCAAAATGAACTAACGATTGCCTCGCGCGTCGCCGGCTCCTCGAGGCCGCCTTCAGCTGGGCGACGTACTCCTCCACCTCGTCGAGCATCCAGGGCTCCTTGGGCTGCTGGTGACTCGCCGTGTCCCCGTTGGTCTCGGCGTCCTCGTCGCTGCTACCGCTACCACCCAACAACGGGGGCACCGTCTCCGCGCTGCCGTACTCAAAGTCCCCGTAACTGGCCAGTCTGGACTCTGGTATGACATCGCGGACCCGACGACCACTCGTCGCTCGCGCCTCCACCGACCCCTGGAGCTCCGCGTACTTGGCGACTATCTTGCAGCTCTGGGGTGCCGGAGGACAAAAAACAAAAATTACCGATCTTCACACCCCACCTTTCGAGGGCAAAAACCCACAACTTTGTACTAAACGTTGTGCTAATCGAGGACAAAATGTACGATTGGTTCACCATCGGAAAAGGATAGTTTTTCACTTCGTTCGGTACGGTCTTATAGAGAAACTCGGATGTGGATATAGATATAACGATTTTTGAGCCCATTAAGGAGGGATCGCGGGCTTGGAACGTGCGTGGTTTGATCGATGAAATTTGCACCCGTGTACCTACCGAAACTACCACCACAACTTGTATCGGTAAATCCGAGTACTCGACGAAATAAATCGGCACTTTTCGATGAAATTACTTGAAGCGGGTACGAGTTTTCAGTAAACGAATGGGGGCAATTTGTTTACTTATTTTTCTTTTGCAACGGTCCGGAAAATTAGGTTAGTAACCTAACAAGGTAACGGGGGGAAAAAAAAAAAAAAGAAAAAAGAAAAAAGAAAACAAGTGTACCTTCCAGACAACCAGAACGCAAATGCAGTACAATAAGTAGATAACGGCCATCGTATCGGCCAAATGTTTCCAATGTCGCAGCGACAGTAACGCAGAGGAGTATCGAAAAAAAAAAATCGACTTCTTGGAGTACGGAGGCGCGTCCAGTGTTACATATATGTATATACGTCGTCGCGCACACGCAGAGGCACTCACCCTTGTCCATAAATCGCGATTGAGTTTGCGATAGATGATATCGTGGGTGGCGACCGGCGTCGCCCAAATGGTGTCGGCCAGGAGGCCGACGTTGGCGCGGGCGTCTCTCAAAAGCTCTTGCTGCTGGCGCTGCTTCTTCGCGTCATGCGACGGGGACGGTGGTTGCATTATATCCACTCATGGTCTCCGGACTCGGGGATGAGCCAGTCCTCTCGGGGGGAAACAATGCAGTGTTTTTTTTCTTTCTTTCTTTCCGTCCGGAAAATTTTTCCCTTTTTTTTTTTTTTTTNACGTAACTTATATATTTGACGTAACGCGAGTACCATTATACATATATTTATGTATCGAGACTCTACACTAGTACTACTGTGGAACACTGTTACAAAGTTATAATGTCACTCGAGAGAGTACAACACACATATATATATATATATATATATATATACCTATTGGGTCTCCCGACCGTTGCCGCAATAAAGCTTTAACATATCCGTATAATCGTACGGAGGTAAGTATCACGAGGATAATCAGACTACCTATAACTAATCTGTTTTTTTTGTTCAACTTCACTGTTCCTACGTGTATGCAATACAGCTTTACTGCCAAGTCGTTAATTTTTAAGGATTGAGCTGGAAATAGACCTATAATTGCATATTTTTTGTACTTGGGGAAAAAAAAAAAAAAAAAAAATTTTTGCAATGGTCACACTTTTTATATTTTTTAGCTTAGTGAACGACTGAACGAGAAAAATGACAGGGGGCCCTGTGACATTTTCTTCGATGTCAGAGCCATTCATTGCTGGCTTCAATTCATTTCCTGTATCGTGCATACATTTGTTTATGCATTTAATTGTAATAAAAGATAATTATTGATGGTCACTCAATGTGTATAATGGTTTATTGGGTTTTTTTTTTTTTCCTCTCGTCACCGTAGACGAGACAATGTTCTCACGTTGAGTAGTATTTTTATTATTTTATCCCCTTACCGTGTATTTTTTACTTCGCATCTGTCGTTCGAGTAACTATTTTTAGATCAGTACAAATATATTTCGCGTTTTTCACAGTATCACATCAAAGTTGAAGATAAAACGGTAATTGTGTCATTATAGAGTGAAAAAATCACTGTTTTCGTTTTTATATTTTTGTTTAAAATTATTACCATTTGATCTGAAAGTTCACATCAACATTTAAAATTTAATAAAGATTTATTTTAAATCCCTTACAATGATAAAATATAAAATTACTAAAAAGTAACTAAAAAAAAAAAAAAAATTATTTGAAATTAATTTGTATTTTCATGTATTATTGGTATTTAAAAGAAAAAGCAACAAAAATCAGTTGTTCGAGTAATGCGAAGGACTTATACCTACAGCATCGAATACATAAGACTCGATTTTTACAATCAAATAATTTATTTGGTAAAAAATACCTTCAAGTCAACAAAAAATAAGTAAATGGACAGAAAAATTCAACGCTGACATTGATATAAAATTAAAAAAAAAAACTATTTCAAGTTGTTTTTTAATCAAAATAAAACTCTGGCTATACATGAAACACGTAAAGTACCTCGTTAAACAATCATGATAGGTTGTACGTTTAGTCCGATGGAATAGTAGTTTTCTTCACTGGTGCGCATCTCCTCCAAGGCGATCACTGGACCTTTGTTATTGCCCTGGCCAGATGCGCATCAGTAACGAAGGTTGCTTATTTTTCTCACCAAGAGCACTTTAAACGTTCAAATGCAAAAAAATAATTTTTTTTTTTTTAATTATTTCAGTGGCCAAGTAGCCGCTCCAAATTTCATTGAATTATTAATAAGTACAGCTAAAAAAATATCTAGTTTTAGTTCCTACGTTAGATATTTATCGTTTTTTTTACGCAAGTAAATTTTAGATATAATTATTATTTATTGTACCTACAAGTACATGATTTGATATTTTTTACCTTAAATTTTTTTTTACCTTAAGCGCCCCACGTTTCTAGTTGCAACCACAAAGAGGTATATAGCTACAAGAAAATATTGATTAATTTTATTTTGTTTATTTCAATAAATAAAAGCT
Organism: Copidosoma floridanum; assembly: GCF_000648655.2. Next base: position 19,047 of record NW_019379647.1, read on the forward strand.
ACAGCATTATCTTTGCGCAGTAATCATATATTCATGGCAATAAGGAGGTTCTACCAAGATGCGATTATTGCTGATTGAAATACAAGCTATCGTAAACATTTTTTTTTACTTAAACTTGTTTTTCTAGTTTTTTATCTGCCACAAGCCTTGTTGAAAAAAAAAATTTTTATATATACATTTAATAATAAATGTTAAAATGTTGTTAAAACAATATTATGATGTATTATATCATCAAGCCTATTTAAATAATAACAAAGTTAACAGAGAGTCGTGAAAACATAGATAATTCGCAATCTCGCGTCTGTTACCGTGTATACTATTATCTTTAGGATTTATTATTCGTTTGCCTTGTTTGATAAGTACCCACGTCAAGGATGTTGTCACTATAATACTGAATTTGAAAAAAATGTATCCACCATTTTGAGGTTTTGAGGTCGCGTTGTTGGTTCTAGTGTATATAGTCATTGGAAGTATTCAAAGGATTTTGATTGCCAGATTTGTTCTGTTCAATTTACCGATTCTGCATAACTAGGAAACGCCTCCATACGTTACTGAGAAACAAAAAAAATGATTAATCGTGATACTGATAAAAACAATCGGTAGAAACTTTATTTTTTTTTTTTTCTAGTGAAAACAAAACATAAAAAACCATGTATAAGAATCATGTTTAAAAACAACCAAAAAAATAGTTTGAAGAAGCTTTGTTTCATGAAACTACACGTATACATGTATAATGCACACCATTGTACTTTAAATGAAAAAAAAAAAAAAAAAAATTAAGTCATTCGAACGAGACGTAGAAGTTCGAAAAATCTTATCGTATGGTTGTAAAATTTTCCCACTAAAAATTTCAAAAACTCGAGAAAAAAAAGAAAAAAAAAAAAAAAAACCTAGAAATAACAGTCGTAAAGCAAACATCGGATCGAAACAAGCTCTTCCATTCCGAGATGTAATATACAAGAACGGTTCAACAAGAAGATAAGGATCGCTCCCATGAAAAGACAAAAGGTGGTCGTATAACGTTCGGGAGGAAAAATTCCACGATATTTCTCTCGAAATGATACGTACCCGGGGAAGAAACAAACCTATTAGATAAGGACTTCTATTCCTATTATTGTTATTATTATTATTATTGTTATCAGGCCTCAGTCGAGCTTTGAAATGGGCTTAACAGGAAGTGGCATGTATACGTATGCACGTAACTTATATATTTGACGTAACGCGAGTACCATTATACATATATTTATGTATCGAGACTCTACACTAGTACTACTGTGGAACACTGTTACAAAGTTATAATGTCACTCGAGAGAGTACAACACACATATATATATATATATATATATATATACATGTAGACTGTGGTCAAGTCATCGCTATTATACTAACCGTGCAATCGTTGCTCTTTTAAGCACAACGTACTTACTTACTGCATTTCTGCAAACTCGCCATATATAGTCTTACCTATATTGGAGTCGTCCCATCTATGGCAAAGTAGACGACAACTTGACTCATCTCTCTCTCTCTCTCTCTCTCTTGTGATCTCCAACGTATTTGTACTTACAGTACGTTATATATGTTTACCTGCATTGTGCATTGTACATGCGTGCGTAGGATATGCTAAATGTGCTTGTACCTATATGATGGATACTGCGGCTTGGAACATCATAGACAGAGCTTGATGTGAGTCGGTAACAAACAAACAGTATATATATATACCT
>NW_019379647.1:21253-56275 GCF_000648655.2 Copidosoma floridanum
CCATATATATATATTTACAGATGTAGAATATACCTACATAAATGGCAAAGAAAACTTGAATACAAAGCGAGGTGATGTATAAATTAAAGTAGACCAAACTGTGAATAATAATACATTTCTCATGTACACGAGTCGTTTCGCCGTCGGCTGGATACCTATTTGTGTGTGTAACAATTGTTTATGCGTTCAAATTGATCCATATGTTTACCTACATGTGTATGATGATTATTCACTTTGCAGAGGTCTACGCTAAGAGTCTATCGAGGCTGAATGCCAATTGAGTCCGATGAAACATTGACGCGCGAACAAACTGGAACAACCTTCAATAATATATACCTATATATGAATGTATAATATATCACACGGGTTGATGGTATATATGGACAATGGAAATACAAGAGGCTATACATATAATAACACGATTGTTAGTTGCAACATAATCGTTATTCATATAGAATACGGAAAAAGTCAGTGTTGCAATTCCATTAGCTCCTATATGGATAGATGCGCAACGTCTGAAGCTAAAAGGCTTCTCGTGCGCGTATATACACGTGAACGGTGCATGAAGATGCACAGTTTTCCTGCACTTGCGTGCATTACGTAATGGCTTCTGCGATTTTCCCGTGCTTGAAGATTCTATTTTTTTTTCTTTTTTTAATTTTATCTCCACGCGGTAAAGCGATTTTGGGGTCGTAAATTATTTTAAAGAGAAACGCGGGACTGTACGCGCATACGTTGTCCATCACTGCATTATGGGTTTTACAAGAGTTGTTTTTTGCTCTCCCGCAAACGAGATAGAGAGAGAGAGAGAGAGAGAGAAGACACTTAAGTGAAATCCTCTGTCGAGCGCGGAAGAACAAAAGCGTTGTTGTCGCGTATAATGCAGGAAGTCGAAACTTTAAACGTCTTGTTCTGTACGTTGCGTCACCTTTGCTATCTTATCTTAAGGAGACAAGTTCGGGGACTTTGGAAACCATTGACTATAATGTACTTAATACGAGAAGATTGAAAAGGAGTGCTTGAAAAATAACTTACGTTTTTTTTTAGTTTTTTTTTTTTTTTACAATTGACAAAGATTGGTTTCTTTTTCTTTTATGCAAGGATAAATTTGATATTTCATCCGTACGTTATCCACTTACGATTAACCAACATGACAACGATGTATATTATGAGCAGACAAGGTTTTTCATGAGTTAACACCATCGTATGTAATGTGCAGTAATATTTTACTGAATGCAGATTGAAAAACCTTTTTTTTATTAAAATGTACCAAGAAAAAAATATGTAATTTGTATAGATAAACTCTCAGTTTGAAAACAGATATTTTCCATTGTGGTTCCTATGGTTCTTGGGGAAGACGATTCAGAAAAATTACATTACAATGCTATTAGGTTGCAACCACGTATTTTTGCTTAGTTCTGTAATTGATATAAGCAAGACAAACACCATTTGTCATTGGTTGTACTGTCCAAGGACTACGTTCGAAACTATATATCCGTTGGGCTGTGAGGATCGATCGATAAGACTGTAATCGGCCCTTTTAGCGAGAACACGTGCCCACTTGAAAGGCCATCATTAAGATACGGCGATGGATTTTGACCACAAGTGGTGATTCTGCAGTATGTACTTGAGTCAAACGTACACGTACAGTGTTATCTTGGACGCGTATAGAAGGCACGCATCTCGACAAACCTTGTAGAGTAAATTTAGCATCAAGCCACACCAAAACCATTTCCACGTTCAATTGTAATTGCTTTTTTATATAACCTTTTTACTGCATTGTGATTAAAAAAATATATATATATATATATATCAAGCTTCTATTTGCTATTGTTGGAATTTACGATTAATCAGAAGGATTTTTTCTTGCTGCGGTAAAAATCATGTTTAAAAACAACCAAAAAAATAGTTTGAAGAAGCTTTGTTTCATGAAACTACACGTATACATGTATAATGCACACCATTGTACTTTAAATGAAAAAAAAAAAAAAAAAANTGCGGTAAAAAATGTATTCAAATAGTCCACTGACACAATTATATCAATAACAATTTTATACGTTATTAAAATCTACCGGAAGCTTTGTCAGCTAAACTGTTGGGCTGCTCTGAAATTCAGGCTTCTCGGGGGTGACAAAGCACAATTCTTTTGGGTGAATGATAAAAGTCACGATGTAAAGAAGATATGGAAAAGGGAAATTATGGCGAAAAAAAAAAACAATTAATAATTCTGTAAGCTGCAGTAAAAAAAAAAAAATAAAAATCAATACGAATGAAGTTAAAAAAAGCTCTACTATTGAAATTTTAAATCCCACTGATGCGTTTGTCGTGTTTTTAATAACTGTATATTTGGGTGAAATTCTATCTGCCTTAATTAATGTTTATCATATAAATTAAATTAATCTGTACTTTACATGAAGTATAAACATTATTTACATGTTATTGTTGCCATATTACGTTAACTTTGGTGTCCTTACAGATGCGACATGTCACGTCAACTCAGCTGAACTGTAGTAAATTTTAAAAACTCGCCACGATTTGTTTTGCTGGCTTTGTATAACACAGTTGGAGTATTAACAGTTAACTAAATACGTTAGCCTTTTTAATTATTAATTACGAGTAATAATCGTTGTTCTAAATAGTACAATTAAATCTAACAATAGTTTGATAATATATAATTAAAGTTAATTGTTTTATTGATTCATATAACTAATTTTTTTTGTTTATGATTTAAACGAAATATCAAATGTCATTGAACCCTGAAAAAGAATCACAAATGCTCTCTTCAAGTTTCAAATTTTGCGGTTCGCAATTAAGAAAAGAAAAAAAAAAACAATAGATTTGTTCGGCCTAGCAGCTCGGAGTGCTGCGAGTTACTTATATTCTCAAACTGTTAAACCGTACACCTTATCTACGGCTCTAGTCCAACTACTAGATGTATACATTTCAACTCTCGGAGCGCTCCGGAATCCCCAGATAAGCCAAACAAATCTTTTTCTCTTGCGCAGCCTAAAATGGAACGAGCAATCGTGGCCATTCTTATGGCATTTGATTTCCAAGGCGCTCATTAGCTGGAATCCACTTCATCGAATCCTTCGATTGGCTTATCAGTTGAGGCTGCGCACGAGCGCGCGTCTCTCTCTCTGATCTCTCTTTTCTCCTCCCACTACAAGGCAACGTATGGAACGTTTAAAAATGTGACGTGTCCAGTGACGGTAAATCTTTACAAAATCATAGGTTCCAAAGCGTCATTGATTGTTTGTTGACAAATCATCCAAACGCATAATATATGTAGATAAAAGTGCCTTGGTGGATGACATATGTACAGCCCATATTCACAATACAGTGTGTTTTACAGTGTCGACAGGAGAGTAGATGTACATAATACCTACACATTCATGGCCAAATATTCTTAATCTCGTTCTAAATTTATAATTGTATGTTACTTCACGTGTATAATTCTTGTTTATAAAAAATTCCAAGGTCTAATAGTCTACATCAGTGGTTCTTAAGTTACTAGCAACAAAGTGTCAAATAATACGTACATGCACAAAACGCGAATGTGATACTGTGACAAGAGAAAGGATCTGCTGGCTGTGATTTTTTTTATTTTAAGCTATTAAAGTGTTGTAGAAAATTGTCGAAATAAAAAAAGAAAAAAAAGTAAAGTCCTAGGAAAGAATGACACGACAACGACCAAACAGCTCAAGAGAATAAGGTAGGTTAAAACATCTCATACCAGTAGAAGGTGTACTTTCTAAAAAATGAGAATTTACTTTATACGTAGTTTTGTGCGTAAAGATTTTTTTTTTTTTTTTTCTAAGTCTGCTGTACACCCCAAGTATCTGTCTACTGTCTGATGTTCTTTTTGTATACATCCTTTCAGGTTATGACTCACCACTTTCTCGTAGCATGTACATACAAAAAAATCATTGAATCTCAACTGCCAGTATAATATAATCTTTCTCTCCAGCTGGTCGAAGGTATAAATTGTTTGCATATCAAAGGCAACACACATGCTCTCTGTGCAACATCAAATTGACACGTCGCACGTTACATGTGCACGAGACCAATTAGCAGCATCATAAACAACGCTTTTCTTTGTTCTCCAACGTGTGAGCGTATGTCAAGTTTGTAAGTGTATATATATACTCTCGCTGTACGTACTTTCATTCACTAATCGTAATTTTACAAGTTGGATGTTTTCCCTGTTAAAATCGACCCGTAGAAAAAAGAAAATAATCATACCATAAAGTTTTAATAATAAAAATTATGATATTTTAATACCTAGCATAAATTTTGTTTATTTCTCCCTTTGAAGTTAATTCGTTTTACACGAGTTGGTGGTGAGTATAACGATATCCAAGTCAGTCCAGACCATTGTATGTCCCGCATACGTGTTTGTCTGGATGGGGAAGCTGGAAATAATGTTGATGGATTACCCGCTGTACATATCCTGTTTTCGACATTTATAAAAGATATTTCATCGTAAATAAATACCCAAAGCTCGATGTATATGTTCCCTTTTTCTTTTAATTGCTCCCAAAAATATTTGAACCAAAAATTGTTGCAAATAAATCAAAAGCTCATCAAACAGTCATTGAGCTCGCAATTAATTTAATAAGTAAGTTGTATTCTTATTAAGAATTACGAATTTGGCGTGTCATAAAATTATTTTGGTCCTATAGGTTTTTGAAATTACATTCGAGTACTCAATAATATTATAATATTTAAATAGCTTACATATATTCATTGTAATGTATTACACACTTATTTACAAATAAAAACGCTCCTTTCCCTTCGAATATATTAATGAACAATAGATATGTTTTATTACTTTTAAAATAAAATTATCATCAACTTATTGTTAACTTCTATTTAATTTTTACTTATGGATGAAAATTTTCATTTTATTATTAAAACGTATAATACATTTTATATTCATCATGTCGATTGTATGAAGTATTAGACATTTAGATTATTTAGTTGCGGGTTTTATTCATTTAGTAATTGCAATTCTTTGAATCAAAGATATTTTTAGTAATGAATTCACTCCTCTTAAGAAAATAATAGTGTGGGAACTCTCATCACGTTACCACCACTCCGCCACCCTTGCACATGTGCAAGGTATTCCTTCAACATCAATATCTACTTTATTAGTTAGCCTTGTTGACGCGCACCACAGATAAACTCCCATGTTATTTTATTATTATTATTATTATTAAGAATTAAAATCATAATTGCAACATCTGTACCGGGCAGATTATAAAAGCCGTATCTTATATTATTGTACTATGTATTTCATATATATATTATACGCGTTTAAATAAATTTTTTATGCCACGTAAACAGTATCTGACCTGATGGGGCTCTGTCCGAAACAAATTACAATTAATTAATCGTGTTATCGTGCTTGTCGTCACCTTCTTATCGGCTAATTGAACACAGGGTATTGAACAATGATTGTCCTTCATTAACACCAGTCAATATTTTCCTTTCAATTAATATCATTTGAGATGAAAAAAAAAACATTAGTTCAATAAGATGACTATTTATTGTGTTGTCCAATATAGGAGCTGTGCAAGACATGAAGATGCGTAATGACAATAGTTGATGAATGACAAAAAGAGAAAGCTATAAAATAGATATTTTTATAAAAATCGAGTGACAATGAATAATAATAACATAAGAGATGCACCATGGGGTGTGACGTTTGTCGAGTGGATTAGCTCAAAGTATTGTATTAGGACCAGAAGAATCGATCGATTGACATGGCATCGCGCCGGGGTGCTCGCGACAACTTACTTGGCATATACGTGCTACCACATGACCAGAAAGCCAATATCTGTTGTCAAAAATGTTTTGAGTCAAAATTGCAGTGGCATCACTCCACCTCCTGGCATTGTCAATGATAGCACCTGGTGCGACTGGGCACCTTTTGGTGAGAAAATCAATTTTTTATTTATTTCTTTTAAGTATCTAAAAACAAAGTAATACTGGAATTTCGTAAAATATATCTATTAACCTTATGGTTTGAAAATCTAAAGCTTCGGAATGACCTATTGTTGCAACTGTTAACAATTCAATACGTTTTCTGTCTGCAGTTGCTTGTGATGAACCAAAAAATGTCTCAAAGTTTTCAATATCAACGATAACGATTTCTTTGCAATCGACTACAATATATTGATTAAACATTCGCGTAGCCTATTACATCTGAGTGGTCCCAATGATCCTTTCTTTACTTTAAGTTACTAACTTTTTGAGATACCTATAGAGACACGCAAAAAATCAGAAATTTTCTTTGATCCATCGAATTCAATGCCATTAAAATTAAAAAACGATTGTTATATGTTTTTTGTTCCTTTATATTATTTGTCTAACGGTGAATATTTAATCGGTAATAGACCCATTGCACTTCTACATAAATTCTTTTCTATAGTTTAGTTAGCAATTTTTCTTCTTTTTTTCAATATTGGTGTAACAGATTTTTTTTTCATTTGTTAGGTATACGAAAATTTATCTGATTACTTCGTGAATTTTAACTAACTGTTCCATCGTATACTTTATAATATCATCTATATCAGTGTATACTACACTTTTTTCACTCGCATTTTATACTTTTTTTTATATTTTATTTTATACAGTCATCCTTGTACTTCTAGACCATTTTGTTCTTCAATTGTCAGATTTTTTTTGTATGTATAATTTTTACTTTCTCTCGTGTCACCCGACCTCGAATCCACAATCGTCAGCTATTTTACACAAGATATCCGATTTCGTCTAGTATTCACTTTGCCTTTGATATATACCCTTTCGGTTGACTCTCGCGTATATTTGTACTTTTGCACAGTTAGCCATTAAGCATATATTTATTATTTCAATCCTTGATACTTGGATGCTTTTCATTTCTTAAAAAACCATTATATTTATCCAAGGTGACAATGACGAACTATTATTAATTAATATTCAGATAGATCCGACGCTCCTGCTTTGCTGGGTTTGTTAGACTCTGCGTTTTTGTTCAGCTATGCAGCCGCTATGTTCATCAGGTACTTGGTCATATTGCCCATGTACTTTAACAATGACAAAAAACACTCACACGATTTACTTATGAAAATATGTTTCTCCAGCGGTTTCGTGGCCGAAAGAGTTAACCTACGGTATTTCTTGGCCTTCGGTATGATCGGCACCGGTATTTTCACTTACCTCTTCGGCATGGCCAAGACATACGACATCCATAATTTATGGTACTTTACGGTTGTGCAGGTAATCATTGTCAACGTGTTAGGGGGAAAAAATAAAAAAAAAAAAACAATAAATATAATTCAAACTGATAAATTTTAGACTGTCAGTGGGATATTTCAAACTTCGGGGTGGCCAGGTGTGGTCACTGTTGTTGGTAACTGGTTCGGCAAGAGCAAACGCGGTTTGATATTCGGCATCTGGAACTCGCACACGTCGTTGGGCAACATATTGGGTACCCTTATCGCAGCCGAGTACGTAGAGACCGATTGGGGCTTGAGTTTCATAGTGCCCGGGGCCATCATGGGGCTCTTTGGACTTGTGATATGGTTGTTTTTGGTCGCGCATCCGAGCGATGTCGGATTGGTGCCGCCGGTTGCTTGTGGCTACAGGAGACTGGATGCGACCCACAGTTCGGAAGACAGCAGTTGCTACGAGGACATAGGATCTGGCCATCGCGAAGATCAGGTGAGCTTTTTTCACAGACTTTTTTGTCAAACACACACATACACTCGTAAGCTCGAAACAGGTACAGGTGAAAATTTTATGTCAAAAGTATAAGTTCGATCGCTAAGATTTGGCGTAAAGTCAACATTAAATTTTCTTTCGATTATTCGAAAAAAAAAGAAATATATAATATATGAATCATTTTGTGTGTCTATGTGCGTATTATGAAAATATGAAAAGATAAATTGAGATAAGGTTCCGAGCTGGCACTGATGTAGCTTTCCGACAATGAACGAATAAACCTTTTATACTAGCCGCTGATTCAGCACTCAAGTTTGAGACAATGATAGTCTCTGTCGTCATTGGAATACATTCAAGGCTCGTTGCTAAGTTGAAGCAGATCCATTGTCAGCTTCAAGTCTGAGTAGACGATTCTTTTGTAGTTAATGTATCAAGAAAACCTTTCAGTTTGATAGTTATTTTAAAAAAACGTCTATGAATCTATTTCTTTTAAAAATCATTTGAACACCTCCGAGTCACTCTCTGTGCAAAAAGTATAATGAAGAAAAAATATAAGGAACACTTTTCACATGCAATGAAAGAAAATTAAATGTAGGATAATAATTATTGCTCCTAAGCTGACATCAGGATGGTGACATATATCCAAGGTTTAGCTTGTGCTAGCATCGTATGGACAAAATGCTGAAATGCGTATTAAATAAAGTTGTCACTATATCCATGTATAGCTGATGCAAGATCTTGATCACGAAAACTACATGCACCAGCTCGAAGCTTTCTTTTTGGATTTATGATTTTATCGTTTGCATCGCAAATTACCGATCTAGTTTGACATATTTTTTTTCACAAAATCCCACAAGGGAGCAATGGAAAATGTTGTCTGTAACGATATCCTTACACTGCATTTGTAAATAATACCTTGATTTTTAAGCTAGATGTTAAATACAAAAAATGCTGTTAATAATGCCTCGAAAGCAAATTACACCTAGCGATTTGCGTTCTGCATGCTTACATATAATTACGTATGTATCATATTGTTACTTTTTTTTTTAAATCCCCTTCATTTCCTAGAAAATCACGTATCGCAATATTGGGCGTCACCAGGACGCTGTTTTTGTAAGTGCATGATTTTTATTTGACTTTTTGTTTTGTTTCGCTTTTTTTGCGATTTCTATTGTAACCCATATATCTTAGAATATTTTGCCTATGTGTCATTGAACATCTTTTTTTTTTTTATTGTTTTGTCGATGCACTGATCAAATTTAAATGAAAGTATATAGCTTTGATCAATTTGCAATAAAACAAGTATCGAATATTAATTGCATGTTTATCTCGAAATAGTACTTTACTGCACATGTGTCTTTGTCATTTAATAGAGACGGTTAATCTGTGTTTCCCTTTCCTCATGTCATTATTTGCTTTTGAATGAAAAAGGATGTCGAAAGAACCGAAACAACACCCATTCTGTCGGTCAATCAAAGCTCCAGCGGTTCCAGCGAAAGAGCCATAGGATTTTGGGGGGCCATCGGTATACCTGGTGTCATTGAATATTCCCTATCCTTATTTTTCGCAAAACTAGTGAGCTACACATTCCTGTTCTGGCTGCCACTGTACATTGCAAGCTCTTGTAAGTATATACATATGGCAATTGTGATGTATTTCTTGTAATAGTTGAACAAAAAAAAAAAAAAGGTTTTTTCGATTCGCAGCAAAGTACAGCTCAAAGATAAGCGCGGACGTGTCAACGCTCTTCGACGTCGGTGGGATCATTGGAGCAATAGTCGCCGGTTACTTGTCCGATTATTCAGGGATGAGTGCGTTGACTTGCGCTGTTATGCTTGGCCTAGCTTGTCCAACGGTCAGTATATGAAAGATAATGGGGTATTTTAATGAATTCTCATTTGGGAGAAATTTATCACTTTCAAGCTATCGAAAGTTTTTTTTTTTTTTTTTTTTTTTTTTCGATGCAAAATCCATTTGAAAGAGTCGAATAATGAGACTTCAAAATGCAATTAAAAATTGAAATGCTTTTATGTTAAATGTTAAAAATTAACAAAATTGACTGTTGTTTCTCCTCAGTTGTTCATCTACGATTACATAGGCAGTATTAATTTGTACGTGAACGTGTTCCTGTTGTTGTTGACCGGTTTGCTGGTCAACGGCCCCTACGCTTTGATCACGACTGCCGTGTCGGCTGAACTGGGTACGCATCCGAGTCTCGGGGACGACAGCAAAGCTCTGGCTACAGTCACGGCCATTATTGACGGTACGGGTAGCATCGGTGCTGCTGTGGGTCCTCTGCTCGCTGGCTTTGTTTCGAGCCAAGGTGATCCCAAGACAGCCTGGCATAACGTCTATTACATGCTGATAATCTCTGAAGTTATGGCACTGGTGGTGAGTATGCTTGGGATCTTTTTGTTTTTTCAATCAATTCTGAATTTGAACATAATAGAATCATGCATGTATTCGTTATTTTTTTAATGCAGCTATTGTCAAAGCTAGTATACAAGGAGCTGAAGCAGTACGCGCGCATGCGGCGAGCTTTTTAATAGCACAAAGATTCATTTCCAAGGAAAAAGACTGCGTATGAATCGACAAACTCGTTGGACTTTGTAAGATTTTTAAATACATGTATTTTTGTATAATTCTACGTTATTTGACTAAGAAAACACAAATAAGAGGATATCAAATGAAGTATTGTCGTCGTCCATTATAAATATATTGCAACAAAAAAAAAAAAATAGTATAAAACATTGATCTTTGTGTAAAAAAAAAAAAAAAAATTAGATGGACAAATGATACATACGAATATAAATATACTTTTTGTTAAGTGTATTATTTTTTTCTCCTCTTCATTTCGCACTTTACAGTCTTAATTATAGTTGTGTTTGATAGTTTGTACAAAAATTATGCATAGCCATGGGGGAAGATGTAGGTAATGGAGTCTGCATATTCACCCCAGGCTACTCTGTGTGTTTGAAATATTATGATCCATGCAAAGTATGCTGCAAACGACAGCAAAGCTCCGATTCCCGATGATATCACATCTGTAATAAAAAGAATCGTCCTTTTTTTTAACCAACACTTGGAGAAAAACAGAAAACTATTTCTCGGGTCACATGTTCATTCGAAAAGTAAAAAATTTTTTCCACATAAATTAAACTCTAGTCCTCAGATTTACAGTTGGAAGATACCGTAAAGAGAAAGAAAACTGACTTACATTTTTTAATTTGTTTTTGTTCTTCGAATTCTGGCACAGAGAAAGCTTGCTTGGCAAACCAAATGGCGTTGACTGCCCACAGAAAAGGCAAAAGAGCAAATCCACCTGACAATCAGAAAACAACAAAAACAGCTTTTGTTAATTTACAAAGGACTTACTTGCTCTGCAAAAGTATATTTCGACACTTCTAGCATCCTAACCATCTTGTTTGACATAAACTTACGTTCATGACTCACCGTAAAAATAGCACTTGCAGAGGTACAGCTTCTTCTCATTTGACATTTTTTCGAGATCCATCTTTTCTGGTTCAAAGTTATCAGCAACAACGAAAACTGAATCACTGCAAGTATAACAAATACGATTGTTGTTATCGACGATAAGTCATACCGTCATACCGAGACCATCAGAAATGACACACAAGCAAGCACCAAACAGAGATTCATGTTTTACAGCGACATCTGTTTTATAAAATTTTGGAGCAATCGGAGTCGTCGGAGCTCGGAGCAACGGAGCAGTGGAGTTTTGGAGCAGTAAAACTATATATAATACAAATACAACACAAATATCGTCTGCTGTTTCTATACCTAGCTTCACCTATCCTATATTATTTAGCTTTCACAAATTCACAGATAACATATATATGTGTACAAAGTCTTCTTAGGACCCGCGACTGTCGAGTCTCATCAGTTGTGTTGCCTCCGAGACGAAGGGGCGAGAGCGACCTTTGGAGAGCCTCTCCTGGAGGAAAGGTGAGCTCCAAGGAGAGCTGCAAAAATGTACGTCGCTCTGAAAAGCGGCCTCGCCGGCAAGTTACTACCTTCTGTTGGAACAACCGCCAAGGAGTTATGTAAGGTTAGCGCGAAAATTGTCAACCTCTTCTGGGTGACGTATACATGAGACTCTGGAGATTGACAGATGTACTTATTTACTAAAATCTGTTGTTAGTATGGTTATTTTTTCTTTCGCGCGTCATGTCAGTGCTTTTAGTGATAAATAATATTTATGACGTTTTTGTGTTTTGATTCTTCGCTGTCTCACAGTATTCTGCTAGAGCACTTGGCACTTTTTTTTTGTTATGATTTTTATCGATATTGGTACAAAAAAAAAATATCTTATTATCAAACGACATTGAGTTTTTGAAATATATATTTTGAGATACCTAGTGTTTATGCTGTTGTCAGTGCTTGGACACGAATTATTGATTGAGGGTCAAAGTTTTTATTTGATGGTAACATGTTTAATATGTATTTGAATTTTTTTAGATTCTTCCACAAAGGGGAATCAATAAAATTCAAGTGGCAGGATTAACCAGGATCAAGTACAGAGATGAAAGTGAAACTCGCAACATCAAGCCTTTTCCTTATCATCTGAGAAATTATACCTGGAGGGATCATCTTTTACTTGACGTGTGGAACGGATGCAGAGTCCAGAAACATACAAAGTTGATTGCCATAGACGGCCCCGTGGCTTGTGGAAAGGAAAAATTTGCCAAAAAACTGGCTGAAGAATTAGATTTTTTATATCTGCCACAACCAACATTTGACGATTTATACATTACTCATTGGGGTTTTGATGCCAGAACACTTGATGCTAAACTGCCAAAGGGTGCTCAGACATGGGACATTGAACGATTCTGCCAAGAGCCTTATGACATACACTCTGGCATGATGCAGGTTTATATGTATTTTTTAAGACAGGTGACATACATTAAAATTTTGAAGCATATTTTCTGCACTGGCCAAGGTGTTGTTACTGTGAGAACTCCCTGGTCCGATGCTGTCTTTGCCAAGGCTATGTACAAAAGCAAATATATCCCTAAAAGAGTTTTAAATGCACATAAGGATATTTGTAGCGTTTCATTGCCCAACTATTTAAAACCTCATCTAATTATTTATTTGGATGTTCCAATTGAAAAGACCATGGTAAGCTTATGGGTTAAAAATTTATTTTTCAAATAACATGAAATTCTGCTTTTTTCCAAATAATTATTTACCACTTTTTTACTTTTCAGGAAAACATTAATAAAAATGGACAACCATTTGAAAAAAATGCAAAAGCCTTCTCAGAACAGTATTTGACCGAGATTGATAATGCCTACAAGAGAGAATATTTGCCTTTTCTGGATGACTACTCTCTGTTACTTTGCTATGATTGGACAGAAGAAGGAGATTTTGAACTTGTGATGGAAGACATTGAGGATCTGGATTTTGAAAGATATTCAAATCATGAAACAAAGTTGGCTGATTGGCGTCTTGAAAGAGGTGTCTGGAGATATTATTGCAGAATATTTTCTAGCAATGATCACATAATTCTCAGGAACATGGATATTATGAGATTCGATGTGCCTGAATTGGGTATCACTGGTGAAGATACCAAAGCCTGGACAGAAGCTTGGCGAGAGGTAAGCTGCAACTTTTCTAATACTTTCAATTAATTTTGGTAAAGGAAAAATCACAGAGATGAATATATTCACGAAAAAATTCTTATTACAATAATTTAGTATATTACTTAGGAATTATGATGATTAATTAAATGTCCACTTGCTCTTCAGTAAATACCCATTTGTTACAGGTTGCAGACTCTAAATATTCTCCAGGGTATAACATACTAAAAGGTGAAAAAAATTTATTATTCAAAACAGGCATGCAAAACTTTGGAAAAGATTATGTAACACCTTTGATGGAAAAGTACTATGAGCGAAAAAAGAGAGAAGAAGGAAATAAAAGACACTCACATGCAATCAGTTAAGAGAAATCTGGAGAACAGTTATCGTTAGAAAACAATTCTTTAAAAATTTAATAATAAATGTACACCGACAGTAAAATAGTGCTAAGCACATTAAAATAAACCAAACTCTGTAATTACATGCATTAATACATAATTATTGTTTGTTTAAATTGTATGTTATTTGTACTACTTTATCCTTTGATAGCTATACCTAAAAATTTTAATAGTAGATAGCAAATTAATTTTAAAACACTAACAATACAATATTTTGAATGAAAAAAAAAAATTAAAATGTTAACTATTAATTCTCGTAAATGTAAAAAACAATATTTTTCGTGGTTTTGAACACTTTTCTTAATTAAAATGGGACTAATTTATATCAATTAATTTCGATGTTAAATATTCTACGTCATCAAAAATTAGTCTTTTTTACTCAAATTTTAAAGAAAATAAAAAACCCATGATAAGTTGATATAAATTTCTTTGTATAATAGTTAAAAATCATATAAATATTTTTGTTTCTNTTTGCACTAAATATTGATAATTTTCCTCTAAATTCGCAACTATTTAATTATTGTCAGGACAATTCTGCCTGCGGCGCCATACTACTAATAAGTGCATATGTTTGACTGACTCAAAGACTTTTCACATACGATGAATATAAATTACACTTGTACTAAAAACAGAACATTGATGAATTAATTGGGTAAATAAAACTAAATAATACGTACAATTTTATATGAATCATTTATAAATTAATAGGAAACTGATTTCCGCGATCTTCAACAAAATCCTAATATTCTTCAAATGACATTTATACATTCATATGTACCTATTACTAGTTTGAGACACTTTAAAAAGGTACACATACTTTATGTACGCAATCATCAACATGTTACAACGATTTTAAAAACATAACTGTTTGCATATATTGTTTTATTAACATTCCGTTATTTTTATTGTATTCGAAGATACTTAAATATGGATTATTAAATGTTCACTTTAATACTATATT
The DNA here is from genome assembly GCF_000648655.2 of Copidosoma floridanum. Next base: position 35,920 of record NW_019379647.1, read on the forward strand.
TTCTAACATGCAGATAACCTCTGACTCCTCATAGCTTTTCAACTTTTGACACTTTCCAGTGAGAATAAAAAAAATTGAAGTTATTGAATTTTTAAAATATCTGATACACTTTCCAACAACTATAAAATGTGAAAAAATTTGAATAAATACATAAAAATTGTCTCTTTTGCATTACTTGCATTACTTGCATTTATTCCAAAATAAAAAAGTGGCTTTAGCAATTCATTTTAAGAACATCATAAATCCAGAAGAGAAAAAAGTGAGCATCCAATTGTTTATGTAAAATAAATAAACAAAAAAGAGTGACGTTATAAAAATGAATAAATGTTAATTAAAGTGACCAGTTTAGTCGCAAAATTTATACAGTACTACTCAATTTCAGCTATTATTCTATGAAACGATAAAAATACTTATAGTGATTCGTACTTTTCTGGAGCAATCTAGAAAATTTAACTACTTCCCTTGCACATATAATTTTATATTTAATTACTTAAGCTACATGAGTCATCTTATTTTCCAATAAGAACTCTCATAATTTTGTTGCTGTCATTAACTGGCAGTGAAATTTTTAGTAACACTAGGCACCAGAAATACATGCAAGAGCAACAATAACGAATTCTCAAAGGAATTAGAATATATGCACATCAAGTATATCCTATACACTGGTTTAAAAAACAAGTATCAAGAAGATGTAAACAAACTTCTTGTATCACCATGCTTTGGTGAATGTAAATGGATCTGGTTACTCAGTCAAAGCAGAATGTTTTTGTGAATCAACAAATACGGATCGTAGATAGATATTTCAATTTAACCAGTCAGGCTACAGCAAGAATTAGTTTTTCTTGCTGTTTTGTAAAAAGCTTTAGATTGAATGCTAAGACCCTCTGACTTTTGCACAAGGTCATCTAACTTTTCACCTCTTTGCAAAACAGCTTCTAATGTATTATGCTGAAATCAAAAGGATAAATTATGAATATTTCTGAAGAGAAAAAAATGCAGTAAATTTGTTTTCAAAATAATAATAATGTATTACTAGAATAATTTTTGTCTCATCCAAGTCGTCCTGCATCTTGGTGAGAGAATCAGCTTCTTTGGGATTCTGGTACTTAGACAAATATATATGAACTTGCTGAAAATCAACAGTTGGCTCTTTTAGAGTGAGCCACGTATGTGGAGGGTACTTTGCTGCAAATTCATCAAGTACTTTAGTGATCAGAGTATGCGAGACACGGTGAGGATACTCGTGATCCGATATAAGGACTCCAGCTAAGCTGTCCCCTCGTACGTAAACATGACACATGTAATCTATTGGAAAAATATCAAGGTGTAATATTGAAACAGTTCCATTAATGTAGGATACTTTGTTACATTTGGGTCGATGATTTTTAAATGATGAGTTCTCTCATGCAATGGGGTATAAGAGTGCAAAATCAATACATTCTCTTTAAGATAATTCGAATTAAAAACACAAATTAATAATGATTCTGGAAAATTATTGCACCAGTTTACCGTTGAAAAATAGTTCATATCATCAAAGGATGTAAGATATAAAAAAATTAATTTAAATTGATTCTCAATAATCCTTACCTCCTTCCTTAACGCTCTGCCTCGATGCGACTTGCGTTCTTTCCGTTATTGTTTTACTAACAAATGACATAAACTCCCTGATGCTGCTTCTTTGGAAATAAGAGAACGAGTCGACGTCGTATGCAGACTTCAATACAGTCGCCGACGTTGGATTTTTGTACATGACTGATAATGCAAAGAGTTTCACCATTTTGTCTGTAAATATAATGATTTAATACGAAACAGGATCACAAAATGTCATACTTTATATCGATTTGAATCAATATACACTTGAACCGCAACTACAGACGACTTCTAGCGAGAAACAATTGATAATGTAAAAATGCAATTCATTGTATAAGTACAAAATCAACTAGCATCTGGCTTATTATCAGTTCAAGGATCTTGATTCAAAAATATTAACGTGCCACTGATTTTAATTAGCCAAGTAGATATTGCTTTCACTATATGTAGCGTTTAATACGTCAAAAGTAATAAATGAGCGTAAAAACATATTTTTTTATGAATATTTCAGCCTAGAAAAACTTTCTGTTACTTAAGCTTTTTTTTTAATATAAAAATAACTGACGTGGTCATATACCAAACAAAAATTATTTGAGTTTACGTCAAGCAACAATTGAAAAGAAGACTATAGGTACTCTAGGTAGTAGCTATAGACATAATGAAAGAAAAAAAATTTGCTGATGTGATTTAATTACAATCTGTATACGCGCTGTTGCTTCGCCGATCGCCGTCGCCCACACGAACGTGGTGCGTACGTATTTATACCATATACTTATAACACTTTAAATCACCTGTTAAGCTTCGATTTTTTTTCAACTAAAACACTGGTGTAGTCAAGATCTTCCACAAATCAATACTTATGTGAACTTTTCTTAGCAGATTTTCGGCAAGCTCACTTTCTATCAAAAAAGTGTCGATGTAAAAACAACCTTCGATAAGCTGTGTAATTTACAATATTATGTATACACACACCATCACGATATAAAACAGCTGTAGAATATTATAAAAAAAAGAGCCACTTAATAGTCACGTCGTGATTTTTTTTTTTGCACTAAATATTGATAATTTTCCTCTAAATTCGCAACTATTTAATTATTGTCAGGACAATTCTGCCTGCGGCGCCATACTACTAATAAGTGCATATGTTTGACTGACTGTCTGACACATCTCACATACACACACAGCTACGATCACACAGCCATAGAGAAGAACAAGAGATAGGCTTCTCAATTCTCATTCCCACTGTCCCACTGTGAATTCCAGTGGGTAGATGGCGCTGATTCTCGCACTTTTGGCGCGGAAATTTATTCTTCGAGTCGAGCGCACGTTAACGAAGGTTTTACAGTTCACAAAAGCACTTTAAAGAATAGACATGCCTTTCGTATGGAATAAATATCGTAAAGGCAAACGTTTTAATTCAAATAACCATGAGTTCTAAACAATCGTGGTTAAATAATTTAAAAAAAGGACGTTGAAAAAATGCTAAAAAAGACCGAGTGTTGTTAACGAAAAATCTAAATCATACCTGGACTGTAACTAAATGTATGGATTTATACATATATGTAAGCACACATTTCTATTGAACTAAGCACTGATGGTTTGCCAGTAAAAAAACTTACCTTTAATTATTGTGAAGATTTTACTTCTTTATTTTACGAAAAAAGGATAATGAAAAGTGCATAAATGAGATGTATCGATTAAAACGAAAAGACACAAGTCTCGTAATAACAAAGTTATTGTCTTGTGTATTACCATTTATTAGTTAGTAACATTATGCATTTGAAACTCACAGATTTTCTCGTAGACACACATCATGACATCATACAACAATATATATAAAGAGAAAAAAGTGAGCATCCAATTGTTTATGTAAAATAAATAAACAAAAAAGAGTGACGTTATAAAAATGAATAAATGTTAATTAAAGTGACCAGTTTAGTCGCAAAATTTATACAGTACTACTCAATTTCAGCTATTATTCTATGAAACGATAAAAATNCTCACACCATCCTTGTACTTTGCGCTTTTACGTTCGTCGGCTTTAACAATCTTTTTTTTTATTTACTCGTGCCCATCCTTGATTATTTTTTTACACGTATTCTTTATTTGTGTATGTATGTGGGGAAGGCGGGAGGGGGGGATTGCGCATGTTACAATATTGTGCCAAAGTCATTACGCAGAGAAAATATATAAAATAAAAATTCGTATGAAAGATAATTTATACACAAATTAACTGTCTGTACTTTTGCTAATGGACATGTGCCTTTATGTACATATTTCACATGTGTGTAATAAGACAGCAGTAAGTTACGATAAAAATATATACTTACGCTTGCAACTTGTTTTTTGCTTAAAATTGTACGCGTTTGTATAATCCAAAGATAAGAGAGAAAATATGTAAGAAAAAATTTAATTAGCAACAATTAAATGCACAATAAATGCTGATAACAAATTTGTTTACATAGAATACAGCTTATAATTTGACGGTTTTACGCATGTACTTTCAGATTTTATTCATACATAATTTTCATACTCACATTTTGTATCAATTCAATTGATTTTTTTTTTTTCTTTTTTTCAATCAATAAAGTTAAAAACAGTTGACGTAAATTATGTACCGTTGATATGTGGCTGAACTACGCATCTATTAATCGCGTATAAATCATAGTATATTATCATCAACGTGTTAGCTTACACTTTTTAGAAAAGCATAAAATTATTGACAATTAATTTACGGACGTATGAAGATTTATATAATTTACATATATTTAGCATCAAATTTACATGCGAGTTTTAAAAATATACAAGTGTATAATCAGCTATTAAACCCAAAAGTCAGGTTACAGTTATCGACGATTTCAGTAATACATCGCAGAAAAAACTGTGCGAAATTCCCTGCACTCCAGCTCTGTATAATACACCGAGTTCTTATCCTTAGCTGAAAAACAAGTCAATGTACAAAGGAAAAAACGGTAAAACTAAAAAAAACAACCAAATGCAAATATATACACAAAGTTTACTTTTTTAAATGACTTTTTAATTAATTTTTTATCACCGTTATTCTCGAAAGCGTTTCTCAATTCACGTATTACATTATCAAAGTTTATTTAATAAATGTACGAAAGATCTATTTATATATACACAGTTATCAGCATTATTTAATTAATTAATTAGGCTACTCATAATAACCATATGAAAGTTTTTAATTGATTTTTTTAGCTTAATTTCTACAACATTTCTTAAAACGTCTTCTTAATCGACAACGTCTTACTTGTATGGAAAATAAAAAGATTCAATATCCGTTAATTTCATTATCAAAACACAATATTTTATCATATTGTTCATTTTCTAAATACTTGATGTAAGGGATTCGCTCTTTGAGCTTACAAAACTTCTATGTACATAATAATATAATATATATGCTAGCAAGAGCAAGGCACGATCGATTTGAAATGTTATTCGTTCACAACAAACTTACAACCGGTTGGTTTTGGCAATCGGTCGATAAAAGAAAAAAAAATTTGTTTCGCACTTACGGTCTTAGTTTTACACTTTTTGTTCATTAACTATCATGTGTCCACAAATGTATTCAAAAACATTATGTACAGTGACACTAAATTTTGGTTCTGAGAAATCACAAAAAATATTTAAATTCAGTCAACAAATTATTATTACCTGTCGACTGAAAATAATACGATATTTAATTCGAATTGATATTCAGACGAGTAATTAATTTAAATACTCTTATACAAAATTACGAAATAAACTTGCGTAGTTGTATTTCCTACTACATAATAACTGTTACAAAGAATCTCGGTTGCAAAATTTCATTTTGTCGGACCAGTGCAAGAATCTTTTTAGTGTACATAGTAAGAGAGGAGAAAGAGAGCCATAAAAATATTGAAGAAAAGCTTTTTAAAAAATGAAATATCTGATTTAAAATGATAACAGTTCTGAAAATATTTAAAGTAAAATATAACGTAGTCATAACTACAACATCGTAAATATAAAGTAGATTTTTATTTAAACTTATCTGATTTGGATTAAGAATTAAATTATTTGAAAAACAAGCCTTGAACAAATAAATTCTATTACTGCATTATAATAAATGTTTTTCTTTATTGTTTTAAGTTATAACTGTTGCAACATCGTATGTTAATTTTTTTTATTTTTATTGCCTTTGAATAAAATCCAACAAAATCTTGTCATGTTTTGTTAAAACTCATCTGATTCTAAAGAAGCTGTTTCTTGATACAAAATTTTCAGGGACACTTTCTTGCCACTTATTTTGAAAAGGATCCCTCTTACTATATAATTTGAAAAAGCTCTTTCTTTTACTAACTCCGACGATTTAAGACACAAATATAATATTGATGTTGCACTTAAAAATTGGCTTGTACAAAAATGTATCAAACACTGCTTAATTGTACGTTAATTCGCTCACTTTACATTTTTCTTCTTAGAATAGTAAATCGAGTTTTCTAGATTTTTGATTCCCAATACTGTGCTAAGAACACATTCATACAGTACAAAAGAAGAGGTTGACGCGTCCCTCTGAAACGTAGGAACTTAAAATTTCACACATAAAAAATTACTTACAAATTAAAAAATTGATTTTCACTCCAATATACATACATCCTATACTTATTAACATTTAAAAAAATGATATCACGTATACTTAATGTGCGATTTATGTATTTAGTAACTAGCTATTTAATCCAATGCATAAGCTTTACACGGAAAATCCTGTAAAGTGTCCAACACTTATACAAGTTGTAAGATTTTAACGACCAATGTCTCTTCTTTTTTTTTCATTTCTAAATATGGCTTAATCAAAAATTAATTGCAAGTTTATGATATTACAATATAATTTTGATGTCAGTGAAAAAAAGTTTTCAACACCCTCAATATTCAAAGTCACTTCAAAAATAATCACAAAAACATTACTACTGCACTTTGAAACAGAGTAGCAGTAGATAGCTGCATCAAATAGAAATTTATTGTTTTGTTGACATATTACCAAATACAAGCTAAAACATAAGTGATGACTTTGTAGTGGAGATAGCTAGATGTTATAAAGAACAGATGAAGAATTAGAAAACGCAATGGATCTTGCTGAATCTTGTAATTTTCATAATTTGATGGATTAATGCCATTAAAAGATCCATATTTATAAAAGTTTTCTAAAAAGACTTCCTTTTCGGCCCATCTGTCAAACAACCATCTTGATAGTTGCTCAGGTTCTTTAGGAATCTAAAAGATTATATGTAAAAAATGAATGGTTAAAACTTTTTTTTTTAAATATTAAACCATCTTTTAAATTACCATTGATGTTGGAAAAATTCGGTAAAAAAGTATTGTTTGACACGGGGGTCTTACGCCAGTTATGATCGTCGGCAAATCTATTGGTTTTCCTTGAGGGTAAGCAATTGTAATATCTAAAATATATCTGATTTCTGGCCGCATCACTGCTGTACCTGAAAAATCACATGTTTTTATTGCGTTGCTACAAACGAATATAAAAGCTACGTTGTAAATGAAATAAATAAAGTGTTCATATTACTTGGCCTTGAATTCAATTGTTCTTCCGAGGAATTGTTGTTCTGTGTGGGGCCAATAGTGTTAAATATAGTTTGCAGAGCTCCAACCCGAGGTAGGGTAACATTTTCTAAGATAGGAAGATTATTCTTCTTAGCATACTTTTGCGAGGTTTCACGCCTTTTGCACAGGAAACCACCTTCTGGAAAAAGAACCAACCATTTCCTTTCCAGTGGGATATATGAATCTTTGAGATGCCTATCTAGTTTCCTCAGGCTTTCTTCTCTTTTTTTACGACCCTATTAAAATGTAAGAAAAATCATAAAAAATATTTGATGTACCCTTTAAAAAATTAGTTGGTGTACTTACTGATAAAATGAAAAAGTCATGATGTAATAAAGAAACAAGTCCGAAGTTGGTAAATTTAAATATGCTATCCATGATCCACATGAGATTAGGCAAAACAGTGGGCTTGGCATTAAAAGTTGTCATTAATATAGGAACATCCCCTGTACTTTGGTGATTTGCAATCACCAAAGTTCTTTCATGTATAATTTTGCTAATGTCGTCCCCTAACTCTACAACTACAATATAACATAAGAGTTTTTTGTAATCGTTTCTGTACTTATTGAATGAGTTGTAACTTACCATCATATCCAGCGGACCATGTCCACATTGACACCATAGCTAACAACCAATGAAAGAACATACCCTCGATGCGCCAATACCAACTAGGCTGATAAATTTTCATCGGGAACAGTACGATCATCCAAACAAGGTATGTAGGTATGCAGTATGTATTGTTTAAAAGGACGAAAATGATTCGCAGAATACATTTTAGATAGTTTCCTAGCCTTGCAGCTAATCTAGAAAGATAAAAGTAAAACTTATTTACTACCACGGCCCTGCTAAGAGTTATTCAAAAAGAAATATGGATGTAATGAAATGAGGTCATTTATTGATGTAATATGCAGACGCGTTCAATATATATTTTTTCGTCACCCCAGAATCTAAAATCATATTTATTATTTTTTGTTTTTTAATTATTGTATATTATGTGATTAAATTAATTTATCAATTCCAAACAAATTTTTAATAATTACGTTTTGTTCACAAATCAGTACAACAATAATAAAATAAAATAAACTTAATTTGATAAATTGTTCATAAATTAGAGTCGAAATAACAATAATATATACAATTTTATCCAACACTTGATAAAAATTGGCAAATCAAAAAGGCTTTTTCACTGTCCACTTATGCAATTATAGCATTAAGAATCAAGGCAACTCTTTAAAGATGATTTAAGTTGAATTTTACTTGTAACTCCCACTTATCTCAGCCTCATGCTTGACTGATGAAGTAAATGACCCTCTCGTCAATATAAGATTTAAAAAACATGTGCAGACTAATCAGTAATTCCAGATAATACTTCCAGTAACTCAGTTATTTTTCAATCGTCTTATTCAACAAAAAATTTAATTAAGTATTTTAAGTCATCAAAAAACTAAAATGTTTAAATGATTAAAATTTGTATTTATAGAATACAATAGAAAAAAGATAACCAAAAATATATTTTTTTTTTCCCAGAAAAGTAGTCATGCTTTCGTAATGTAATATTTTCTCCAATAATTTCATAACACTGAGATTAGATTTTTTTTGTCATCGAAGCTAAAGATAATTGAATTCACTTAAGTTATATAAGTCTGTCAGGAATATTTGTGAAGAAAACTTGGGGCACTTTGTTGTCTGTGTTGAAATATATGAATTTGTATTCAAAGACAATACTTTTGTTAGTGTGTTTTATATATAAGTTTATACTAACAACATGGTGAACGATGAGCATATAAATTACACATTACAGTAGTGGCCCAAATTTCTTTAACAAAACCTTACTCATGGTAAAAAAGTTATAATAATGAAGAACATCGAGTTAATGATTATGTGCTAAGTATACAGGCTTGTTATACGTATGTGAATTAACAACGAAAATTAATGCGAGTTATTACCGGTAATACTTAGTTTAGTCAATACAAAATAACCATGGAAAAAAATTCAATGATTTGCAAATAATAGCAAAAAATTTTTATTTTTCTAATTGAATTTTTTATTAAAATTATGCATTAATATTCGAATGTTGCTAATTACTTATTTCAAATATATTTTGGTACACCCTCTACTACATGAAATGCTTTCAAAATTAGCTTCAAGATTGTAAAAAAAATTCTTGTAACAGAGTATTGCTGTGACGCAAATCGATACAGCTCATCCTTTATTTAAAAAAAAAAGAAAGTAATCGAATATTCAGTTCCTAATTTGTAAGGCTACAGTAAATCACTAAATAGCATGCCTCATAGAGGCCATGTAAAAGTCATTAACTTGTACAAGTATTTGTGATTCATGACGGCTATGTTATCACCACGTACTGGGTATCAGCTGGTGTCATTAACGATTTGTAACGGACATGCTCTTTGCAACAAGTTATAACATATTAAATACAAACTGCCAGTTAGTGGTTTCTGTGTAAGTATAACGAGTACGTAAAATGTAAGAAGAAAAAAATAAAAATAAGTGGCAGGGTAGGAATATCTAGTACCTGTACAAATGAAAATTACCCCCACTGAAAAAATAATGAACATGTAATCGCGATAGTACACGCAAGGGGTAACGCGGTTGCACACAGATGTAAAAAACAAAAAATAAAATAAATAAATACTTTGAAAAAAAAATAAGCAACACAATCGCCGAAAAAAAAGAGCCATGCGCAAGTAAAGGAGGTCTCAACGTAAAATAGTGGTGATGGTAAGTATAATAAGTATACCTGTAACAATTATGTATTGTATATGTTTACGTTGCTTACCTGACGATACCGGGCGACGATCGCACGCCCGCAGCCGTAGATGTCTCGATCGCCGAGGCAGACACCGTCGTCACTTCCTCGTGCCCGGTCATAATAATGCTTTGGTAAACAAAAACACCGGCGGCTGGTAGTAGTTGTTGCAGAAACAGCAACAACAAAAGTGACAACTGTTAACTTTTAGATTTAGAGAGACACTATTACGACTGGTGTTTCTTCGTCGTCGTCTTTTTCTGATGAAACCACCACCGCTGCAGCCACAGCTGCCGCCGCAGCCGTCGCCACCACCACCACCGTCGTCGTTACTAACCTCACTTTCGCTCATCGGCCGTCACTACGACTCTGTCTGCTGCTGATGATAATTGGAGCATCTACAGGGGGGGAAGAAGATACCGAGCTTGAGAAATACAATTATCTATCAGTGTCAGGACTATGTATAGGCCCGCTCTGTCGTATATATATGTGCAATACACCGGTTGCTCCTTTTATTGTTTACTTTAGGTGTTCTCTTCTTTTGCACGTTAACTTTTTCAACAGAAATAAATAAGGGGTTGCTCACTGATCCTCCATATGACGTTGTTTTCCAAATCTACGCGAGCACACAAACACTGTATATTACACAATAATTGTACAACTTAACGGTTTGATTCAACTGATAATGGTCTCGTTAAATAAAAACAATGATAATTACATAATGTTAAAAAAAAGCAACAGCATGAGAGATGGCAGATAAAAAAAAAAAAAAAAAGAGAGAGCCTGTGATGTGCGTTCCCTCTGCGGCACTTTACTTTTAGCAATTATTTAGCACACTATGCAGAGCTGCCTATATGCTACTTATTAGAGATGATACAAAATTACATCAGCACATCAATCACCGCAAGCTGATGGGGTATGGCTCCAAAATTTCATTGATCCATTCAGTCGATGAATAATCTAATCTAGTACACCGTTTAAATGTACACACAAATTTGATTAAACAAATTCACAAATACACGAGTGTAATAATAACAGCAGAAAACGATCGATTATTATGATGATTTCTGCTTCGTAAATCGCCACTTCCGGCTGTTTTCGTGGGAGGACGAACAATGTATAAGATGAGTTGTGTTTTATCTCTTTCCAACTACTTAATAGGTTTGTTCAAGCCAATTCTCGGTGAGACTCGGAGAGACTCTCCGAGAATGGAATGAACAAGTGTTCTTCTCCGAGTGTCTCCGAGAGACTCTGGGTGCGTTCCGAAAGTCAGATTCACCGTGTAAATGGCAACGCTGCTGTCACAGATCGTCACATAAGGTAAAGTGACTACTGGAGCTGAGGTCCGAAATGCCAAAACAAGTCGCGCTTTTTTCCATAACACCGTCGCTAAAAATCACGATTTGTTTACTTTTGTTAACACTAAGACATTCTGTTTACTTTTTGTGCTTGTCTAACCTAACGTGTGTATATACATTCTCGGGGACAGTCAGAGTCACTCGGAAGTCTCGGAACACTCGGAGAAGAACACTTGTTCATTCCATTCTCGGAGGCACCCAGAGTCTCACCGAGAATTGGCTTGAACAAACCTAATAAGTTTATATACATAATATGTAATGTAAAATGGTGTGCCAGTACTCTGCCAGTGCCAAAACCCAAAACGGTTCTTGACTTCACTCCTATATATATACCGCTTCACTGGCATGCTGTTGCTGCTACAGATTATACTCTTATGTGTGTGATGTGAGAGGAAAAGAGATAGATATGAGATTCTTACATATCGAGAAAAAGACAGAGATATTTTCCAGCATGCAAGGATATATATAGGTATACTTATGTATGTCCAGCAGATATCTTTTTTTTTACAGACGGCGGCGTATTTTCACTGCAGTGAATACGTGGTAGTGTGATGTGTCGGTGTGAAGGCTGAATATGAAATGCTATTTTAATAATTATTGTAGTCGACAAAGCGGTATATCGAGTTATTTTTCGAGATTCTGATTCACCGTCTTTTCCCAACCCGATTTCATTAATGTGCTTACAGCATTATTTGTCATTATGATATCTCACAGCAGCATGTTTGTATGGAATATTCTCTTTTTGAGGTCTACTGCGGATGTAAATACTGCAGACTTGCAGCAGAGATGCAGGGCTGGTGTCACGTATGAATCCCCACTTTTCTACCTTTTTTTAATGGTTTTTTAGATATTAATAACAGTATTTATATATAAATATTACTTGTATAACGTACACTACACAGATTAAAAAATAACAGGTACACTGTATATGTATCTGTATTAAATTTATTATACTGTAGAGGAAAAAAAAAAACTGCGGTAGAAAGATGTAGGAGGTACTTGGTGGATGCGATGGCAATGCGCGCAAAACAACGACTGATGACTCTGTTGTGTTGTGATATAGCGATAAGTCTGGCGGGTGGCGCGTACTGACACACAACACAACTGACCGACCGCACACCGCACCGACCAATGGGAACGACACTATAATATATTTATGAGATTTTGCTCGCAGAATCATGTGGATGAGTCAATAAATCGATTTACATAATATCACTCTCTGTATGTAGTATATAAGTTGTAAGTCGTATAGGTTTGCGTATATGGTATGAGTAAAATTTTTCCTTGACTTTTTTGCACTGTACAATTATATTCTCTCCTCAATTTATTTTTCGTTAAAACTCTCACGTCATTTACGCGATGATCAACCGCAGATGTATGCAAAAAAGTTGCGTTACCCGTGTATTAATTATACGAAAATGGGTGTTGTACAACGTAGCAGGAAGGACACATTATACAGAAATTTATTCGGATTTTACATTGAATTGAGCCATGGTCCTTGTGGACGTACCTTTAAGCTCCATTATTGCTCTTTTTAGCGCCTAAATGAATGAATGTTGCATGCGATATTTCGTGGCATCATAAAGTTTCGACGAGAATTCATTGTTGCTATTTTTTTTTTTTTTTTTTTTTTTTTTTTTTTTTTTTTTTTTTTTTTTTTTNTTTTTTTTTTTTTTTTTTTTTAATTCAATGTTTTCTTTGCGTACATTATAAATTTCTATTTTTTGCTTAATGCAACAACCTTATACTTATTTTTTTTCATTTCTTTGACCTAAGAAGAAAAACAAGAAGAAAGTAGGGTATAAATATTACGGCATTATTTAGTTGTAAATTGATACAACTTATCACGTTTGATACTGTTTTTTCTTTTTCTTTTTTCCTCCACAGTCATTGTGCAACGTATTTTTACTTTGTTTTGTTTATACACGTAAATAACGATACACGCCTCAGAGTTCAAATTAAGTAGATGAGCCTCGAAAATAAAATGAAGGACTACTATCTGTTTGTGGCCATCAAAAGTAAAAGTTTCGTACAGTAACCGTATGAGAGCATATTATATGGTACCTGTTCATCTATTATAAAAAAAAAAAAATTATATGTTCTGTACAAAAGTTGGTGTTTAAATGAAATCACAATAAGTACCCATCATAACTTGATCACATCGACCTCTCGTTATATTAAATCAAAGGACAAAGAAGCCCACATGAATCTATGTATACAACAAAAAAAGTGCCCCTGTATAGTATAAAAGCGCTAGAGAGTTTATTAAGTATATTATATTTTTCATTACGTAAAAACAAAAAGATATAGCGGGGGAGTGTCGGTTCAAATGCATTGAGTGTATAGGTACCGAGAAATAGAACGATTTTGCTTTCGCGCACGTGATTGGCTCATTTTTATCGTTACGAGCAACATCAGTATATTCGTGGAAAAAATTTCCACGTGTACATGCACACACGCAATTCGATATCTGACGTAACCATGTCTATAGGTATACCTACGTAAATGTTTATATGCATACGTATATATGCAACAATATAGCTTTGCCGAAATTTTTTGAAATTTTTGCACACCTTTGTTTTTTGTACAATCTTTTTTTTTAACTTTTCTTTCTTTGATTGGTCTTCAATGAATTTTTCGCTGATACATCGGAAATTTGGTCAGTCGGGCTTTGTAGGTATTATTATTATCATTGTCATTTTTCTTTAGTATTGTGTTTTTTGTGTACTGCATTCACTGTACAGTCACTAGTAAATTTAATGTTGTAATCTTAAGCAGAGACCACTGGCTTAGTACTTATGTAATTTCTATTTTATTCATCGTCAGATCATTCCATTTCTAATTTCAAAAACATACATCAATATTATTTCAAGTACCCCAGATAAATTTTTTTTAAATATTCACGATTATGTGTTATTATATTTCATTTTTTTTTTTTTTTTAATTTTTTTTTTTTATAAACGAGATAACTCATTTTTTTAACCAGCTGATGAAACACTTTTTTTCGTGCATTTAATAAAGAAAATAAGTAAATACATCCACTCTCGGGCACGTATAGTGATATTTGTCGATGCCAGTGGTCGGTACCAAAACATGTCATAAAAAAAAAAAAAAAAAAAAGTTTTGTAGCAATTACGTTTTAAAGTCTGTAATATGCCCTGGTGTGTCAACACCAACGTTTATTCACGTTTTGAGGTAAGACGTGTAATCATAGATCTGGTGTGTAATCATATGGACGCGCGTTTCTTTTTCTGAACGTTTTAGTAAAACCAGCAAGTAGATGGTATATTGTTGCTTCTTGTGTTTTTGCAATATTGAGTTCGGTAACATAGTTCTACTAAAAAATCATAATTATTTTGATAGCCAAAGGTATTATTTACAATTGTGAAATTATTTACAACAAGCTCAGGGAAGAAAATATCTAGGTATTCGATGGTATAATATATCATCGTTTATCACAAGTAAAATAATTTTATAATTTTATTATTGATAATCATTTTAACTTGTGTATTTTTAAGTGTTTCATCGATCGAAATTTTTTTTTTACAAAATTTCATTCAAATCCAGCTGTTACGCATAAGAGCCTTAGCATATTTGACTTTTTTGTATTCGATTTTTATAAAACTTAAAAAAGAACGAATTATATTATTATGTAGTATGGGAGTAGTGTGTTAACAGATAGGTATATATAGTTAATTGTCAAACTAATGATTCAATGTATATTATTTAAACGTGTGTATTTGTGGGTCACAGTACAACTCAAATACACAGTTCACGATGGCAATCGCGCAAAAATTAATAATGCATAAAACAATTTTTTCATACAGGTGTACAACGTAACTGTCGCGTGCAGTACTGCATGACCTCGTCGTCGTGTACAAGTATTACAATATATATGTGACATATAGTGCATACCTATGTATATATAAGCACATGTACATATATAAGTACACGTGAAGTTGAAACTACACGAATTTGCGACAATGAGCAACTTACCTATAATATATGTGTATGTTTTACTTGCGCATATAAAATATTCTTGTGTGTTGTTCAAGCGAGTCGATAAAAAAACGTTATGGTGAGGAGTTACTTCCCGAAATGGGAAATACATTGAACAGTTTGTGATAAACTTTTTTTTTTTTGTAATTGTATAACATTGTTACAAAAAGAAAGTATACTTAAAAAAAAAGTTTGGATGTAAAATCACTTTTAAGTTGAAACGCGAAAGGATTTTGTTACCTTTTTCATATATTAGCCATAGTCCCCTAATTTTTCTGAAAATTATTTATATTAACTATATACGTTGTACGTTATAGATACCTACTTCAAAGTAAAAACGAGGAAAGCATTTTACTTACCTTCTTCAAAGTTACAAACGAGGATGGATCGATATATATATACATGGCTCGTTCCATTAGGGCGATAATTTTATGTTTTGTTATACATTGCGTGTAAGTATACGTATACACCTATTGAGGTACTTTGACGAAAGCCGTAAACATCTAAAAAATTGAATAGAAACAGTAATTATACGCAAAGCAGCCAAAGCGATTTCATGTACATACTAAGCGTACGTCTGTGTGTGCACATAATATACTGTTTGACCTTTATCCATATTGTTAATGATAAATAAAAAGCCGATCAATTCGATGTGTGTGTACTCACGCAAAGCCAAGCCAACGGAGCTGCCAAGAAATTAAAATTAAATAATTTATAACGTATGTAGAAAAGAAGAGATACGCAGCTCGTAAAATTTTTTGACGCAGCCCCCCAATGTTTGGATGTGTATAATAGTCCTCGGTAATTGTTATAACATTTTTCTGAGTGATCCTAGAATCATTCAGGTGTGTGTCTATATTTAAGATCTTGGACATGAATATATAGATAATATAGACCTTATATAGGCTCTCTTGGATCGCTATAGTAACACTATTGAATGCAATATATATTTATTATTGGTGTCACGAATTTTGAATGTATGTAATACACATCCGGGTTCAGTCTTATAACCTATATAGGTTGTAGGGTCCTTTAGAATCAACAAATAAAATTTGAGTTTTGGAGGACGTTAGGAGAGAAAAATATATGATGAGGTTGAGTGTATTCATAGCAATTGAACGTCCGGACGGCTTTAAATTACTTTTTATCTCTTCAGTTATTGTGATTCCACGAGAATAGAAAAAATAAACGTTCGGCTATTTTTTAACGTCGTTAGTAAGATCATCACTGACAAATGTTTAAATAAGTGCGGTAAGTGTATCAAACCAGGCTAACCACAAGTCGAAAAAAAAAACCTAGATGGAAGAGGAAAATCTAGGAAATGTGCGTGAGATTTGTTTAACCTGGTTATCTAGGGATGTATAGGTGTGACGTTTCGACAGCTGTCTTCTGCTACGTCTTTGTTTTGATTTTGAGAAAAATAGACACGTGCGTTGTTAAATTGCATATTTACACTTCTTATTTTCTTGTTTGAAAATTTTTAGATTTACGAACGCGTTATTGATAATATTTTTCAAAAGTACAAACGGTGCACTTTAAAAAGGTGTTATCAACTTCTGTAAAACGATAAATGTCAAGTTTATTCTTCAGTGTGTAGAGGTTACACACACTTATTGTATGGGTTTAAAAATTTTATAATTTATTTATGACTGCAGTTATGATTTGGCATGCGTTGTAACATCATATAAAATGTCAAGTGAGGATTTATATCATTTGTTATTTTGTTATTTATACTGCTGACAAGTTTTTAACTATCAAAATATTTGGTACATTTTGTCATTTCAGGAAATAGCAACATAATTGATCAGGATCACTATCAAGTTCTGGGCTGTACTTCAGAATCATCATTTGAAGAACTCAAAGAAGCTTATCGACGCAAAGTTTTGGAATCTCACCCAGACAAAAGTTCAAATGCCAAGGAAACAGTTGGCACGTTTCGTGAAGTTAAGACAGCTTGGGAGACGTTAAAAGATCCAGAATTAAGAAAAAAATACGATCTCAAATACAGAGAGGCTTGTTTAGAGGCTGAAACTGCGCTTGTTCATGCCAGACTTACACCCCTTGAATTAGAAGAAACTGAGGAGCAAGATATTTTATCATATCCATGCCGATGTGGAAATAGTTATTTAGTGCACAAAACTGAATTAGAAGAAATAAACTGTATAGTGCATGTACCTTGTCAAGATTGTACATTTGTTATAGCTATTGAAACGTAACGTGAAATACATTTTTTTGAGGTACGATATATTGGAATTTACTTAATTCAAAAAACAAATTTGATAAAATATATAAATTTGCAACCAATAATAGGATTATTCATTTAATTATCTGACTTACATGTATCCAAATTAAGTATTAACGTTTCCAGGTTTAGATAGTTGTTAGTACCATAATTTATGTGGTCCTTCCTGTTATTTACAGTTTGATCCCACTTGCTGCAATTGAATTTATTATTAGAGGAATACGTTCAAAAAATGTACAAATTAGATTTGTATCACTTGCTTACATCCTTGTAACACTTCTTATTTCTGGACTCTTTAATATGTTGATCCGAATATAAAAATATATAGTAATAATAATGTTATAATATTTGTAGTAATGGAATTTTCAGTAAAACTGATAAGGTGAATGAATAAATAAGTTTTATTATATGCAGCAACATTTTCTATTTCTTATAAAAAATGATACAACAGTCAACACATCTTTATAATGAGCAGTATACAAATAAAATACAGCCTGTAAATGATCTGAGCCCAATAACAGTTAACGCGTTAGAATTATTTTTCGAAATTTACACAGAAGTATTTTGTTTGCTCCTTCTCTACGTATTTACTATCATAAGTTAAGCTTAAATTGAAAAATAATTAGCAGGTATTTGATACGAAGCTCGTCACAGAGTTAAACTTACATTAAAATAAATCAAAAATTGCCAGATTGGCAAGCAAAAACATCTCAATTCTCACCATTTCGCGCGTCAGTTCTTTTTTTTCGCATTATCGCACATACCCTACATTGTATTGCACAAAATAAACAAGCCTTTTATTGCGTTTAACGGTTCAACTATTACTGGACTAATGGCAAGACCAGACATTTACAGAATTTTCTTTTAAAAAATTCATCATTGCCCTTTCGATACAGGTTTTATAGTACGCAATTTCCACATCGCTCATTTAAACTCAACAGCTCGTACATTATGTGTCAATTTTACTATTTTTTTCATTTTTTTTCATTTTCTCCTCTTACCTTTTCCGATACTATTACAGATCCTTAGCTACACAAGTTGCATTAATTTCAATTGGTTTGAATACATTTAAATAAAAACATGAAAGATATACATAGGGTAGTTGCTACCTGTCACATTTGTAGGATTACATCACTCGCGAATTTTTCGGCGATTTTTTTTTTCTATTTAAATGCAAGATTTTTCCAAATGTAACAAAGATTTTTTTGGTCCCAGTGGCAGGAAAGACAAAGATTCCGTCTGCGCAGCGGACAGAAACTTTGACTTCCCAGCCGCGGGAACATGAAAAATCGTATGCAACCCATGTCCGGAAATAAAGCCTCAAATCATCTATTTGTCATTCTCAGTTTCGCTTCGGAAAATCTCAGACTTTTTATAACTTTCCGGCTTTGGGTCGTACTTAACACACTATTGCTTGATTTCTGAAATATATCGAATCGCTTAGCGTAAAAAAAATTTCTACCAAATGTGTTATTCAAGTTCGATTACTTACGAATATTTTTTCCGACTCAATTTCATGAANAAATTACCGTGCAGTACCTGTGTTTTTGATCAAAAAAAAAAACAATAAAAAATTTGACAAGCGCGCGGCAACTAAATTTTAAGCTAATAAACATACTCGAAAGATATACCTCCCGATGTAATGATATCCTTTAGAATATACAAATATTGTGTCTGTATTCCGTTTCGAGTGGTATTCCGTAACTACTTTGCTGTACATCAGCCTATGCTATAACATAGGCACACACGGTGAAAAAAAGTTACGGATTACCACCCCTAATGGTATAATTCGGGTGAATCAACGAGCTAGCTCCGACGTCGAGTTGACAACCGACGGTTTTACACATGTACACGTTTCGCAGAGCTGCATTATTAATCATCACCATTCGCGCCATACAGTTAATCATTTATACGAGTGATATATTTCCCATTTGCGCTAATTGAGATACGAAAACACAAAAACAATTGTTTCCGCTTCAGCCATTCAATCTAAAAAAAAAAGAAAAAAAATTAAAAATGGTTTCTTACAATCGATAATCATCACAATATAGACCCATCCAATCCTAAATTTCTTTGTTTTGCTCTTTTCATCAGACTCAATGCTCTCAAGTATGATACAATATCGTGATACATATAGCTCATTGCTCACGTATAATTCATGCAAGCTCCTAAAAACTATACAAAAATAGCGATTTTTCTTCGAAGGTCATTAATTTACAACAATTTTTTGAGATCGTAATTTTGAGAAAACGAAATTCTTCAAGTTTGAAAGCGAAAATCATACATTTACAGCCTCAAATACGCATGATCTTAACAAAAAACAACGTTGGACGATTTCAAAGTCTAAAGTAATAAAAATTTCGCGTTAATTAGCGATGGTAAGAACAGCTTGGTACACTTGATAGGCATTTACTCCCGTTCTCGAATATTGCAAAACCTACGATATGCAGTCAATGAATAAAACTATTCCTTAGAACAATACTTTTCCGATACCCAAAAACAAGAATGAATGCCTGTCAAAAGTATGTATTAAAAAAGAAATTTGTCTTTCATACGATTGCTATCAGTTCACAGAACTTCTGGTCAGGGTTCAAAACTATTTTCAATAAACTTTATTCAACTTTTTTTCTCAGAAAAAGCTTTAAAAAATTAATTTTGCATTTTAGAGATCTTTTTCTTCATCATTAATGATATCAAAAATTTAATTTTTCATTGTTATCATCAAGATACAAATTCTAATGTAAAAAAAAAAAAAAAAAAAAAAAAAAAAAAAAAAAAAAAAAAAAAAAAAAAAAAAAA
>NW_019379647.1:63665-90272 GCF_000648655.2 Copidosoma floridanum
ATTTTTTTTTTTTTTTTTTAATTTGGGACTTTCAACCCTAGGATTCTGGAAAACCTGGATACTTCAGTGAATTTTTTTTTTCAGCATAAAAAATGGTAAGCACTCTGATGTACTTTAATGCCATTTATATGGAAAAAAATATTTTTAACACTAAATATAATTTTATTGGTCGAATTGTTAAAAAAGTCAGCTTACAATATTTTACAAAATACGTAGGTATACACTTACGTACGTATGTACCAGTTGGCCATGCAAACGGAGAATGAGAATACATTACGATATCAGTTTCCCCTTGCAATTCTAGGAATTTTATGTTCTTCTATTACACTGTTTTACGTTCTTATCATTAGTCCCACACAAATTCCTACATCTATATATTGCATTTTTCATATGCTGATATTTGTTACTGAGGTATGTATACAATTTTTTTTTTTTTTTTTTTTTTTTTTTTTATAACGTACGCAGAGGTATGTAGGTACTTATACGTATGTCTAGTACAGTGTAAAGAAATGCGAAATATGCAAAACGCCGGTGACGTTGCCAAAGTGGCTACCGAACTTAAGGGAAATTCAATATGACTATATGGAGCAAGACGCAATACCCCAGATAACTAACATAACCTAATAAAATAACGCAAGCGCTTATCCCCACACAACTCGGGGCGCTTACTGGTCACATTATTTGTTTGAAAAAAGCATCAAATGATAAAAAAAGTCAAGCGCCAATCAAGCGCAACCAGTAACAACTAGAAAGTGCCCTGGATGGTATTATGGTGGTGGGCATTCGTGTTATTACTTCACAAATTTCATT
Source organism: Copidosoma floridanum (assembly GCF_000648655.2). Next base: position 64,476 of record NW_019379647.1, read on the forward strand.
AATTTTCAAAATGATCAGCTAGCGCCTCGGATTGTGTGGGGATTGGCGCTTGCGTTACTTTATTTATTTTATCAATTAACAAAGCAACCAGAAAGCGCCCCCGGTTGTGCGGTGATTGGCGCTTGTGTTATTGTTGAATGTATTTTATTAATTATTAATGCTCGTGATACTGCTTATGGGCGCGTTGGGTTATTGGATTAAATAGCTTAGGACTAATTTATCAAGTTATGGTGTATGGAATTTTGTCGAGTTATCTGGGGTTTTGCGTCTTGCTCCATATAGCCAATTTGAATTTCCCCCAAGTTCGGTAGCCGGTAACTCAACTATAGTATGAGCCGGTATGGCGGTATATCTCATATTTCTGTGATATTTACGGCGGTGCAGCGCCGCAAGCCGCGGTGATAAGTAGATTTTTTTGTCCTGCGATGCCGTCAGTTCTTTGTTTTCCTTCGTCGAGGACAATAAAAGTAAAGTAAGTACTTATTGTGGTGTACCCGTAGAGGACCAAGTGAAGTAAAATTGCAAAATTACATACTTACCAAAATGGATAGGGAGAATTGGAGATTAAGGAACGATGAAACGAGTAAAAGTAGTATGTATTCCGTTGATTTTATTTTGGTTGTACTTAATTTACACATTTTTGTTAAATGATGGTGTTTATACTTTATACACGTCATGTAGTGCGTGCTATGATAAAAAAGTAAACATGAATAAAAAGAAAAAGTTTTTCATTGGAATTTCAATGTTTTTTGAAGCAAAATAAAAGCTTTTTCCCGTTGTGATTAAAAGCTGTGTCAGTTTTTTACAGCACCCGGACTGCCGGTATGAACGTGTAAGTGAATTTACGAAACTTTCTTTGTTCACTAAGTGCTCAAACAAGTAGTTCGCTGCTTTTTTTTTTTTTTCAAAGTCTTTCATGTTCATGCTTCATCAATTGTTCATCCATTACATTAATTCTTGGTATCGTCTGCCAATAATGAACGCTTTCGAAAATAACCGTTCGGTCCAAAAATTTGATAAGATCGGAGAAACAATAGACACATAGGTACCTGACCTATGATTGGTATAAATTTTTCTTTGCATTTTCGAAACAAGCGACCATTGTTTAAGGGCTCGGGCATATGCAATTCGAATAAACATACCAGACACACCAGTTGGCCTGCAGTGACTTCGGGGGTGACCGTCTGTTGTTTTGTTTTGGGTTCGAAATCGATACCTTCTTGTGTTTATACTCTATCTGCCTTTGTGATTGTGGCCCGAGGAACACCGCAAGGTTTAACTATTGAGGTGGGGGCACGAGGGGGAATTAACTGTTTTGCTCTGGAGCATTCGACGGATGCTATAGACCGGGCTCAAACAGTGATGAATCGGGAAAAATTATTCGCACCCAATTTTTTTGTGCTCTCTTGTTCAAAGTATAGTAATGTACCTGGAAGTTTATCTTGCCACCCAAGAATTTAGTCAGGTATTGTTTAAACAATTTTTTTGTAAACAATTTCGTCAAAGTTGCTTTTTCGACCTGAAAAAAATATTCTCAGGTTCTTTGACACATTTGGAACAAAAAACTAATTGGAATGTAAGACATACCTAAGCCCCACTGTTTTCGAGTAAAAAATTTCCAAAGTTTCAAAAAATGCATCTTCTCCGATTTTCAGAGCTCCACGACAGTGTTAAATAAACTCATTTTCATATGTTACAACACACATAATCATAAACTGTAAGCCTCCCTCTACAATCTCCAAAAAAGAAAATGTCGAAAAGTTGAGTGGCAAAATTGTTTTTTGCAATAAACGTTGAGGGCGTTTCAGCGCGCGCTCATATGAGAGTGTATAACTATAATATATAAGGAGCGCGCGGTGGCTCAGTCGGCTACCTATAGGTCGTGGATTGGCACGCGGGGGGGAGACCGTGGTTCGATTCCCGGCCAGTGCGACTTTTCGGGCAAGTACCTCTGTGATTTTTCACATGTGCCTTTTTCACCACGCAATGCTCCTCGAGGAGGGTTTAGGCGACCTTCTCGCAGCAAAAATTGCCTAATTTCCCCCTACCCCCCCCCCTCCTGTAATGGGAGAGCCTCCCATCCCTTTCCTTGTCCCTTACCCAAGTGCTAAGTGCCCATAGTGGTGCCCTTATCAAAAAAGAGCCGGATGTAGATCAGTATAATTGAAAAAAAAAAAAAAAAAAAAAAAAAAAATGTATACCTACGATGCATCGATAGTGTAAAACGCTCTGAACAGTCTGAACATAAAATGATGTACTTATGTATACATGCATACATTAATATACTATACTACCTATATATTATTTTATTTCCTGCGTAAAAGTGTATATGCGCAACGACTTTGTTTTAAATCCTATTTTGAACCAGTGATCAATAATTAACAACATAGTGTTGCAGAATGGAGTCCAGGACTCGGTATACTGTAGTTTCATTCGCTGACGTTTTCAATGTGTGACATAACAGAAAAATTCCCTAAATTAGTCCTTCTTATATATAGAAAAAATGCCATCATTTAATTCATAACAAATATAAATTAATCGTATGTATCAATGATTGTAGGTGGTAATAGTTTCAACTGGAGAAGTCGCTCTGGTAGAGATCAAAGTCATTACAACAAACCACAAATTCAAAAGCCAAGTGGTTCCAGTTTCAGGTAAAAAATGTTGTATTGCACTTACCATTGACATTTTGATGATTGAAAGTACCCTCTGATGTTTTATAGTAAACATTTTGAACAAAAACGAGACAGAGGAATTAAAATTATTCACCTCGGAAAATCTTACCTTGATTTGAAATACTTGAAAAATTTGTGTTCGGTATCCAGCGAAGAAGCTATGATGAAAATAGCTCAAAATGAAAGGGAATTTCAGAAGTTTATAGATTGCAAGATGAGTCAAGATATTTTGGTCACAACGGTAAACGTTTTGGCTCACATTTGTCAGGCAAATTTTACAGAAGTCATGACGAGAGTCTTGAGTCAATCGTGCAGTGATTCTTTTTTATCCACTTTGGTAAATTATTTGGCAAATTTACCATTTGAAAGTTCATCCGATAAACTACGGAACCAATCATATCATGAAGATGTAACACGGTTGGTAAAAATTATTTTTTTTTACATATTGAATATACAATGTATTTTTAGTTATTTTTTTGAATGTTGTACTACACATTTCCACTATATTATTTAGATTTTGGTCAAATTTAATTGAATTTTTTCAAAAAGTCAATGAGCTCATGCCGCTTACCGCTAGTAACAAATTGACATCCGTTTTAAAAAAAATCGAAGCAATCATTTCAAGCATCGAAATCAGTCAAAAGTACAATATAACAGACAAAGTAAAAGATGGAATATCGAGTATGAAAAACGATTTAGAAAAAGAAATCGAAAGAATCGAAAGCAAAATGACTGATGAAAAAAAAAGAGAGGAAAATGAGCCTGAACCACCTCAAAGTTTCAGAACTCTGAGTGTGATACCAACAGTTGAAGATTTATTTAATGAGGAATTATTTCTTAGAGCCTGCAAAGTTAAAGATGCTTACGATTCCGTGGACCAATACTTGGACATACAATTCCGTTTGCTACGAGAAGATTTCGTCAGGCCATTACGTAACGGTATCAAAGAGTACTTGCAAGGAGCACCAAAGCATAGAAACAATGACTTGCGTGTTTATAAAAATGCAAAATTAATACATTCCGAGGCAAAGGCATTAGATACGGACATTCAGCTGTACTTTGGTAAATTGGATTTCGTTGACTGGAAGCATTCCAAGCGTCTCACGTATGGGGGACTTTTACTTCTCAGCAAAGACAATTTCAAGACGATTATTTTTGCAACAGTAGGAAACCGCGATGAAAAAGATCTGGTCGCAGGATACATAAAAATCGTTCCTTGCATGGGAAACTCCATCGGACCCGACATGTACAATTGCAATTTGGTCTTATTGGAATCAAAAATATACTTTGAGCCATATTTTGCTGTATTGACAGCGATGCAGAGAATAGATGAAAAAAATTTTCCTATGCAAAATTACTTCATCAAAAACCAAACCGATCTTGAGAAACCTGCCTATCTAGAGGACATAGGTTTTTTAAAATTCAAAGATAAGTTTATACTAGGCGTGTCAAATGACTACAGTGACTGGCCAAGTGCTACCGAGTTGGAACTAGATGATTCACAATATCAGGCTTTCAAAAGTGCCATTACTCAAAAGTTGGCCATTATTCAAGGACCCCCAGGGACTGGAAAAACTTTTTTGGCGCTACAAATCGTTCAAGCTTTACTAGAAAACAAGTCCAAATGGCTACATTATGGCCCCATTGTTGTTGTTTGTCTGACAAATCACGCACTGGATCAGTTTTTGGAAGGAATTCTTTGCCATACGAAATCAATAGCTCGAGTAGGGAGTAGATCGAAAAGTGAAAATTTGGAGCCATATTCACTCAAAGAGCGACGAAAGGATTTTTATAAACACCCTGCAAATTCTTATATGTCTCAACTAAGGTGGATGATTGGCGACCTTCTAAGAGAAATCGAAGCATTAAATTTACGTAAAAAACATTTAACTACGCCAGACGTTATCGTATCTTTGGAAGATTTGCAAGATGAAATCAGATTTTCATTTAATGGGACAGAAGAATTAGTTTGGTGGCTCATTAGATCTGAAAAAGAAGAATCTGAACAAGATGTAAAATTTTTCATATCTACAGACGAGACAGTTGATCCTTTGGGTATTATGGACAAGAAAATTGACCGAGTACAAGAATATATTAATCAATTGAGTGATGATGATTGTCTACCTTTCAGTCCCATTTTAGAATGGGAAAACTATTTACAAATATTGATGAGGAGCAAAGCAATTATCAAAGTAAGTTCAATCAATTTTTTAAACGATACTTCTTCTAAAATAAATCGCTCAATTTATTAAACACATTTGTTAAAAATAATAAATATGGATGGTTAAAAAAAAAACTTTGTTCTTTTGGGATGTACGCAAAATATGACTTAATGTATTTTTACGCAGGATTATTAATAAAACGTTTTTTAAAAGTGATTTCATAAATTTTCCAGCGAGAGTTAAATAATCACCCATTAATCAGAAAAAACAGTCGGTCTTATACTTATAACCAGAAATGGCAATCGTATTGGGATTGGGTTGTAAAAAGCTATAATGATGTAAATGACGAGATGGATCGATTGATCGAAAAATACCATGATTTGAAAGTAAGATTAGATGAAATAAAACACATGGCAGATTTGGAAGTAATGAAAGGACACGAAATCGTGGGACTAACAACGACTCGAGCTGCCAAGATACAATCTTCATTGCGAGCTCTACGAGCGCCTATAGGTATATGAGGAAATCCAATCCAAATCGACCATTTTACGTCACAAAAAAAAATTAAAATTTTTTTTGAGGCACACCTTTGCAATAAATTTTTTCTTGTTCTATGTACCCTCAGAAATAAGGGAAAAATAGTGTGCAAGAAATTCAGGCTTTGTGACATTGTTTTTCACGACTCTGAAGATTTTAATCATTGATTTTCGAAAAGAGTGCATGATTCCCCGGGACACAGGTACTCTCGCGTACTGTATAGACTACTTGACATGGGCTAATGGGGACTTAGATGTATATCTAAGGTAAATCGGGGGTGCTGAACACAATGAACATGGTTACAAATCGATATCTCGATTACTTTTCGAGATATCGATATAACGAGCAACATAATCTAAAAATTACGGGGCGAAAAAAAATTTTTTTTTTTTTTGAGGCACACCTTTGAACCAAATTTTTTCTTGCTGTATATACCTCCAGAAACAAGGAAAAAATTGTGTACAAGTACTTTGGGCTTTGTGACACAGTGTTTTTTATGGCTCCGAAGGGTATAATACTTGATATTTCAAAAATACTAAGTGAACATGATACGTGCGACTTGTACTGCGTTTTTAAAGCAGCTTGTCGTTTTTATACTATACCACGATAAGTTTCTTTTTTTGAGGAACCTGACTAGATTAAACAGGACTTAATTAACAAAAAGACGCTTGAATTTATCAAGTTTTCGGTTAAAACATAAAAAAAAAAAAATTACCAATTTTTTCAAGTTTGAATAAATATTACCATATAGTTTTAGATTAATTATTTATTATCTTATAATAACTCACATAACTTAACAGTAAGTATTGAAGTTATAATAAATTACTAGGGATTATAAATTGTGCATGAATTAGACATAGCAGTTATTTCATTATAATCTCGCTCACTTATTTTAAATATATTTTTTTTTGATATACGAATCGGCTCATCAATTTTGCACAGTACTTGTGTTGGAAATACAGTGTAAACGTCATTATTCTTTGGCCAACGAAAATTTTTTTTTGTTCTCTCTAAAAATCTAACAATTAATGCATTTTTATTAATTTTTTCAAGTTGACCAGGGTACCACTGGTCGTATATTACTACTACCCACTCTCCAACTTTGAAATTTTTTGTTGATTGAAACGGTGAAATATTCTTACTTTTAGCATCATTATTTACAATTTCTTTCGCATCATATGTAACTACACTATCAATCTTATAATGTTCGCAACCAGTATCTATATTACAATGAGAGCACGATAAATAATTGAATGACAAACTTTTACTGTTAGACTTGGACCACATAACTTGATGAACTTTTGAAGTTGCTGGAACTGGCTTTAAATCTTCGGGAACAAGACTATCAATCATTTTAATTTTTTCTTCATCGATACAAAATGAATTTATTTTGCTGCTAGAATTATTTATGCATTGTACCATATCATTTGCACATAAAATATCATGGCCAAAAGTAACATGTCTATCACACATTTCTTTAACAGTACCTCCAATCGCATCAGCTATACTTTTGCCATGACCAGCAGCTGTAAAATTCCATGTAGCGCTTGTTAGATTTAGTTTATTACAGAAAAAATGCAGTAGATAGAAATTAATTTTATTTTTGTACTGTGTCGATGGTCCATCGGATTGAAAATGGTATAGTATAAAAACGACAAGCTGCTTTAAAAACGCAGTACAAGTCGCACGTATCATGTTCACTTAGTATTTTTGAAATATCAAGTATTATACCCTTCGGAGCCATAAAAAACACTGTGTCACAAAGCCCAAAGTACTTGTACACAATTTTTTCCTTGTTTCTGGAGGTATATACAGCAAGAAAAAATTTGGTTCAAAGGTGTGCCTCAAAAAAAAAAAAAATTTTTTTTCGCCCCGTAATTTTTAGATTATGTTGCTCGTTATATCGATATCTCGAAAAGTAATCGAGATATCGATTTGTAACCATGTTCATTGTGTTCAGCACCCCCGATTTACCTTAGATATACATCTAAGTCCCCATTAGCCCATGTCAAGTAGTCTATACAGTACGCGAGAGTACCTGTGTCCCGGGGAATCATGCACTCTTTTCGAAAATCAATGATTAAAATCTTCAGAGTCGTGAAAAACAATGTCACAAAGCCTGAATTTCTTGCACACTATTTTTCCCTTATTTCTGAGGGTACATAGAACAAGAAAAAATTTATTGCAAAGGTGTGCCTCAAAAAAAATTTTAATTTTTTTTTGTGACGTAAAATGGTCGATTTGGATTGGATTTCCTCATATATGATTTCGTACGATTTTTATTACCTTAGATGGGCACAATTGTAAAAAATTTTTATATTTTATTGAAATATGTATAGTACTGGTAGAAGAGGCTGCCGAAATCTTGGAAGCTCACGTTGTGTGTGCAATGACAAATCACTGCAAGCAAGTAATATTGATCGGAGATCACAAGCAATTACGTCCCAAGGCATCTGTACACGAGCTAGGATCGAAATACAATTTGAACGTATCGTTGTTCGAGCGAATGGTGAACATCAGGGGTGAGTGCCCCCAGTTAGCTCACCAGCACCGAATGCGCCCTGAAATCGCAAAATTGGTGTCCCCGATTTACGAAAAACTGTACAATCACGAATCTGTTTTGAACTATCCACGTGTCAAAGGATTGGACAAAAATTTTTTTTTTCTCAATCACGCGTCAACGGAAGAAAATCACAATATTGACGACAGTTGGGTAAACCAACACGAGGTCGAGTTTTTCTCTGCGTTTGCCAAGCATTTATTGATGCAAGGCTACAGCTCGGATGACATAACTATTCTTTGTACATACACGGGGCAGTTATTTGCTTTCATGAATGTAAGTCAAGTAAAAAAAAAAGTATCATTAAAATTTCTTTGTTTAAATATTAATATGTATCATATTTTAATACTTCAATTAGGAGACAAAAAAGCATGAACTCCTAAGACGCGTGAGGGTTACCACTGTGGACAATTTTCAAGGTGAAGAAAGTAAAATAATACTGTTATCTTTGGTCCGCAATAATGGACAGGGCAATATTGGATTCTTGAAGGAAGAAAACCGGGTGTGCGTGGCTCTGTCGCGTGCCCGCGAGGGTCTATACGTAATGGGGAATATGAACGATCTTCTAGTGAATAATGATATTTGGCCCAAGGTGAAGAAAGTGCTTGAAGATGAGAACGCTATAGGAGATTACATAAGAATAAGATGCCAAATCCATCGAGATCAGTTTTTTGAGGTGATTATTCCAACACGTATATCTCATATTGATGAAGTATAATGACATATAGCCCATATATTGATGCATTTTGCTGACGTATTTTGTTTCAGGTAAGAAAAGCGGAAGATTTCAAGCAAAGTCCCGAGGGAGGCTGTTCAAAAAAATGTGATCTATTGTTGTCGTGCGGACATGTGTGTACCAATGTATGCCATATACTTGATCGAGAGCACATTAAGTATCGATGCAAGCAAAAGTGCGTTAAAAGTTGTCCGAATGATCATCCCTGTCCATTATTGTGTTGGCAAGGCTGTGTCCCGTGTTTGGTCAATGTTGAACGTACACTTAAATGCGGACACACCGTAAAAATGCCATGTTCATTTGAAGCTGACTCATTTCCTTGCCCTGTTAAGGTATATTTATTTACATGCATCAATAATTTACAATACTGTATAATACATAATATGTATTAAATCTGTTATTTTTTTGCAAATGAAATTTTGTTTGAGTTTAAATGTCCATTTGAAAAATACGTACATAATATACAATTCGTGACTCTCAGATCGACGTAACATTACCAGTTTGTGATCATAATATGGAAAAGCCATGCTACGTTTCTATCGATAAAGTTGAGTGTACCTACGAATGTGAAATTCGTTTGGACTGTGGACATGCGTGTATAAAGAAATGTCACGTCCACTTTGACCCTGATCACCTCGAGGTATTTCAAAACATTAGTACTTTAAATAAAATAAAAAAGTTTAGTTATTTTGTATTATGTTGCTTACAATTGTACAAATAAATTAATTTTTATGTTTATTTAGTACGAATGTTACAAAGATTGCACCAAAAAAAATGCAGATTGCACAGGGGACCATTTGTGCAAAAAAAAATGTTTCGAAAATTGCGATCCCTGTCCTGTGCTTGTCGACAAAGTACGTTCATGTGGGCATCATTATAAAAAAGTGGCGTGTTCTTTGGACGTGGAAAAAATATACTGCGAGCGGAAATGTGATAGGGAGATGAATTGCGGTCATAAATGCCAACTAAAATGTTCAGATGAGTGTAAAAATTGTCCTGAGAAAGTACGTATTTATAATATTTTTCAGCTGATTGAAATGTAATTTGAACTCACATTTTTCTGCTTTCCGTTGACATTTTTCTAACGAGTATAGGTATTGAAAGAAAGTTCTTGCGGACACTTGATACAAGTCTCATGCTGTCAAGAGGCTACTTCATCGAAATGTAACAAAAATTGTAAAAAAACTTTACCATGCGGTCATGAGTGCCGTAGGAAATGTAAAGAGTCGTGTACGGTAAACTGCAAAGTCATGATACAACTGAGCGAACCAGGGATGTGTGGCCATATTCTGTCAGTCCCGTGCTATTTGAAAAATTATGGTAAATATCTGTAAAGTATGTTTTTACGTATTTATACATTATTACAATTTTCATTGCCATTTTACAGATCCCAGGTCACGTGAATTCCTGAAGTACTGTAAACAACCGTGTGGCTATAAGTTAGCTTGCACTCATAATTGTAAAGGAAATTGTGGAAGCTGTTTCCAAGGCCGCATACACGTCGCTTGTAGCGAGCCCTGCCGTAACATATTTATTTGCGGACACGCGTAATAGTTTATTCATATAATATTAACGATTTATAAACTAAAACATTGGCGATGTTTGTCAGATCATCCAATAAAAAATAATTTTTTTTAGATGTAAAATTGCCTGTAATCAAGAGTGCCAGCCGTGCACTCAAAAATGTGAACTGAAATGTCCTCATAACAAATGCGGTAAAAAATGTGGAATACCATGCGTACCATGCAAAGTTAGTACAAAGTTTTAATTGTATGAATATACGTCGGAAATATTATTAAAATACTGATTTTTGTTGAAAATACTTTGGTAAATATTTTTAGGAAAAGTGTAGAAGAAGCTGCGTACATCAATCCTGTAACAAAAGATGTTATGAACCGTGCGGTGTAGAACCTTGTAACGAACCGTGTAAGCGCGCGTTAAAATGTGGCCATCCATGCGTTGGTTTTTGTGGGGATGTTTGCCCTCGTCTGTGTAGAGTTTGCAACTATGAAAAATTGTCAGAAATCTTTTTAGGAAACGAAGATGATCCGAATGCAAGGTAAACTCTGGCATTTAAAAATAGCTGAATTAAAAGATTTAAAAAAATTATTTGTATGTTATAGATTTGTTTTTCTACCGGATTGTAAGCATTGCATTGAAAGTAAAGGGTTAATGGAATGGATCAAACCTTTATCCCAGAATGATGATGAACCCGTGGAAATAAAAACACCAACTTGTCCACGGTGTAAGACTCCCATCAAGAGTTGCATGAGAATCATGGATCAAATTAAGAAAGATTTGAAGAATGTGATGGCCGTAAAAAGCCTACTGTTTTCTAATAATAAAACAGATACAGAGGCAAGACGAAAGGAATACTTGCAAACTTTAAAAATGATAGAAAGTGATACATATGTCGAAGGTAATTCGTTGTAAACCAAATTTTTAATCATTCATTTTTATTTTCGAAATTTTAAAGTTTTCCAGATTCATTCTCCCAAAATTTATAATTTTCAGAATTTGTCTACTTTCAAATTTATGTCCATTCATTGGGGACATTAGGAGCACCAGTAAAAAATAAAAAGAAGCAGTATTTCAGCATCAATGAAATGAATGCCTTTGCAAATATTTTGGACATTATAACTGATGTCTCAAATGTTTTAAAAAAAATTCAGAAAGTCGATATCTCTTTGGAGTTTATACAAAACCAAGTTAAGTTCTTGGTTGGGACACTTCCAAACAAATTACAGATTTCCAAGCAGAACCTCGATGATATACAATTAGAAATCAGACGTTTGCATTTAATGGTAAATATGTCTAAATAATTTTTCTCATCTCCATTTTGTATTTGCATTTATAATCATCTATTAAAATATGATACGGATACACACGATTTCACATTACAATAATTACTGTATGTTTATTTCAACGTCACACCATCAATTCATAGGTTCAAGTTTACAATATATTCTCCGAAAGCCAATGGATAGTATCAGAAAATCAGAAAGAATTTGAGCTTTTGATAGATAGATTGTCAGATGTCAAAAGATTCACCGAGAACATTGAAACAGAATTAATAACAAATTCTATGGAGTTGAACGAGCGAAACAAAAGTGAATCGCTCATTGAGCGAAAAAACATCATAAAAGCCGTAGGTCTCACACAGGGGCATTGGTTCAAGTGTCCAAATGGTCACTACTATGCTATAGGTGAATGCGGTGGAGCAATGCAACGATCAAAATGCATCGAGTGCAAAGCCTCTATTGGGGGTGAAAATCATCATATTGATCCAAACAATACTTTGGCGCCAGAACTTGATGAGCTGTTAATGCAGCATCGTTAGAGTTTAAGATTACTTTATATTTTTCTCAACTAAGCTATGAACACCTTTCTTTTATATATCCTTAACAATTAATAAATTTTATTTTTGCGTCTGTTTGCATTTTTTTGTATTGATATTTCCAAACCCTTTAAAAAACTTGTTTCGTAAAATCATATTTTCATGCACAAATGGTTCAAATTATAAAAAACATCGTTATCAATTTATTTCTTAAATGATTGTTCACATACGTACAGCTATATAAATTACACTAATATTAACAGTGTCCTTTTTTTTATTTAAACTTGAATGTTTTTTAGATTGTTTATCACACTGTTACAGGAGACAACTTGCTTTTAAAACTTAATAGTTGCTAAAAAAATGTTCAATCGCTTTATTTGATTAAGATTATAATACAAAATAATAAATACATTTAAAGTAACGTATTTGTATAATATGTAGTTGGTGATAAAATTCTTTTTTATTACAACTCAGAGAAATAGGTGATTCCCCTACCTCAAGCTACCAACGCGCAGCAAAAAAATTTCCCATATGACTTGGAGAAAATCTAAAGAAAAGCGCGACACCGAGTTTAAAGAATAAAAATGCATTTATGAAACTAAGTAGTATTAAAGAGGTGCTCTTCAATTCAAAAATTGCAGTAGATATCGTAAAATAAAAAATAAATAACGTTTAAACTTGAGCCTCTTGGATTTATTCTGAACAGAAAAAGTTGTAAATGTTTTCGGTCGCATTTGATACTTGGTGTTGATTCGTGTTAATTCAGGTGGTACTATAATAAAACTTACACATCTGATATCCTTTGTAGAAGTAAAATTATGGATTTCCTCTTGAGATTTCCAATGGACCGAAACATTACAAAAGTTTATGGAAATTGCGAACGCATATACTTACGTACTAATACTTTTTGAAAAAGAGTCTAACTTTTTCTTTTATAGTACCTGCTATTTACGCTATTTACATACATAACGTTGTTATAACACAGAATGCGTTTGACTCATCACTCATCACTCGTATTTACTATTACTATTTAGTGGTGATGGTGCCCAGCCCATCAGATAATGAAACGATTGGAGTACGAATATAACAGAACCACAAATTGGCAGCTCAGAGGCTCAGAACAATGGGTGCCAAGGGGGGGGGGGAAGTAGACTTCAGCCAATCAGGGCTCTTAGTTTCGAGGCTCTGACCTCCTCCCTAGCGCCCTCTCATTATAGTTCTGATCCAGTCTACTGATTAATGGAAACAGAAGATTTGTTCACCTTACAATCCAGGGACGGTCGGGGACAGTCTGGGCGAGTCGGAGACGAAAGTGAACAAGTGCTCTTCTCCGATCGTCCCCGATCGTCCCTGACCGTACACGATGCGCAGTTGTACACGTTAGGTGAGGTTAATGCAAAAAGTAAACAAACTTTTTTGTATTTGCACTTCTTTATTTACAAACTATTGTTTACATACAGCATTAACCTAACCTAACATGTACAACTGCGCATCGTGTACGGTCAGGGACGATCGGGGACGATCGGAGAAGAGCACTAGAGCACTTGTTCATTTTCGTCTCCGACTCGCCCATCAGACTGTCCCCGACCGTCCCTGGATTGTAAGGTGAACAAATCTTCCAGAGTTTACTGTCGCATTACCTGAGTTGCACACGAAAATGTGACAAAAATGTTACAACTCCGAACTCCCAACCGAATTGAACTCAGACGATCAGACCTCAGAAAACTGCGTAGGTTTCGTTGTGTACACACACAAGAAAAAATGAAAGAAGTACGCAGTTGTTATAGGGTGTGTTCCAGTAACGCTCTTCGACAACTTACCGACAACTTAATTATGTCTTACGATATTCTGCGTCATGTTTAAGTTGTCGGTAAGTTGTCGGAGAGCGCTACTGGAACACACGGATACACTTATCGGTCTTACTACACGTAACGTTCCAATTGATGGGTTTAGAAGATTGCGTTATGGCTGTTCAGAATTATAATATTTTTAAATAGGTATTTTTGTAGGCGTATCGTATGAAAGAGCATTACATCTAAAGGTTGACAGCTTTATGTATTGTCAAGTTAATGCTAAACGCACTGATTTTCCTCTGATATCCTCAAATCCTATTATGAGATAAATGGAATGCCGTCTACTACTTACCTATACTTACTTGTTACGACTTGACAGCTGTGGTGGAAGAATGAAAGTTGAAAACAAATTCATAGTGGTCCAATAAAAAGTGATCAGAACATGCTCTACCATGTTGGTCAAAATTGTACTTTTGAACATATCTATATTCATACATTTGATCAACATGTCGGAAAAAACGCGTGCATTTGTTCCCATTCCTTGGCTCGGCCAATCGGAAATCGTAAGCGTGGACGTTTGTGTCCATCACTTCTTTGTAAGATCACTATAGGCAAACTTTTCATTGACAGCGCCGTCTTGTGGTGGCCCGGCTTTAATGATAGATGATATATATGCGCTAGTGCAGTTAATGCGCACTTATCTCTGATGCGCACAATCAGTATCAAAATGGGCGCTTCATGAGTAACATCAAACTAGTTTTTTTTACGCTCGTGTTGTAATACAATAGTTTCACAAGTACTTAGTAAATACGGTATCTAAATTGTGCGACTGGTATTATTTAATCGAGTACTATACAATACACATGAAGACGACTAAATCAGGGAGGATAATGAAAAGAAAAACGAATTCTCAAGAGCTGAGGAAAAAAAAGGTTGGAACTGCTTTCACCACAAAGAGGTACGTTGAGGAGGACGAAATAGCTTCCAAGAAGTTGCGAGAAGACGTATCACCCTACGTGGAGGAGAGTTTCAGCGACGATGATGACAACCATATGGATTACGAGGACTACAAACGCCACCATCAACTGCAACGATCTAAAGTCAACGATAGGGTAAGCACGAGTTCGGTGGAGACCACCCACTTGGTGAGCGACCCAATTGAGACTGATGAGATAAGTCCGGCCCAGGCTGCGGCGATGGCAGCCAACCTTCCAGGAGCACGACGAAGAGGTCGTGGTCCGTCGAAGCGCCCGTGTCTCAATAGAAACGCTCAGATGGCTCGCGAAAATCGACAACGCAAAAAATTGTACCTGCAAAGCATCGAGGATAAGCAGAACGAGTACTATGCGAAGAACAAGGCACTTGTTGGCATCATCGAAAAACAAAACAAGCAGATACAGAGTCTCGCGAGTAACGTCAATTATTTTCAAGCCCTCGTTGCCAATCAGTCCGAGATCACGACTCTCCTTGTTGCTTTAAATGAGGCCATCAAAGCCCTCCACGGGAGTAAGGATACTCTCTCCCTGTCCAATAACATTACCACTTCTCTACAAAATGTCAATAGGAATTTGAATAAATTGTCCCAAAGGTAATTAAAGTTTTCAAGTAGTAGGATTTTTTTTAATTTAGTAGATGCAGTTACTTATAAAAGGCGCAAGATGTATTTTATCGATATATGTGCATGTGTATGTATCTTGTATTCATGCGTTTTGAAATTCCATCTAGATCATTTAATTGTAATTTCAATTATGAACAATTTATGTGATGCAATTTTTTAAGTAAATTTTACATCCACTACCATTTAAAGTCATGAGTTGTCATATATTTATCTGTAATCAGAATCCCTCTTGTTGATTAGTCTCATCCACTTGTATATCTACATACAGATTAAAACTTAATAAACAAAGGGTGACTTTCTTTTTTGTCCAACAGTGAAAAAACATTTAAAACGATAATATCGTTTCCTCATTGTTTACTACTTTTAAGGAAGTACTAAAGAATTGTTGTTCTTGTGACTTGGAAAGAAAAATATTTATGTAGCATTCTTGTGCGAGAGAAAAATTTAAGTATTAGTTGAAACAACATTTTTTTCTGTTTTTTCTTTTTCAGTAATCAAAGTTTTGCATCGAATGTAAGTAATAATAATCAACCTGTGCCTCTATCCGGAATGCAAGGTTTTGGACAAATTGCTCGAAAAACGATGCCTCTTACAAACGCAGCTTCAGGGGTATCGTCAAGTCTGTCTCCCACAACAAAGACTGAGGAACCATCGAGCGTCGAGAGCTTATTCCTAGACGAAGACACACATAAACTCGAACAGTTGCCAGAGTCGCATTCCTATTGTAAGTATAACGTAATGAATACGAGTACGGTGGGCCCTGGCAGCTGGAGTATTAATCAGATGCCCACGACGCCGCTGAGCGAAGCGCAGTCAAATTCTGTGGATCACTGCGAAGCTAGTCTATCCGAAACGGATCTACATGCGCTTTCAAATATTAACGTTGATAACTTTTTATTCAATAACATGGATAATCTACCAAACTCCTCCACGGATATGCAGGTACACGATCAGAGTAATAATGATGTAGATGAGTTTTTTAATAACATTGATGCGAAAATTCCAAAGCTCTCAACGGACGAGATTGATGACCTTTTGGGCATCGACGAGACGTCTAGGTTTAACAAAACTCTCTTTAACACGCTCAATCCTCCTACGGGTATTTGTCTCCACGTCAACTCTTGTAGAGTTTCATTGGAGTATTGTCACATATGTTACAAAAAAAGCTTAACCAAAGTTGAGGAATCTGAAATTGCATGAAATTGAAGTATGAAGAATTTTCAAAATAATACTTTACATTACTTGACTGACAAATCTGCATCGGTTTTAAAGCAGCTTATAAAAAAAAAAAAACGCATGTATATACATTGACATGGTCTAGAGCAATTGTTCTTGCCCAAAGATCGTACTGACTTCAAGAGCGACTCATACACACTTATAATCATAGATTTACATAAGCATTATTTATTTAAAAAGATATTTCATACGGGTCTGTATATTGGAACGGTAAAGTTAACAACAGCTTTGATAATCGTAAGGATCGCGATATTTTCTTTTNCAAAGTATCTCGTTTTTAAATAACTTAAAAACAAACAAGTAAAGATTAATGAAATTAATAGTTGATATTTGGATATATTTTGTGATAAAAAAAATTAAATATTTCCTTCAATTAAATTCATTATAGTTGAATATTTGAGAGAAGTAATATTGACTATTTTGTTTTTATTCCTTCATTATTTGTTAATTTTTTTTTTATAAAATGTTATAATACACCCAAGCTTGTTTGTAAAAATTTTGAAATCTAAGATCTATCATTGTAAAACTCTTCCAAGGCTGTAAAAGTACTTTCATGTTTACAAGAAAATGTTAAAGTAAAAGGTGGGCACCGGCAATCATAAAATAATCATTGAATTAAAAAATCACGATTATTTTGTCCATTTATTGGCATTTCTTTAAATAAATAAATAAATTTCTCATTTTCACCATCACAATTGTGTAATTGGACGCAAAAATCTAGTTACATAGATGTGATCTTTTCAAATCAGTATCAATGATCTAGTAATGTATTTTCAGTAGACGTGGATTTTCATAGAGAAACTATTGCCTGCCTATTCAGTATTATTTTTCTGCAACAGGTTAAGTATAAAAATATCGAATTAAATTTTGCACAGTAACATGATACTTGAATTGCCACACTACAAAATATGTAAAAAAAAATTTTTAACTTTTTTTTCAACAATAAATGTTGTAAGTATGTTCTAGTGGCCCGATTTGGGTCAAAAAATGGCTCTGCTAAAGTTTTTATAAGTTAATTTCAGTTTCAGCTGACTTGAAGAGCCTTTTTGAGTTTCTCGGAGCTATTAGTAATACATACACTTGCTGCTGACCGATCTTAAGACTATGATAATTTTAATCATGAGGATGTTTAAATCTGTCAAAGCCTTTTTTGCCTTAGATCTGAAAAGGTGAAATATTTTTACAAAAAGTTAACTTAATATACAAACTTAGACACTTCTGATTTCATTAACTCCCTCCATTAAAGTTGTTGTATAATGTTCCAACATATTTTATTATGCTTAAATAAACGTTTTTTAAAACAATGTATAAGAGTGTAGGGGACATAAATGATGATTGACAGGAGTGTATACTGTTTGTAAGCTTGAAAAAGTTGAAAAGTTTCCGGCTTTAATTTAATATTCTGCATTTTTTAGTATTTTCACAGGTCTTGGAAGAGTGATATCGAATTTGTTATGAAAACTTTGAGATCCTGTGCATATGCATCTACCAGAACATGTACGGAAAAAGAATTGACAAATAAGGTGCATTTTCACGTGAATTTTATACAAGTTAATCCCAACAATTTTTTTCAATGTCTCAACATTGTTGAATTATGCTAAAAAAAAAATATGTTGGAAAAATGTAATTAAAAAGTAGTTCATTTCACTTTTGTAATAAATAAAGAAAGATGGGCTACACAATTGACTTGTTTCTTGTTTCATAATTACTACTATGTAGTTGCATACACATAATATCACTCAAAATTAAATGTAGGAACTTTTGTAGGTAAACATATCATTAAGCCAGTCGTGCATTTAAATTCAGTTTAATAGGTACATAAATAAGTTTCAAGACTTTTTTTTCAAACTCGTCATTTTTACTGTAAGTAAAAGCAATAAAAAATAAAAATTAAGTATGCAAGCTGGTTGATTAGTAATGAAATTTTCATGGTATGTACAATATTACAAAGCGTCAGTTTAATAATTAAACTCCCAATCTACTAAAAACTCCTTGCTTTCTGGCATGATTAATCATTGCCATTTTGTTAAATGTTACTTGTTTTGAACCACCAAGCCTTGATTTAGCTGATAATGCTATCGAATCTGAAGCTGAAATCGAAGTTTCATAATAAAAAGATTTGACGACAAATTGACGCAATTAATATTATTATAAGTAGTACCTAATTTTCCAGATATAGATTTCCTTCCAATAGGATTTCCTCTAACAGAGTTACTTCGGACTGTATTGTTTCGAACGGATGTATTGATTTTTAAGGCTTTAAAGTTCGACTTGACTCTTTCAAAGGCAGTTTTTTTATTAGCTTCTTCATCAGCTCTCATAGTACCAATTTTCTTAATCCCAGGATGAGTAGCAATTACTTTAGTACCAAGTAATGGTGTACGTGTTTTCAAAATACCATGAGTTGTATTCAAAGCATTTCCATTTCTCATGTTTCTGTCCATCCTGTGAAAAATGAAGTAGTTAGTAATGATTTTGAGTTTTCTATGTTTATGACTGACATCGTTATAAAACTTGGCTTACATAATTTCCGAGTTATCTTTATTTCCGAGACGATTAAATACACTCAAATTCCTTGTATACACATCTTTTCCAACACCAGTTACAGTAAATGTGGGACCAACTTTAGGATTAGAAAATTCTATATTAGTAGTGCTTGATACCATACTATCTCCCAATCTGTTGAAGACTGTTCTCTTTTGTTCCAAGGCTTTTTTAAGAATTTTCTGACTCTTAATTACAGTAGGCCTTTTAGACACTGGCATCTTGCACTCAACACTGTCAACATTATTCTTGAGGCGTTTGATCGTCTCATTGTGAACCCACTTTCCGTCAATGCCTTCTTCTTCCTCTTCACTGTCATACTTTCTTTTCAGAGAAACACTTTTTTGTCTTGGTTTTGGAATATCAATGTAATCTGAATACATTCTTGAAGATTGCGCGACTGGGACAATTTTTTTCACTTGAGCAACTGGCTTCAAAGATACACTTGGAGCTGATTTAATAACTTTTTTAGGAGGCTCATACTTGATTTTCGTTACCATGGATGACTTAACTGGTACTTTTGTATTAACCATTTTTACTGTGGAAGTATTTTTACTGCCAACAGTTTTGTTGTTGCTGGTTTTATTGGTGGCTACAGTGGGTGAAACTTCCGTGCTCACCATAATCCTTTCGCAAGAGGTCTCTTCCACAACTTTTTTAGCATACCTGAGTATAGCTATCATATCACCCATCAAAGTTATGCCCATGTCCTTGAGACTTGGTTTATCCAAATCCGGTAGCATGTCTGGTTGTATCCTGTTGTTAGAGAAGACAACCGCGTGCTTTGCAGCAACTTCTGATGAGAAGCCTGCATTTTTGAAGAATTTAACCCAATATGCTGTAAAAAACCCATCATTGAAAAAAGTTAGAATTTGAAGGTCCATAGAGTAAAGGCTCACTAGAAATATGTATCATAGCACTGTAGAATTACTGGAAAAAATGAGCTCAAAATGATAAGTGGAGCATACATTTAAAAATAGAAATTGAATTAATAATTGAAAATAAAGTTATTTTAGGAACCTAGTTACAGAAGCTAACCTGACATTGGACCGCCCATCTTCGTGACTGAAAACTTTCTGATCTCGTGATTCACCAAACTGACGTCTTTAGTGTTTTTGGTCAGTCTCGAAATAGACGATTCTCTCCATCAAAATCCATATGTATAAATACCAGGCACAGCGATATACTGGTAAGATAGCGAGCAAAAAAACACGCCCAAGTGCACAAGAGATAGGTAAGTATTTGCTTTAAAAAACGAAAAAATAATGGTGGAAAGACTCGGTTACGAAAAATAAAATGTATGGAGGATATTTGGGACAGTTGTTTTTAACCCAAATAAATATATGGAAACAATAACAGTTGGTGAAAGTCTCGAAAGTGAGTAACTTCTAACTTACACATTACCTACTTCTATTACAAGTAAGAGTACCACACGGCTGCACGGCAAAGGCAAAAACAAAATATGTAGGTAGTATGGGTTAGTTCAGTTAGTTGGGTACTACTGTTCATCATTTCATTTATCCACGCTTGGAGTGCTTCCAATATGTATAATCAATGCAATGGGTTCAAAACATTTACTATAGATTTTGGAGCACACTCCGTCAGTCCGAGCCTCCCCGAGCTGGATTGAAGGAACAAATCTATAGGATACATCGAACCCTAAACAATACGTAATAGGCACTATGGCAACCAATTATGATTTTTATATTATTTATTGGAATACATCTTTTTAATAAAATTGGTAAAGGTTATAAAAAACTATTGATTAGTCGGTTTTTTATTATTATGGTATTAATTATGGTTTAGTCGGATTATCGTACGTTACACTAAACATATAGTTATTGGAGTTTATCAGTAATTTATTCGGAACAGTAAAAATACAAGTGTACATATGTAAAATATTTATTGACTATTTTTATCATTCAATATTAATATTCAATTAAGATATTTGTTAAGATAGGTAGTTTAATGTTGAAAAATTTTCAGTTACACAAGTCTTACTTTGTTTTGTGATGTAACTATTACAAAAATTGTAAAAACATGATATTTACAACTTTTAATTAACATACTTAAAAAAATTTTTTTTTTTAAATTAGTTTCATAAAACTTTTGCCTAACATTATGGAACAGAATATTAAAACATCATTAAATATCAATAGTTTGCTTAAAAATAAAAATCTATGAATACTTCTTACACGAAAAAAATCTCATTTTATTGCGCTTCTTTACAAATATACTACATGGGTAATATCGACATGCATTTTATTAGAGTAAAAAATCATATGTCAAACCACTTAAAAGACTTAATTTGCACAAATACAGGTTTCTCTTATTATAAGTAATTATTTAGGCCATTGGAAACTCGTGTAAATTACATAGTTTTATAATAAACTAAATTTACACTTTTGCAGTCAATAATAAATACTGGATCTTGATCTCATCATGACCTCAGTACTGGAAATTGCTTAAAAACGTTAAAAAAGTTTTTCTAAATTGATTATTTATGTTTGTGCTTCGATTATTTACCTAATTTTTTTCGTTCTTACATTACTGTTCGTTCATCTTATAAAACGCAGTTAAATCGAGTATATACTGCATTCACGCTACAGTCCAATAATATTCGATTATAATTTTCAAATCGTTGTTTTGCTAGGTAAATTGTAAAAAATAGTAAAAACATTCAGACGTACTCTTGTTCTCAGTCTTTTTGCTTACTGTGAGGACGTTATTGCGATTTCATTGACACAAGTTTTCGACGGGTTCTTGCTTCTGATCTCACATGTGTATACTCGAACCATAAAATATTAGGTATGAGTGTTGTATCACGTATAAGTAAATACTCGGACAATTTCCTGTAATATAAGAATAAATACAAATTATAAGTATATTTAAAACTTTCAAGATGAAAAATTGATTCTAGTAAAATATGTTTACGGAAAAAAAATAATTACCACGTCAAAATCACAGGAAAGATTGGTGTCAAAATATTATGAACAAAAATGAACCAAGCAATGCCTACAATGGCACCAATAATAGCTCCATAAGTTACTTGAGAGTATGTATGATACTGCAGGTAAATTCTACTATAAGTTACTAATAGAGCGCTAGCAATGCAAGCTAACACTATAAGTATCCGCCAGAATTTTTCAGATATTTGGTGTAATCTTTTATACTATTCATAACATTTTTGGTGAAAAAATATTTCTGAACTGTATTAAACTTTTCTTTGCAGTTTAACATGACCTTTATATTTATTCCTACAACGTCAAACGTCAACGTTAAATTCAGAATTGTTTACCATCTATAAGTGAAACGTTTTATAGAATTTTTTTGGTTTTACTTGTAATTTTAAATCATTCACATGCCATAGCTTATGCAAGTCTAGAAAATCAAAAACTTTTTAAATTACTTACCTGACCACAACCCTTGCTAATCTTAACATACGAAAAAAAAAAAAAAAAAAAACCGAGACATAGTGGCTGATTTGCAACTGTTGTATTAATGTTCATACATTTACACATTTGACTGTCACAACAATCATATTATTTTCCTGTCCATTGTTTCTTAATTTAAAATACTTTTTTACATTATAAAGATTTAATCAGACCGATTTTGATGCATATATTAATGATCTAAAGCCTTAAGGTATGATTCATTCACGTAGTTGGGGATAAATGTATATACTCTCAGTTTTTTATAAAGTTGAGATATAAAAGTGAAGCTATTGACTTTAGAATAAAATATGTATCTGTGGGGACTAACTTTTAAAGTACTTTTTAAGATCCATCTGAAGAAATGCGTTAAATTATAATTAGAAATTCTGTTTATACCACAAAACATTTGAAATACGAAGTTTAGTGTTGTTTTAAGTACAAATTGTTTATTTTTAATATCTTGTGAAGTGTAAATGCATCGTTGCTTTAGAATACGCGATTTTTATTCATTTGGAAATGTTAAGCAGCTTCTTAATTTTTTTCTACAACACCTTTTAGTACTTAAGGACTCATGCTAATTTATTTTCTTCAGAGTCTTTGGCACGTACGCTACAAGGTTTAGGTAACTTTAAGCTTTCATTGAGACGAAGAGATAATGAACAAATATCATAATAGTGCATAACTGTATTGATTGCTTCAAGGAACGTCAAATATATTGACACATAGCTAGCTGGAAACTATTACTTTCAAAGCTTGAGGAGCTATATGAAGTTTGAGATTACTAGTTTGAAGCATTATAATTACATTTATTTAAGTTGTTTGAATTAAGCAGTTTAATTATCAATTTTAGTGATTAAGTCTTATTAGTACATTATTTGGTTCAACTATTATTTATTCTTATTTTTTACTCCAACTGTTAAACAACAGGTACTCCTTCAAATATGGTTTTATTTTATTTCATAGTAAGCTACCGTTAAACCAGAGACTGGAAAGTGTACAGCGTTATTCTGATAAATAACTTCTGTTTAAATCGTCAGTAGAACTTGCAACAATGAGTTCATGCCATCAGGGAAAAAATTAAAAATTTTGTTTGACGTTTCAGCAGATCCATGATAAGCTCCACTTACCAGAAATTATACTATTGCCTGGCTATTTAAACCAGTACCCACATCTTAGACACCAAAACACATTAAAATTTTACTGATTCGTTTGAGCCAATTCGCAAACAATATTACCACCTAAAGATAGGGTTTTTGATAGAGAATAAGCAACTTGAAATTAAAAAATAGAGCAGTGCAAAAAATTCAACTACCTTGTACTGGAGTACTGGAATTGTTCTGTCTTTTTCATAACTCAGAAGAGTATTAAAGTCATAAAAATTTTAGGTAATGGACAGTACGCATTCTTGATGGTTTTAGAAGGTTCCTAATGGTGAGGTGACAAATCTTTAATCACACACTTCAATAATTAGAGTTTGATCTTCTTTCGAAGCTAAATATAGCTGTGTGACTATATCACGATTTCACTGTACTAATTCCTATCTTACCTATATTTAAATAATAACAGAAAATTAATAATACGTAAAAATTTTTGATGGTAATAGAAAGAGGCTCTGACTGTTGAATTGGCATTGGTTGGTTTTATCATGGCTTTATTCTTTTTCAAATTCCAACTGACACAGTGCTGTGGAAATGTAGAATCAAGAATGTGTTGCGCTGTAAAAAAAAATATGCTTCACTGTAAATTATAAATAGATAAAAAAAATTTTCTAATTAACGTATCTTATTTATTCCATGCTATTTTCTGTACTTACATTCTCAGCTTGTCAACTTTTGGAATTTAGGAGATATCGTCATATTTTTATTATTAAGATCCGAAATTCACTATATGTCGCACTAGTAGTAGTATGCAGGTTAAGGATTAAGAATTTTTTATTGTTGCTGCGAATGCTTGATGCAGCTACCCTGTGTAAAGTGTATGTACTAGATATTATTTTTTACGTAACAAATATTTTATGTTTGTTCTTTGTAAAAACACTTTAAAAATTACAACTTAATACTTGGCTTTTCAGTTATCAAACTTAAATTAAATATATAAGGAGTAAGAGAGAAGAAAAAAGACTAGTTATTGAATTTAATAATTACTGTCATAGAAATATACTCTAAATCAAGATGAATAATTAAAAGTTATAAGGCATGTAAATGATTTATTATAAATAATTCTATCCATATTCTCAATTTTGTATTTCTGCATTGTATTCTTATTTGATTCTGTATATAATCTTTATTTATTAAAAAGTATTGTATCAATTCATGAGATTTTCATATAATCTTAAATTTTTTTCAGAAAAGTGTCTAGAGTCGATCTGGAACTACCAAAATCAAAGGAAGCTCATATTTCAACAATAACTGAAACAAAGCCCTTTCGAAAACACGATTTTAAAGAAAAAATTGTAACCAAACTTTTTTCTGAAGACAGCAATAATGAAGATACAACAGTTTACTTTAAAAAAAGAAAATCCTTACATAAAAATGTTAGAAAGAGGTTGCAACATTAGCAGATACCCATGATGATTAAACAAGAATACGAAAATGATTCAAAAAATACAAGTTTTAAAGGAATATTAAAAAAATAATTTTAAATGTTGATGAAGAAATTAAATATTTGCGTATTTTATTAAAAAGTATGTATGACAGAAAACTATAAATGATGATTTTATACTATTCGCAGGAATTATGCAACCTTCCACGATAGTATTTTCTTGAAAGTTTTTGTAAGTTGCATTGTTATGCGTTCTTTAATTTTTTAATAATATTGCTTTTTAAACATAATTTCATACAATTAACATAAAAGGTTCTGATTATTAGAAAAAATACTTTTTTTACAATTTAAAAAAATAAATCTAAAATTAAGCGATTAAAACAAAGTGTATGTACTATTTAAATACCATGAAGGAATATCAAGATTTTATTTCAGGCTTTTTCAATAGGATAAGTACCCAGGATTCTTAAAAATCTATGGTGGATTTTTCAGGTAACGTATGGACCTCAAGGGGCTTCCTTTCACGATAACAACAACAACAATAACAACAACAACAACTACTGCTACTACTTTTTTTTTTTTTTTTTTTTTTTTTTTTTTTTTTTTTTTTTTTTTTTTTTTTTT
>NW_019379647.1:92779-105257 GCF_000648655.2 Copidosoma floridanum
GATGGTCAGAAAGATGAAGTACTGACCAAGTGCTCCACACATCGATAGGGTAAAGATGTGTTGGATAGCGGATGGGTGTCGTTGTAGGAACTTGAGAGAGCTGAGTAACTAGCCAGTGACAAGAATCACTGCACCGTTGTACAATATCGACCAGAGATTTATGTTGAACATCATGTGTCATCAGATTTGGTTTTGTGCTCTGTTTGCATCTTACTCTGGACTTCGCTTATGAGGCTGTCCATTGTCAAAGAGAGTAGCAGCAGAACCTGTCCAGAACCTTCTCCTTTAATTTCATTGGGAGCAGCATTTTCTTTGTACATAAACAAAACCACACCGGTGACAATCAAAGTGATGAAACAGTACTTTTTGAATGTATACGTCTGAAATGAAACATAATTTAAAATAAGAATATTGCGTGATTTCCAGGTATTTCTAGTTTGTTGTACTTTGATGTTTGTTTCAAAGTTTCTGACTTTGACGAGATATATATTCTTTTCTCCTAACTAACAATATCAATTTAATTATGGCTTGAAGAAAATAATACCAATCAATGATCAGTAAAACTCACCTTTCCACCTAGAAGCACTCCAAAGATCATGACTGGAATAGGCTTGCCAGCCTTGCCAACGACCTGGGTGGGATAATTAATGAACTGCAGAGCCATATTACTGCACACCATCGCCAAGAGGTACATAAGCGCAGAGCAGGCATAGTAGACAACCCTGGTGGTATCCTCACCTTGTTTCATCACAGTGACGAGCAGTCCCTTGGCAAAAAGGCAGTTGACGACGCATTGCACGAAAACCAGTCCAAACATGTAAGTAAACTTTTCAATGCTGTCGCCATCGACGTACTTGCCCCGGGTAATCTTCTCCTGGAGTATGGCATAGTACGAGCTATTCGTTTAAGTAAATTTTGGTTATAAATAAATATTTAGATAGATTGAAAAAAAAGAGTTTTTAACAAAAGAAAAAAATGTGTAAAACACATTAAAGAATATTATTCTTATTTCTTAACAGTTTTCTTGTTAATTAATTGTGGAAGAATTATATGATATTTTGGCAGGCAACTTTTTGATTAGTAATATCATGGTGTTGTATGTATACCTATAGTAGTAATTTTATATCGCTATTGCGTGAAAGGAATAAAAATATGTGAGAATTATACAAAAAATGTATCCCATTTATTGTTCTAAATAAAAAGCTAATTATGATTTTGTATTTTAGAAACTGATTTCATCATCTATGAATTACTTACCATCACGTGCTGTCATGAATTAATGTGAGAAAAAAAATTCTGAATAAAATCCGTTTTTTTTTGTTTTTTTGTTTAAAAAAAAATTATTTTTCAAATTAACAATTGTTATTTAACAACTTGGTCAATGTTCTTTAGCAGTTAATTTATACCATATTATTTATATATTAGAATTACTTGATTACCGACAACGGATGGACCTTTATAAATTAAATTTCTTCATTATTCACATGACGAAATGGCACACAAAGTGAAAATTGTCTTTGAAAAAACATTTGGTGTTCGTAAGTGGTGCAAGTGAGTAATATTTAAAGTGTATTTTTTATACGTTTGAAAAGGTAAAAAAATTCTCGAAATGGTGTGCTCCTCTTGTAATGCAATATGATTAATAAATAATACAAAAGTGAGTATAAAATTAGTCATAATCAGGCGAAGCGCCTCTTCAACGAGATAAGTGTAGTTAAAAAGGAATTTTATGCCTCTCTCTCTCTCTCACCGGAAAGACACACTTTTTAAAATAAGAATATTACGTGATTTTCAGGTATTTCAAGTTTGTTGTACTTTCATGTTTATTTCAAAGTTTCTGACTTTGACGAGATATATCTTCTTTTCTCCTAACTGACATTACCAATTTAATTATGGCTTGAAGAAAATAATACCAATCAGTGATCAGTAAAACTCACCTTTCCACCTAGAAGCACTCCAAAGATCATGACTGGAATAGGCTTGCCAGCCTTGCCAACGACCTGGGTGGGATAATTAATGAACTGCAGAGCCATATTACTGCACACCATCGCCAAGAGGCACATAAGCGCTGAGCAGGTATAGTAGACAACCCTGGTGGTATCCTCACCTTGTTTCATCACAGTGACGATGAGAAGTCCCTTGGCAAGAAGGCAGTTGACGACGCATTGCACAAAAACCAGTCCAAACATGTAGGTAAACTTTTCGATGCTGTCGCCATTGACGTACTTGCCCCAGGTAATCTTCTTCTGGAGTATGGCATAGGACGAGCTATTCGTTAAAGTAAAATTAGGTTATAAATAAATATTTAGATAGATTGAAAAAAAAAGAGTTTTTGACAAAGGAAAAAAATGTGTAAAACATATTAAAGNAAAAAAAATGTCAATTACGAAGAACTTCACAAAGTCCGTAACTAGTAGCGTTAAAAAATTTCATGTTCTTGTTATGAACCAACGTGAGTTGGTGATGGGTGTTTAATTGCATATTTATACCTACGTGCAGGGTTCAAGGACAAGGACACAAAAACTAGCTTGGGTTACACATGTATAAAGTAATTTACGGTAATTACAACAATTTGACGTATGCAACGTTAAAATACAAATAAATTACGAGTAAATTCATTCTGCACTTGCAGACTTGGTGATTGTGAGAAAATTGAATGTCAATTTTTTAAATAATTATCGAACGACCTCATTATGTCCTTGCTGAGTGATTGCAATTTCTTTGCTACAATGTGTATGTGTATACCCACTTCAAATTCAACTTATTAAATTCAACTGATGTCTCGAAGTAGAAACTCGAGAGACCATAAATCAATTTAATTGTTTGGGCTCATTAAAGACGATATCATAATTTTAATAAACAAATACCTTTATTTAAATATATGATTTGACTTCGCGGGAAAGTTCATATACGTCTTGCCTTTTGCCGTATTGATTGGCCGTTGATGTTTGACTTCACGGCCAAGTTTATATTGGGATTCCAAAAGGTCACTCGATTCTCGCGGTATATATAGTGACTTGGGGGACAAATAATACAGGCCTTGTAGGTGCAATTATATTTTTATTCTTTTTACACATTTAATGATTGGAATACGATAAAAGCCTTCCAATAACATATTTTTGAGGAGAAGACAATACCTTAGCTATTTTTTCCCAACTCAATTAGTCTTTTCCAAAAACAAGCGGGATTTTGGTAAGGTAAAATGTGTATTTTCGCTTTTTTAAAGGAAAGTTTTAAGCTGCAAAAGACTAATTGAGATGGGAAAAAATAGCTAAGGTACTGTCATCGTATGACAATCGTTGAACGTGTAAAAAAAATAAAAATATAATTGCACCTACAAGGCCTGCGTTATTTTTTCCTCACGTGACTATATACACCGCGAGTCACGTGACCTTTTGGAATCTCAATTAATATGTCTTGATTTTTGCCGCATAAGATAGGTTTACTTAATTAGTATTACTTGATTACCGACAACGGATGGACCTCGGGATGGATAAATATGCATTGTAAATGCTGAAATGATTGTAAAACTGCATCTCCGATTGCGTGGTGGCACTGGGTGTCTTATCATCGACATAATTTATTAAGATCATCTTTTTTTAAAATACAGAGCGATTAAACCAAAAAGAAAAGTTGATAGAAAGATAGGAAATACTTTACTCCTGGTGTGCATTGATTTCGAAACCCCTCCCGACGAGGCCTTGATGCTCAATCGCTGTTGTTCAATATTGTTAGGTAAGATAAGAAATTACTGGATCAGTATTGTTTAAATAAAAGTTTTATATTTTTTCGTAAAAAAAAAAAAAATATTTATTTCAATAAAATACAAACTTCATACATAAATGTTTATTATCTGAAATCTCAGAAAGTGTCACAATTGATTAACAAAAGGTTTATAANCTAAGTATTTTCAAAAAGAAATGCTGATTATAAAAAATATTCTCAGTTTATTGAGTAGTTTACCTGTATATTACAAATAATGTCATGTATGCAGCAATAAACCACATAAATTGAGCATGAGTGGATGGCATACCATGTTCAGAATAAAGTGTGTCGCGCCTCATAGGCCTTGGTTCTTGAATGATATGTTTTAAAACATAATTTAGAAGCTCATTAATAACCACACCACCGAAAAATACAATCTAAAACAGTAAATGGCGTTTGATATTCTGTTTAACAATTTTGTGGTTTAAATTTTAGATTTGTATATCTTACTGTGTGAAGATCTCGTCTAAATAAAATCAAAGTAACAAATCCAGATAGTACAGCAAAAGGCATCAGACTTATTGTGGCAAGTAATTTTCCCAGCAAATCTCCTGTAACAAAAAGTCCATGAAAGTTGTTTGATTGTTTACCCCAAACTTATGTGTAGTACATCATTTGTATCTCGTATTTAGCAGTTGTTGTATTATTTTTTATTTGTACTTACAATAACAGCTTATGTAATAAGCACTTGCTTAAGCACCCTTAAGCATTTTTTCATGCTTTCCAAAAAAACTTATTTTAAACATCAACGTGAAAAAACTTTTATTTACATACCTCTTGCTTAGAGACACATAACTACAATAGGTGTGTAAGTATAAAATTACTAAAATAATGTACAAAAAAATCTCAAGTCCTCTAAAGAGGGGATGACAGCTAAGTAGCGAATATATACAATAATAAGCTGACCGACGTACCAATGCCGGGTACAGGTATGCAATTATTTACCTTGGGGATACTCGATGAGAGTAAGCGAGAGCGGCACCCAGACGACATCCTCGCCGAGGAGCTCATCCGCTGCTCCCATACCGTTTCTCTTCGTTTATCTCACCCAGTAGTGATGAAGAAGAGACGCGTGGCAATGTACACACGTAAAATTTGCAAGTACTTTATTTTTTTTCTTACGTATAAGTAAGTATACACACTTCTTTTCTCTCTTCAGTGCATTGCAGTGCAGTCTCTAATACCTCTATATCTCTTTTTTGTGGAGTGTTTCTCTCTTTCCGACGTTTCGTAATACGTACATTACCTATATTGGCCCGGGTTTCTATGCATGGACCAATGGAGCATCAACATATATTATGTACATGTATATATGTATGTAAGTACATCTGCAAACTGCACTGGTCGATCCGGATATTACCGACGAATGTTAAAAATTAGTCTGCGAAATCTGTGGCAAAATTTGAGCTTCCGAATTTCCGAGCCTCCATAATAATTAGTTTTATTTTGAAACCAAAGTCACAGATAAATGACTCAAAAGTCACATGGTGGACAAAAGTCAGTGTTTTTTTGTCTCTTGTACTCTTGTCCTCTCTATCCTTAATTGAGTTCCTAAATATAGTAGCAGACAATCACATGTTGACGTTTTTTTTTTTTTTTTTTTTTTTGTACTGACCGTTTCAGGTGTATGTTGACAGATTTGAAGTTACTCGTAAAGTCGTAAACACAAGTATTTAGAAAGACGTATAACGACGTTCAGTACTAAAAAAAGTAACTTGTTCATGATTATTATAGTTTTTATTAAACCATCATCATGCAACAGTATCAAAATAATAATCCATTGGGTTTTACGAGAGAAACTGCCTCTTTATTAACCGGCTTAGGTGTTTCTAACCTAAGTGAATTTGAAAAGAGAGACATTTCTTTTGATGATTTGAAATACTTGACAGATGAAGATTTAGAAGTATTACGTGAGTTTTTTAAAATTCTTCTTGAGTTGAAGTTATATTGTATGTGCGTTTCATTGTCTCATTTTTTTTTCAGAGGTTGGAGACAAGTTTGATTATGAATCATTTAGAAAAATGAGGGATAATTTGAAAAAAAAATATGATACAAAAGCTGACATGTATGTTAGTTTGTGTTATTCAAACGTATGTATAAGTTTTGTGCTCATTTTATATTTATTAAAAAATTAATTGTAATTACAGACCTGCAGATACATTAAAAATCCTTGGTGCTGTCAGAAGGCAAGCAGAAGTCATAAATTTATACTGTCAATTTTTAATAAAGATGTCTGATGATCTTCCAGACTATTTTATTGACAATGATACACACTTAAAAGCTTCTGATGTTCTGGTTCAAGGGGTTGATTCGGTACTTGGAGAACTAAACAATTTACAGAAGGCTGTTGAAAATTTTCAGGTTTGATATTTTGGCTACACCTGTAAGAAAAGGCATTTTTATACAATTTATGTATACGTTTCATAGGTAATCGACAAGGAAGAATTACAAGAAGTGATAAATAAGCGTCAAGCACGTACGATAGATGGATTTGTGTCAGAGAAGGATGAAATATTTAAAAACGACGGATTAGACTATCGGATGATATTAAAAGGGATAGCAGCGGGAATCATTACGTTTTATGTGATAAAAAAGTTTATTCTTAAATAATGTACCGTATTTCGTTGTAAAAAAAGCAAGATATTTTAATACATATTTTTTTAGAAAAATCAAGCGAAATTTTTTTTTTTTGACTTAAATCATAACTTATTTTTAACAAATTCGCTGGTTTTTAAAATAAAAACACAATACAAGTATATGCCAATGCGGCGGCCGTGGCGATCTAAAACCCTATAGGTTTGTTCAAGCCAATTCTCGGTGAGACTCGGAGAGACTCTGGGTTCTGGGTGCCTCCGAGAATGGAATGAACAAGTGTTCTTCTCCGAGTGTCTCCGAGAGACTCTCACGTTAGGTTAGATAAGTACAAAAAGTAAACAGAATGTCTTAGTGTTGGAGTGAATCTACATAGGATTTTAATTTATCTAACCTAACGTGTGCATATACATTCTCGGGGACAGTCAGAGTCTCTCGGAGAAGAACACTTGTTCCTGCTTGTTCATTCCGGAGGCTCTCAGAGTCTCTCCGAGTTTCACCGAGAATTGGCTTGAACAAACCTCCTGTCACGTATGAATTGGAGATTTTTGATATGTTACGAAGAAGTAGTAGTCAATGGACGTCAACAATTCAAAAATCACGAATTAATTTTGAACAAAATTCAGCAAATAGTCAGCCTGAAAAGAAAATGAAACTAACAGACAGTGAGAATAAGTGCCCACTCACCTTCGAGATCCGTGCGGAGTGTTCGACGACGAAGGCAAGGATGGGGCTCATGCAACTCGTACACCACCACGTGGATACTCCAGTTTTCATGCCTGTTGGTACACAGGTAAGTATGTTTGGAATTTGTGTTTTGGTTTTTTGTCAAGTTGTAAAAAAAAATTTGCAACTGCAAACGCGCTGTGTTAAAAACTGGGCTACCTTATTGTTACAGGGTACATTAAAAGGATTACTTCCACAACAATTAGAAGACTTGAACTGTCAAATTATTTTGGGTAATACTTACCATTTAGGAAACAGACCTGTAAGATTGCTGCTTATTTGTATTTTTATTTTCTTTAAATAATGACAATATTAATGTACACAACTGTATAAATGACTGTAGGGACCGGAAGTATTAGATAAAGCAGGTGGGTTGCACAAATTCATGAACTGGAACAGAGCCCTACTGACAGATTCTGGGGGATTCCAAATGGTATCGTTATTGAAGCTTGCAGAAATCACGGAAGAAGGAGTGAAATTTAAAAGTCCCTTTGACGGTAGTATGAATGATTCTTCGTTATTTCGCATTTTTCATTAATAAATAATTTTCAAGTATGAATTTTCTCATAAGGTTCGGAATCCATGTTAACACCTGAAAGATCTATTCAAATACAAAACTCGATTGGGGCTGATATAATAATGCAGTTGGATGACGTTGTGTCAAGTACTACCACAGGACCAAGAGTAGAAGAAGCGATGCATAGGTAAAAGTAACTATTAACAGCTCAATGAATGTAAAATTAACTTTTATTAAATGATTAAATATGATTTTAGAACAACAAGATGGTTGGATAGGTGTTTATCTGCTAATGAAAAACCTCATGAACAGAGTATTTTTCCAATAGTACAAGGTGGCTTGGATCCTGTTTTAAGGACAGAGTCTGCTAAGCAGTTGACTCAGAGAAAAGTCAATGGATATGCTGTTGGTGGCTTAAGCGGAGGAGAAAGCAAAGAAGATTTTTGGAAGATGGTTCATTTGTCAACAGATATTCTGCCTAAAAATAAACCGAGGTACTTGATGGGAGTTGGTTTTGCTGTGGATTTAGTTGTTTGTTGTGCTTTAGGGATCGATATGTTTGATTGCGTATTTCCAACCAGAACTGCAGTAAGTAAAATTACTTCACACAGTTATTATTAATAAAATTTATTTAAAATTTATGAAAAAATATGTTACAGAGGTTTGGTTGTGCGCTTACACATTCAGGGCAGCTGAATTTAAAGCAAGGACAGTACAGTATGGACAAAAAACCTATTGATGAGACGTGTTCTTGTAGTACATGTCAGACTTACAGTCGCTCTTATATTCATCAAATAGTGACCATAGAAACTGTCGCCTGTCATTTATTAACAGTGCATAATATTGCATTTCAAATGAGACTGATGAAAGAAATACGCCAAAGTATAGAGGAGCAAAGGTATCCTCAGTACATTCAAAATTTTATGCTACAGAATTATCCTAACAAAGACTATCCCGAATGGATTGTTCATGCTTTAAAAGCAGTAAATGTACAATTACTGTAATTTTTGTAATTATTTAATGTACATTTTTTAATCAAAACTTTTAAATTATTATTTAAAATGATTGTATATTTCGGATTAGAAAATTTTACAAACAGCACAAAAAAAAGTAGTATAATTATCCATACAAGAACTAGTTAAATTAGTTTTGAAACAGTAAAAATAACGAATCATATTTTAATTTTTGTCAATAAATATCGACAACATTCAGTTGTGTTACATGAAATCATCAGAATCATAACCAGTATTTTCTGTGTTTGAAGTCATAGAAGCATTTTTAAACAATGAGTTGTAGCTCCTGAAAAAAATTTAACAATTTCAATTAATACTATTATAAGGTCAGAAAAGATAGATATCAATGTCTATTTTTTTTTCTTTACTTAAGTTCTGCTTCGTCCTGTCGCTTTTTTTCTTCAGCTTTCTCCTTTTCTTTTTGTTCCCTTAATTTTCTTTTTTGATCTTCTCTTTCTAATCGATCTCTTTTTTCTCTCTCGGCACGGAAATTTACGTCTTCAGACCTTTTGGTTTTGTTTAGGCGATTGATAGTCGTTTTAATGCGCTTTGGCACATGAAGTTTACGCACCTCTTTTTCATGATGATAACCCACTTCTCCAACATCCATTCCCGGAGTTTTTTTAAGATTTGACCACATAGTATACACAACATCAACATCGTTCATTTTACTACCTTCAATACTGTTGGCTTTGACTAACTGTGCAGCATCTTCCAGAACTGCACTTGGAATATCATCTATTGTCTGACCCTGAAAATAAAACGTTTAATTTCGGTTGTCTCTAAGACTCTTAATTACTTTGATGGACAAGGTATTCCAAGATAATTAAATTAAACAACATGAAACTAAACAAACTGTGCAGACTATGTATACAAATGCAATTATTACATACTTACATATGGCAACCTAAGATAAACATGGGCAGAAGAAAATTTATGTACATGGAACCAAACATCTTCTGGCCAACCCCATTTTATTAGCTCTTCATCTAAAAAAACGGTAAGTAAAATTTTCATGAAATCTTAATAACAAAATAAAATGCGCTTTTGTTAAAAACTATTTAAAAAGTAACAACAAAATATTTACATTGTTGATGTAATAAGACAAAAAAAATTATTATAAACTATTTGCACTTACTTTCGTATTTGTCAATGCCCATGAACAGTGTCACAGGTGGTTTAACCACTGTAAAGCAATTACAAAATTATTATAGTGATAAACGAACAACTTAACCCTAAAACTTTCAACGTTTGCACGTTTTCATTAAACTAATATAATTTGACTATAAAGAAAATGGAATGAAAATATAAATAAAATTATATTACCATCACTTTCGAAAAAGTATACCATATCTTAACAATTTTGGGTAGAAACACAATTTTGAAACAAATATCACCGGGTGACTTTGTTGGCCATAATCAGATGGTAATCAACCGTGACTGACAGAAGAAAATATGTGCGCAAATGAGATGATATTTTGTGTCATTGTTCTTTGTCATGTCACAGGTCGATTGTATTGTTTGGTGGGATTTTTCATGACTTCATCGCATTGAGAAGAAAAATTTTTAAATGGAATAAGCTTATCTCCGACATACTTATAATCAAAACTATTTAATTTTTTTACACTCTGAAAAAATATATAATGTTGAAAAATTAACTTGATTTAAGGTAAGACAAAATTAAACTGTACGTTATTTTGTAATATCCCTTACATCAATTATACTTTGTAGCGTCAATTTTTTAAAGATAAATATTTATAAATTAAATTTCTTCATTATTCACATGACGAAATGGCACACAAAGTGAAAATTGTCTTTGAAAAAACATTTGGTGTTCGTAAGTGGTGCAAGTGAGTAATATTTAAAGTGTATTTTTTATACGTTTGAAAAGGTAAAAAAATTCTCGAAATGGTGTGCTCCTCTTGTAATGCAATATGATTAATAAATAATACAAAAGTGAGTATAAAATTAGTCATAATCAGGCGAAGCGCCTCTTCAACGAGATAAGTGTAGTTAAAAAGGAATTTTATGCCTCTCTCTCTCTCTCACCGGAAAGACACACTTTTTAAAATAAGAATATTACGTGATTTTCAGGTATTTCAAGTTTGTTGTACTTTCATGTTTATTTCAAAGTTTCTGACTTTGACGAGATATATCTTCTTTTCTCCTAACTGACATTACCAATTTAATTATGGCTTGAAGAAAATAATACCAATCAGTGATCAGTAAAACTCACCTTTCCACCTAGAAGCACTCCAAAGATCATGACTGGAATAGGCTTGCCAGCCTTGCCAACGACCTGGGTGGGATAATTAATGAACTGCAGAGCCATATTACTGCACACCATCGCCAAGAGGCACATAAGCGCTGAGCAGGTATAGTAGACAACCCTGGTGGTATCCTCACCTTGTTTCATCACAGTGACGATGAGAAGTCCCTTGGCAAGAAGGCAGTTGACGACGCATTGCACAAAAACCAGTCCAAACATGTAGGTAAACTTTTCGATGCTGTCGCCATTGACGTACTTGCCCCAGGTAATCTTCTTCTGGAGTATGGCATAGGACGAGCTATTCGTTAAAGTAAAATTAGGTTATAAATAAATATTTAGATAGATTGAAAAAAAAAGAGTTTTTGACAAAGGAAAAAAATGTGTAAAACATATTAAAGAATATTATTCTTACTTAACAGTTTTCTTGTTAATTAATTGTGGAAGAATTATATAATATTTTGGCAGGAAATTTTTTTATTAGTAATATCATGATGTTGTATGTATACCTATAGTAGTAATTTTATATCGCTATAGCGTGGAATAAAAATATATGAGAATTATACAAAAAATGAATCCCTTTTATTGTTCTAAATAAAAAGCTAATGACGTTTTTGTACTTTAGGAACTGATTTCATCATCTATGAATTATTTACCAATACGTGCTGTCATGAATTAATGTGAGAAATAAAATTCTGAATAAAATCCGTTTTTTGTTTTTTTGTTTAAAAGAAAATTAATTTTCAAATTAACAATTGTTATTTAACAACTTGGTCAATGTTCTTTAGCAGTTAATTTTTTCTCAATCGTTAGAAGTAAATGTTTTAAATTTATTTATCAAACTTACTTGATTTTGTTGAAAATTATAGAAAAAGGTTTATAGTGGTGTGCTCCTTTTGTAATGCAAGTATTATGCTTATTTAATAATATTAAAGCTAGTATTAAAGTAGCCACAATAAGGGAGTAAGTACTTTTAATATCGAAAGATACACTCCCGAGTCCCTAAACTGATAAAAAAAATGATGCGTCATTGGTTTTAACCGCCATTTGATTGGCCGGCGATGTTTGACTTTACGAGAAAGTTCATAATACGTCTTGCCTTTTGCCGCATATATAGGTATACTACAGCGTTCTATTAGCATATGGTAACAGGTTACCTACATTATCAAAAGAAAGCCAACATACCATATTATTTATATATTAGAATTACTTGATTACCGACAACGGTTGGCCACAGCAGCATTGTAAATGCTGAAATGACGCTATAACCGTACCTCTGACCGCGTGGCGGCAATGAGTCCAATAATGCATGAATATCATAGATAAGTTTAGCTCTCGCAAGCGGCGAAAAAAAGGTTTAGTTAGTATAAATAGACGAATCAACTTTTTTTAGACAGAGATGTGTGCTCACTGGCTCTGACTCACCCACGTGTACGGCTCGGTTTGAATAGTTTTCTACTGTTGAAAGATGTGTAGTAGCTCACCGGGACCGTTCTCACACAGGTAAGTGAGGTAAGTAAAAGGTAAGTTGAACGTGGGTTGGCTTGCTGGTGAGTTCATATTTTTTTTTTTTTTTTTTTTTTTTTTTTTTTTTTTTTT
>NW_019379647.1:106779-178732 GCF_000648655.2 Copidosoma floridanum
ATACTAATTTTAAAATCTTAGAAACATATAAATAATATTTTCATTCTATTTATAATCGAAACGTAGTTACGAGCATAAATTATTCAAAACTTTACTGATTTGATAGTTCTTAAATAAAAAAATTATAATTTTTAGAAACTTATAAACGATCTAACATTTTATTATTGCAAAGTACAGCCACTTTCATTTTTAGGGTCATTGTTGTTTTGTCGAATTTCTTCTTCTTTCACTGCTGGTAAATCTTGTTCTTTACCAATTTTGGCTGTTTCAAAACCTGTTAATGCTCTACATATATCGAGATTCCATAATGAATTGGGAGCGGGCATCTGGAAATTAATTGGACTAACTAATCCATATGTCGCTTTTGTATCTAGAGCAGGTAGTTCTTGAGGAACCGAATGATGATATCTAAAAAAATTTCAGCTTATTTAAATTTGTTTCAAAATTTCCATGTAAAAATCCAACTGTAATATATGACAATGTTTTACATTAAACTATTTTCGCGCTCGCACTTTTCAAGGGTGCGTTTGACAAGAGGAGCTAAACGTTTGAAAACAGCATGTTGGTCTGGCTTAATTCTTGGTGCCGGTCCATTCGTTTTTCCGTACTCTTGACAAAGAGTTTTTGCTTTAGTCAAACAAGCTTCACTTTCTTTCAGAGCTCGTATTGCTTCGCCACATTTGTCCATGGACAATAAATTTTCCCCGCAATAATTGTAAGCCTGAAACAAATTTTATTATTGATGTAACTTTAAAAAACTTTTACAAAGATAATAATGGAACTTTTTGAATACATACACATGATTGGTAAAACATTGATTTAAGCTCTAGGTACTTAATCCACTGTCCTGAAATTTCAGGTTTGAATGGTCTTAGAGTGTTTGCAGCATCCATAAATAGTTTGCTTGTTTCATTTGCTAAAGCGGATATTAAATTAGAGTTATGCTTCAATTCTACTGCTCTGGCAACAGTTACTGAAATCACACAAATAAATTAATTATATTTATAAATTTTTCAAAGATTTAAGAAGAATTGAAGTATTGAATAGAGTCTCTGTGTAGGTTCGGAGTCACGGACACACGCAAAACTATCCGTGAAATGCGATATTGATAACAGCGCACGTGAAAGACAAAACATCAGCAAAATAGTTTCACTCGCTTGGATTATCAAAAAATAAATAATTTCCAAACGTATCAATGTCGTGGACGGAACTCTAGACGTATACACATCAGGGTCTAGAATATATTACCTTCCTGAGCCTCAGCAGTACACTGATTTACATATGCATTTATCACCCGAGGATCTAAATCACTGCCAAGTGGAGGTGGGTTGGATAATTGGGGTAGAAATTCTGTTTGTACAAAAGTAAAGATTCCAGCAGCTCGCCTGAGCATGCTATGTACTTCTTTTGCTTCATTCATTGTTATGCTGAAAGAAAATAATTTTTTTTTTTTTTACTTTGAAAATAAACGTAGCAATAATTCATAAATAATAAATTTTTAATAATTACTCATTTTTAGAAGCTATCATAGCAGCATGTTTCATGAACCACAAGCCAAGATTTATGCTCATGTTTGCTGCTTCATAAATAGAGTCAGCAAAGGATCTAAGAAAATAATTTAATATTGAGTCTGATTTAACTGATTCAACTAAACAACAAAAATAAACATACACAGTTCCTGGACCCAAAAGTGTTTGAGTCCACTTGAATACGAGCGCATTTCTAAGCTTGCTAGGATTTGGCCTGCCAATAGGTTCATTGTTATCCTCACCAGCGTCAACCTCCCAGATAAAACCATAAAGTAAAGCTAAATACGATACAAAAGCAGGCTCGACAGACGTGCTTGTGTTATTGGGATTTTTAATAAGATCCAACAGTCGACTTCGGCAGGTACGTAAATCACTAAAATAATAAGTCAATTAGCATCACGGAATTTTTATGGTACTTGTTAAAAAAAACACACAACTACAAACCTGCATAGTTTCCTTGTAGCATCGGTTGGATCGCTGTGTTTTAGCTCGAATTTATGATTAGTCGTCGCCTTGAGGACGTTCCTGTGAAACCAGTGGGCCATTTTTACCAAATGAGCAGTTGTTACTTTGTCCCTGGCCTTGAATTTTTTTATACTCGTCCAGAGATGTTTTGATGTGTTGTTGAAAGATAAGGTGGACAAGTACCTAGTGATCTCGGATTTTGTCCTACATCCTCCATATACTCAAAATGGTACAAAATACTTGTCTGAGAGGAGTGTTGCGTTTTCTATTGTTTTTAGCGCTACAATTTCACTTTTCACACGGAAGGCACGACTCTCTGTTGTTATTTGTTATCATTCACCACACTCACTGTCATTTGCGTCTCGTAAATCGAAGATATTTATGACAATACATCGAAAGTATCACGAATCGAACATCGATGAATCTCTCGATACATCGAGTTTACAAAAAAGCGCGCAAAGCGTGAAGAAAAACATGTCATGAGTCATGACAGATTTTTTTTGTGTGTACTATACAAATAATACTAACACTTCTGACGATTCTTACGAATCCTATATTCCTATCTCCTATTCCTAAATTCCTATCCTATCATCAATCATGTATGGGTAACATGTACACGTAATGTACCAACTGAATACGTGTATTTTTTACAAACGAGTTATAATTTCGCAAGTAATTTTACGGCAAAAGTCATTAATTTGCAATGGGTACTTGATGAAAGGTTTTATTCTACTCTACCCCTATCTTTAATCTACTAATTTTTAATAATTTTTTGTTTGGACACATTTGGGATCAATTAGAGCAAAGAAATTGAATTTATGAAGAAAGAAATCAACCTAAGTTAAAAAAACAAGAGGTAAAGAAGGTAACGCGATTACCATACAAGTACAATAAAACGAGCCCCCCTCCCCGCCATACTCTTTAATTTCCCACTCGCTCCGCACGATACAGTTTCGGCTTCGGCC
The DNA here is from genome assembly GCF_000648655.2 of Copidosoma floridanum. Next base: position 109,739 of record NW_019379647.1, read on the forward strand.
ATCTCCTTTCCTGTTGGCCAGGCGTGCGAGAAGCCTGGGAATTGTGTGGTATTTTACGAGGTAGTCCTCGTAAAAAGCCAAAAAATGGTAAGTAAAATAATTGGTGCAATGCATGCGAAATTCTCTCCGTTTTATTAAATAAAACTCTTGTACTCAAAAGTTAGTGGAATAGTTGTAAAACGTTGCAAATAACATGAGTCTGTTGGAGCTGTCGAGGTTCGCCACGTGCGTCGAGCATTACAGTGTTGAAGTTTCGTTGGGTTAGAGGTTTTTTTAGTAAAGTAGTTGTTTAAATTAATTTTTGCACTGTGGTTTTTTAATTTATAATATAATTTCAAAGGTTTCTGGGGTTATTATATTCATACGAACGCGGTGTTGTGGAATACAGTTTGTTGGTTATGTCAACTCACTTATCGCCTTGTGCGACATGAGAAAAAGATTACAAGAGGAGTTTTTGATTTCTAACAAAGACTACAATGCTACGTGTTTTTTCTTGCAATTAATGAATTTTTTTTATGCTTTTTCTTTTATTGTACATGATGATTTGCTTTGGTCCGTGTTTATGATTAACATTGATTTTAAAACAAAGCGTTAACTGATGAACAATACCGTCAATAACTATTGCAATTAAGAGTCTTGTGTATTGTAATTTAATCCTTCAATTTTTCTTGCAGCTATCAACAGCGCGTCCTTTGGTCACAGTGTACTCGGAGAAAAATGAACCTTCGAAAGAAACAATTTCCCTTCCTGCTGTATTCAAAGCACCGATTAGGCCTGATGTTGTGAACTTTGTTCACCAACAGGTTTCCAAAAACAGCCGTCAGCCGTACTCCGTTTCTAAGGAGGCTGGTGAGTTGTTGTTTTGTGCAATTTTTTATCGATCCTCCACTGCACTGTAGCAAATGTCCTCAATCTTGTTATATATTGCTCGATTGATCCATCAGGTGCAAGAGCAAATCTATGATCAGGCGTTCTTGGTTTATGAAATTATGCATACAACAGGGACATGATCATTGCACAATCCATCTTTCCAACACAACCCTTGATCAAATTCATTTTACAATATCCTAATTAAGTGTTCAATTATCAAAGGTCACCAGACATCTGCTGAGTCATGGGGTACTGGTCGTGCTGTTGCGCGTATTCCCCGTGTCCGCGGTGGTGGTACCCACAGGTCGGGTCAGGGTGCCTTTGGCAACATGTGTAGAGGAGGTCGCATGTTCGCCCCCACCAAGCCCTGGAGACGCTGGCACCGTCGTGTCAATGTCAACCAGAAGAGGTACGCCGTTGTCTCGGCTATCGCCGCTTCAGGAGTACCTGCTCTTGTACTATCAAAAGGTAATCATCTCTACATATTACTTCAAACGTACAAAAAAGTCGATAATCAGACTTATACGCAAATTTATATTTGTAATAACTTACGACTCTTTTAAATTTAACAGGACACATGATCCAAGATGTACCGGAATTCCCTCTGGTAGTATCCGATAAAATCCAGGAATACAAGAAGACCAAGCAAGCAGTTATCTTTTTAAGACGCATTAAGGCTTGGAATGACATCCAAAAGGTAAACATTTTTTGATTTAGTAAAAATCTCTAGATTTCATTTACTTTCATGGTATCTTGTGAAATTAACGCACTGCTGCCATATCATTGCTCTTCTAAAGATTATTAAGCACTGTAGCAAATGTCCTCAATCTTGTGATTATTCATTTGATTGATCCATCAGGTGCTAGAGAAATTAGATGAACAGGCGTTTTTGTTTTATGAAATTGCATGAAATAGAGACATGTTTATCTCACACTTAATCTTCATCATTTTTTCCGTATTTGTTTTTTTCCTTTGAGAAATACCAAACCATTTTTATTTTTATTCTTCAGGTATACAAGTCCCAGCGATTCCGTGCTGGTAAAGGTAAAATGCGTAATCGTCGACGCATTCAGCGCCGTGGACCTTTGATTATCTATGGCAAAGATCAGGTATAATAATTTTTATTCTACTTGATTGATTTGAATTTGAAAATATCAATTAATGATGAATCAAATTTTGGTCTGTGTTTCTGATATATTGTTGATTACAAACATAAACTTTCTGATATAAAAAAAAAAAAAATTGCATCAATTTATTTGTTTGTAAGAAACAAAAGATTTAATGGAAGAATTATTACAGGGCATCCGTAAAGCGTTCCGTAACATTCCTGGCGTTGATTTGATGAACATCAACAAAATCAACCTTCTGAAACTGGCTCCTGGTGGTCATGTTGGACGTTTTGTCATCTGGACCAAGTGCGCTTTTGAGAAGCTCGATGCACTCTATGGAACTTGGCGTAAAGAAGCCAAGCTGAAAAAAGGCTACAATCTCCCCATGCCCAAGATGGCAAACACCGATCTTTCCAAGCTTCTTAAGTCCGATGAAATCCGTAAAGTCCTCCGCAGACCACAGTACGTATATTTTATCTCTAGTTACGGAACTCTTAAAACTTACACCATAAATGATGATATGCTTTGGTCCGTGTTTATGATTAACATTGATTTTAGAACAAAGCGTTTACTGATGTGCTACAACGAAAAAAAGTATGGCTTTTTTTTTCATACTTTGCCAGAAATAGCTCACACGTGACTTAAGATTGCAAAGTTCAGAGCTCACCAACATACTATTTTTTGTTGGAACCATGGTGTTTGCTTAGAACAGTCAACTCGTTTGTTACTCTAACTTCCTATTAAAATTTTCTTTCCATGATTTATTTACAGGAGAAAGATTGCCCGAAGAATTAAAAAGCTCAATCCTCTCACCAACACCAGAGCTATGCTCAGGCTTAATCCGTACACCGCTGTGACGAGGCGCGCAGCTATTCTGACCGCTCGAAGACGTCAATTCGAAAAAGAGATTGCTTTGGCAGCCAAGAGAGGGGTATGCGATTGATTAGATTACTTGTTAACAACTTTTTAAAAATTAAATAAACTAAATAACGCAATTATTTTAGCTCCCACTGTCGCCAGCGGCAAAGCAATTCAAAGAAACCAAGGAAAAGAGAGAGAAGGCTCTTAAGAAGAACAAAGAGACAGCCGTGAAAAAGGTGAAGAAACCTAAAGTGAAAACAGTTAAACCTGCGGCAAAACCGGCAACGGAAAAACCGAAGGCTAAAAAAACAGCACAAAAAAAGGTTGAAAAAGTCGAGAAGCCTGCCAAGTAAAAAGATTGTTGTGTTGTGACTTTCAATTAAGATCATTAATAAAATGAGAAAAAAAACAACACGAAAAGTTATACCATTTTCCTTTTGTGCCAGCCTGTTTATCCCTTCACCTTTACTTTTCTGTAAATATAGAAATAAAATAAGTTAATCTAAACACACACTGTCGAATTCTTCCAAGTCTCAATTTCATTGCGACTTTATTGTAGCTAAACATTCGTTACGGTTCTTGTCAGACATTATCAAATTCTGAAATCTCCCGTTTCCAAAACTGTTTCTGTGCACAGATACCTATTTAAAGGAATGCTTCTGCGCGCGTCCCTGCAAATACGACTGTAGTATTGGGGAGAAGACGGGGATGAAAACGGCGGGCGGGCTGGCAGTTGGAGGCGCAGAGCCGGATATGTCGCGCTTGGCGTCGGTTCTCCGATGCGGACTCGTCGGACTTGTGCTTTTTCGTCTCGGTGAGGATACTTCATTTGAACAGTTTTTTGCGTAAATGATGTAGCGTTGATAAAGTAATACGTTTTTACACTGAAAGTAAGGGTGTGGTACTAAACATAATTTTTTTTTGCAATTTCTCAGTTTCATTGTAAAAAAGTGTTGCAAATATAAATAATCTAGTCGACAAGTTTGGGATTATTTAAATTTAATTTGCACGTGCATTTAGTTGAAACATTGTTTTTTTTTGCTGTAACATCGACTTTGTAAAATTTCAATCTGCTGCAATCGCAAAAACCTGTCAAGATCCATTAGAGTAAAAGCCCGAGATTTAGTTGTTGCGGGGAATTAAATGGCATCGGATTCGGACACACAGTGCCTGATGCGTCCTCACGGATCTCATTGTGCCCGAAGGTCCATACGTACGTGTCAAAGGAGCGAGTGTAGAGGAATGAAAAAAAAAAAATCGGCTCTTTCTCTCTGAAGTTTTTTTTTAGAAAAGCTTCGATTGTATCTTTCGTAAGACATCGGGGAAATAAGTGCAAAGTAACGAACTTTTGATGCTCGTTTGTGTACAACTAAAATAACAAATTACTATCTTTTAGAAAATATCGATCGGAAAACGTTATTTTTTCGAAATTAAAAAAATACTCATTAGCATATTATATTGCAGGTATACATGGTGATCAAAATAATAAAGTGATGCTTCATACACACGTACATTTGAGGCAGGGCTACTGAACAACACACCTAAGCTCGGGATATCTCGTTAACTATCCCGATTTTTGCGAAATAGTCATTTTAACTATTCTGCGTCGCCAAACAAAGAAAAATCTCGTTTAATTTGTTTTGCAAACCGATAAACATACATATTTATCGTAACCAGAGTAATAATACTTGAGGCAAAACATAAATAAAAACCTCCAAAGTCGAGTGTTTCGCTGTTGTACAATAAGGTCAAAACTTTGTCAGCCCAAAAAACAACGAGAGTTCGCACATCACAGGATATAGCTAGTGTTTTTTTTTTTTTTTTTTTTATATTAGAGTGTACTGACTTTAGATATCTATAGTATATGATATACATAATCCATAGTCATCTCTAACGTACGGGTACCACATACCCTACAACGTACGGTGCACGTCGTGTCTTCCAATGGAGCATTTACACGTTATGCATATAAGTTACGCGCGCCCTGTCGGAGCGATTAAGTATACGTGGTATTAATACGAGCGGAGCAAGTGCATGTTGTGCGATCGACGATGCGCCCCGCGCGTGCATATTACGGACTCTATCTCTCTCTCTCTCTCTCTCTCTCTCTCTCTCTTCCCGTATATCTGATGATTTACATGTTGGGGTGTATGTGCACGCGTCGATGAGCTCCGCTTGGAAAATTAACGCGGCGTTAAATCACACGGTGATTATCGGCCGTACGCATCTCGGTGACGCGTTATACCCCCCGCTTGAGCGCCGATTTTCTACTCGAGCATGTACACACGTGGCATCCGATCAATCATGCGCGACGATTAATCAACGCTGATAGCGATCGGTTGAGCCGTTGTGCAAATAAACATTTTTAAAAACCCGAAATCGGGTAAGCGATCGGTATGTATATTAACTCTAACGCGAGCGAGAAACAATTTGCCATACCCGTTGAAACGAAAGGGCGGATTGCAGCAAAATCAAAGCAATGATATTGGGAGATCGGTAGGTATATATATATACTTGTGACAAAATCCAAGGGAAGGGGATTACGTATCGCTCGATTACAGTCCTTTTCCCCGTGTTCCCATGAATATAATAGTACATATAGGTATGCGCGCTCGTGTTCAACAGAGTATAGCGATGATGATAGCCAGTTCTGATTAGCGTATATTATAGAGCGGAGGGTGAAATAAACACACGGGTGAGATCAAATGAAAATTTGCGCTAAGGTATTATATGTATATACTTATACTGCTGATGAGTAAAGCGCGTTGTACACGATGCGCACGTAATTGAACTCTAATGGACATAATTTAAGCGGCTTTTGTGCACGTATATTTTACGGCTGAGAAGTGGAAGCAGTCGGGTTTGATCGGACATCGATTGAAAAGGGGGGGGGGGGATATACACGCGGAGTGGCTTTTGCTCACTTATTGTTTCCGATGTTTTTTTTTTTTTTTTTTTTGCTTTTTCAATACACTCGTGGACTTACCAATGTGGCTGCTTCTGGCTTGCAGAAAGTTTTATGTTACTTCTGTCGAAAAGTAATACCGATACCGTATGATTACGTTGCCGATAAGGAAAAATGGATTTCTATCTTACATGAAAAAAAAAAAAAAAAAAAAGAAGAGAGGTACAAGTGTAACAGATTCCACGCTGTTCGGGCGAAAAGTTTTCGTTGAAAGTTCGATTAAACTTCGGGGTGTTGAAATTGCTTTTTGATGAAAAAAAAAAAAAAAAAAGAAAAAAGAAGAACCTTGTGGCGCAAATATCGAGTTCTTGACTGTAGTTGTTATGATTGTTGTTGTTGTTGTTGTTTTTTTCTTGTTCCTCGCAGGTTTCTGCGACGAGAACGAGTACAGGCTGACCAAGCACCTGCTGGACGGCTACGACGCGGGAGTGAGGCCGGCGAAAAATTCATCCGAGCCGCTCGTCGTCGCCTTTGGCCTGGCCCTCCATCATATCATCGACGTGGTGAGGAAGCCCCAAGCGCATCTTTTTAAATTTCATATTTATTTTCATCCTACCTGCTGTGCGGTTTATCGAATTCCAATTATTTCAATACACGTGGCAGAGCACGAAGGTTTTTTTTTTTTTATCGGTATGTACACTGATTAGCCCCTTTTTTCATCGCATCAACGAAAAGTTTAAAACTCCACCTGATTATAACGATCGGGGATCGATTTGCGATTGATACACGTACATTCGTTTTTACATCACTTCGAGACCATTAAATTCGTTTGACTCGTTCGTGCTCCCTTCCAGACTCAACAAAATTAATCCATCGACGTAAATATGCGTACAACGCCTCATGCTCAAGCAAATCATACTTTCGAAACTCGTGCACTTGTCGAGCTCTAATTTAAAAAAAAAAAAAAACTTGCAAAACTTTCGTATATACCTAACCGATGCATGTACACACACCTATACTCACTTCGATGCACAAATCTAATTGCACACTTGGCCAAATAAGCATCTAAAACAGTAATTCAACAATTTCAAGAACAATCGTACGGGTACCCAATCTCTCTCGAGTCGTACACGTATAGAGTGGCACTGTGCTCGTAACTTTCGCGTGCAACCCACAAATCACGCCAGAACCTATTAGCGCGTGTATATTATGAGGCACAACAACAACAACAGCGACGACGACGACGACGACGACGACGACGACGAGTAGGTGTACGTGTTCTGAATGTGACCAACTATATGAGTTTCAAAGTGCGCATCTTGGAACACACCCACCCCCTCCCCCTCTCTCGGATTAATTAAAATCATGCCAAATTTATGCACGCGAAAATCGTCATCGCCTACCTCCTTTCACGTTGAAACAGCCAAATGACACGTGCTCTTCCAAATAAAGTATAGTATCCGGGCGCGAAGAAAATCTTTGGAAAAGTGTAGAAGGAAAAGCTCGGGTGGTGTTAAACGACGTCTCGATGGCGAATCAAAACTTGTATGTGTATTATATTATACGTCCAAGGGTGCGCCTGTCCCGGGAGAGACGACGGAACAACGCAACGCAACGTCCCGTTGGTACAAAGTGCGTGAGAGAGAGGGAGAGGGGGTGTATGTATATATATATGCCTCTTATATACACCTACGGCAGCTATAACGCGGGATTAATAGCCAACACGGGGCCGATGTTTGCTAATGGCCGGCGAGGGGATTAGAAAAATTGTTAGGTGCTTGGGCGTGTCATCAGTGGTTTTAGTTTCTTCCAGGGGCGGGGGGGGGGGGCAGAATGAGGGGGTACATACATATAAATTTCGCGAGGGGGTACAAACGACTTGTTTACCTTTAGGGGCATATATGTTGATCAAATGACAATGTGCGTGATTCAAAAAAAAAAAAAAAAAACTCTCTTTTGGCGTGCCGATCAAATGAAAAATCGTTATTTACAACGACTTTTGTTCATTATACGCCTTATACTGTACAAGCTGGTGATATTCCTCGGTGAATAATAAGTACAATAAATTGGGCACGAACGAAACAGTCAAGTTCCTCGTGTCATTTTTAGTGATGCGCGTGTGCGGTGAAACGGATCGTATATATATATATATATGTGTAAGTAGATGCCTGTTGGGTGATATATAGCTCTTGGTCCTCTCAGAGCCGTGACTGTCCCTGGATCCCTTGGCCGCGGAATTTCATTATCTGTTTTCGAAACTTTTGTGTACCTATACATATACCCACGTGTAGTACGTGTATGCGCGATGCATCAGAAATCCCAGTGCATGGGCTACACGTACATAATATACGTATACATGGTATATATTGTATAAGACCAAAAGAGCAGAACTTTTGTGTAAAAGATGCATATACTTAATATTATATATGTGGTAGACAAAAGGCCAAAGTGTTTGAAAAATCGCACCTTTTTTTTATGGCCACAGTCGGTAGCTGTGCGACATCACGTCTCGTCTGTTCGTACCTCCTCGTTTTGTTTTATACTTGCACGTGTGTGATTTGCTATTAAATTTGCTTTCTCCTCCCACTTTTTTTTTTTTTTTTTTTTTTAACAATGTTCTCGAGTTTAAAATTCAACCTCCTGTGACTCTATAACTTTACTTTTTTTTCCACCGAGCTTACGATAAACACCAGAATACAATATTATGGTCTATTGGAATTTTTCGTGACAAATGCTTACACCGTTTTTATAGGAATAAAAAGAAGTGTTGCGTAAAAGCGAGATTTTCCGAAAGCAGACGGTAGCCGCTTGTAATTAGAATGGCACTAAATGGCACTAAACTAAATTGGTCCTACCTCGTTGGTTGATTTCAATTTGCTTATATAGAAGCGAGTCGACGAGTACACAAGAGACAGAGAGAGAGAGAGAGAGAGAGAGTGTACAGCTGAAACAATGAGTCGTTGAAATTGTCCTGGAAATCGTCCTGGAACGAACGCCATCTTTTTTGTCACATCCGAGCTCGAAAAAAAATTACAAGAAAGGGTTAAGCAAAATCAAGTATCCTTCAACGCTATAACTCATTTTTCCAGTGTATCGTTATAATTATCATCGGCGCACGTACATACAGGTATACGCGTTCTTTTTTCCAAAGGACCCTCCTCTTTTCTCTTCCCTGATTTTATAAGAATACTTATAGATGTATAAGAATCAGTCACCTCCTCCCCCCATACATACGCTCGAGTTGGGCTAGAGAAATCTTCTTGGTCCTAAATACCTATAATGGCGTAGATTTCTACTGTGCGATTGTATGATTGTTTGTTCAACAGGACGAAAAGAATCAAATACTGACGACAAATTGCTGGCTGACCCAAGTCTGGAAGGATTACCACCTGCAATGGAACACGTCAGAGTACGCGGGTATACGCGTCATACGCGTGCCTTACAATCGCGTTTGGCGGCCAGATACGATATTGTACAATAAGTAAGTTTTTTTTTTTTCCTTTCGTTTGACAAATTGAATTGGACCTTTTTTTTTGTTGCTTTGTTTGTCACTTCCAAGGAGTACCTGCGCAAGAGTAACGACGTTAGAGTTTGAGTAATGATACCTTCGCAGAGACAGATGCGCTGAAAAGAAGCTTTCCAAACGATCCTTCAATTACTGTAATTAAATTAACGAAAACAAAAAGAGAGAAATGCTCACCATCCCCTGTTGTGCAAGTATACGGCTTTGGAGATCGAATTAGTAGGTACTCCCGATTGCCGACGACTATTACTCGAACAATTTTTTTATTTAATTTATTCCGTGATCAAAAATATTTGTTTTTTTTTTCTGTTCTACAATTGAGACAAAAAAAAAAAAATTTTTTTTTTTTTCATACAGATACGAGATAAAATAAAATTTACCATTCGGCATGAAAAACTGTTTCGGGGAGGAGGGAGAAATAAAAGTGAAACTACGTCGTCGAGTCGAAAAAAAAGTGCTTTACGCTCCAGTAGATAACGGCGGGATTTAGTAAGACGCGAAAATATCGTCTATACTCTTTTACGGAAACCACAGTCGGACTTTATGATCTTTTTTTTTCTTTCATTTTTTTATTATTTTTTTTTTTTTACTCGCGTATTATATACACATACATATACGAGTACAAGCGTGGAAGCGTATAAAAATCGAACGTAAAGATAAACGACGGCTCGTCGTAAAAGTATAAATAATATTAGAAATCGAATTTCGTGATGGGCAACTTTGTCCTCATAATCAGCCGAATCGATGAGTCTCGACTCGAGTGTATACTTGTAACTTTGGAAAACTTTTCTCCGATGAAGACCAGGAAAAAAAAACAATTTTTTTGTTTTTTTGTTCGAAAACTGTTGTCAAAAAATTTCAAGACAATAGTCCTCGAATTTAAATCCAAGTGTACTCTTTTTTTTGCCAGTCACGCGCTTTTAAAGGGAAAATCTCGGCTCCGGGTGCTTTAAGCGCCACGTTCTCCTCGTCCAAGTACCGATTGTTATTTTCTCGCGTTTGTCCGAAAACGAGATCCGCGTGGTCTTTCCTAGACTCAGCGTCAACTCCATTCCAATTATGTCTACTGCGCGTTACTCCCGACGCAATTTAAACGGCATTCTCAACGAGTCGCGTTCGAACAAAGCTGCCGTTGTTTTTCAACCAAGTTTAACTCTCCATGGATGCACCATAGTGAACAAACAATCGTTGCAGCGCATCTCGTGAAGCGTATACAAGTAGCGCGGACACTTCGGTCCCCTCGGGTTCAAATTATTTTTTAAATTTAAATTTCTTCGTCCCTCGTAAGCTCCGCGTTAATCCGTAGGAAAAAAAAAAGAAGGTTTTTCCGGGAAACGCCGGCATTACACGCACGCGCATAGCTACGTGCACGTCTCTATGTACTTATACGTATACGGAGTGTAATAGCAGATCGCGAAAAGCACGAATTCCCCGTGAATTCTGAATCTCGGCCCTTGGACTCGGGCAGAGTCGTAATTAATATTGAACTAATGAAAAAGAAAAATAATTGGTTAGAACTGTGTTTGAAATTAAGTACAACAACATATTTTTTTCAAAACAATAATCATACGTATTAGTGTTGCGAGTTTATTTTATACCTACGAGTGAATGAATTTATGATAAAATATTTTCGTACAATGTAGATAATCAAACATTTTCAAACATATTATTTCAAATAAAATTCTTAAAATATACTAATGCACTTCGAATGATTATTTAATTTTTTTTAATTTAGTAATTTACATGGCTGCATAACGCAGTTGGAATTCAACTATTACAATGTAAACTAAATTTTAAGATAATTTAAAATCTCTTTATGCCCTGCATCTGCATTGTAGAACCATCGTTACCATTTTGTTTTTGTTGATAATAGTTGAAAAATAAAACGACCTACTTGCTCGGAAACGGGTTTGTCGTGTATACTTATGGTTTATTTAATCAAGGAGAGACCATTGACTGCTTTGAGCGAGGAAACGAAAAACAGTTGTTTTTAAACAGTGTTAATTGCAGCGCAGATCCCCAGTACAGCTCGGCGGTGATAAACACGAACGTGATAGTGAGCCACACGGGCGAGGTCGTTTGGCTGAGCCACGGGATTTTCCGCAGCAGCTGTGACATCGACGTCGAGTACTTTCCCTTCGACGAGCAGCGCTGCGTACTCAAATGGGCCTCTTGGACCTACGACGGCTACCAGGTGTGGCAAACAATAGTTTTCTTCATTTTGGTTGTTTTTTTTTTTTTTTTTCAATTCCTCCATTTTTCTTTCCCACCCACTGTAATTATTTTTCCACATTTTCCCGGCACACCCACGCGTGGTGGATTTTACAGTTGGAGCCGCGATGCGCGAGAAATGAAATTATTGTCGCCCGGCCCCCTCGATTGAATTGTCCACTTAGCGAGCTCGCCGGAATGAGAATCAAACCAACTCGCCACGCACCACCGAAGGATTAATCAATTAACGCGTACATCTCTCTCCCTTTTTTTTTTTTTTTTTTTCTTTTTTTTTTTTTTCATAGCCTGATCCACCCAGTTTTTTATTTTATCCTCCAGTGTTTCCGGCAATGATGGAAAACTCGCGACTATTTCGCATATGCTGTGTATAAGTATATACCGTTGAGCTCGATTATTTACCTAGCGAGACTTATTAATACATTTAACGCGCACCCCAGTTTTCCTACATCGCACGTAAAAGTATTAACGAGACGAAGGAGGAAAAAAAAAAAAAAAGGCCAAGTCGTTCCGTTCGGTAATTAATCCCCACGCGCTCGCGGTGTGTGACGCAAATGCCCGAGCGGGGGTGTACACGTGCAAAACTTCAATTGGACCAACTCGGCCCTTCGTTTAGCCCTCGGGAGCTACTTTACACGCGGTGGGGGAGGTGAATACTTGGTTAATCAAAGGCGCAACTCTTTGCGTTGCCGCGATGGCCACACGCATTCCTCCTACACACGCTCGTGCCAATGTGCATTTATTCTGTATATATATATACATACGTATGTCTACTCTCTATACTTTGTGGGTAACTAATTTGAGAGCCCATCGGAGAGAATTTTGAGTTCGAGGAATCTCAGTTGGTACGAAATTTTCGTGTTTGCCGGGTGACTGAGATTTTTTTTCTTTTTGCTTTTGCTTCGGGGATAAATTAAAATTTTGAAGTTGAAATTTCGCGTAACGAGCAAATAATAATTACCGTCCAACGTGTCCTGACTCGTTTCAAAGGGGGAAAAAGGGTTATTTGAAGAGCTTTACGGTACAGCTTTCAATAGAAAAGGCGGAGCAAGGCAAGGGGAGAGGAAAAAGGGATTTTCTTTGATTTTTCAATTGCAAAAATTATTATTAAAAAAGAAAAATGGTATCACAAGTGTCGTAGTATACATGAGAAATGTGACTTTTCCCAGAGACAAGTGATGGGTTTTTTTTTTTTTTTTTTTAAAAAACATCCTCCATCTGAATAAGCAATACACCCAAAGAGGTATAGCATACAAGACTGTTAATAAAAAAAGACGCATCGTAGATATATTAGAAGATAGACCGAACCGGAGATTTATAATGGAGGGAGGAACAAATGCAGGAGACATTTGGACGTACATCACAAGCGAGAGTCATCCAATTGGTGTATAAAAAATGCTTTGGTACGGTTTTTTTCTTTTTTTTTTTCATTGCAGGTAACTTCTCGTTCTCGGCTGAGCATTAATTTACGTTTCTCGTAATCTACATAATATTGCGCAACAAATAACAAGCAATTTAACGCGATATTCAAGTATATAATTATTTGCACGGCAAAAGTCGTTCGAATAACTGATGCGTTGTACGTTTGCGTCTCGCTGTTTGAGCGATACTCGAGAGCCTTTGCGTAATCACGACTCGGCAGGGTTTCGCTGCGCCTCCTTTGCTGATAATGAGCCGGTGTAGTCCATTTTGTTATTTCGTTCCGTCCATCCGCCAACTCTTCCTGCAGAAGGACGTATGATTTAAAAAAAAGAAAAAAAAGAGGGAGAAACGCAAACAAAGGGAAGAGGTGCATTGAATGGGAGCGAGAAACTTGACGGAGGAGTTGAGAGGAAAGTTGGGCCGCGTGCGGCTTTACTTTTATCTCGATAAAATTGCGATTCTTGAAATAACGTGTGTGTTGCTCGTTGATTTGGGGGAGAAAAAAAACTTGGAGGATGAAACTCGCGAGATTTCTCAAAAAGCAGCGTTTGAATAAAGAAAAAGCCACGTGTAATAATTAATAATGTCATTTTTGAGAAAAACAGCTTGACATGGGTGGGAGTAAAAGGCGTTAAACTTCCATACACCTCGTGTCCCTCGGGAGATAGAGCCTCTGGCGCCGGGGGCTAGCGGCAAAAGCTCTCGCGCGCTTTTGCGGATTAAAATCTCTTTTGGGAAAACAAAGCTTTTAATTAAACGGGAGCTAACAAAAAATCATCTCGTCACAGCTTCGGCTTCTTTTTTTTTCCTCGCACCTTTGGACTGATGGTGCGTTTGTACGCGAAGGGAGATTTTTCGCCTCTCTCCTGCGCACAAAAGATCAATTACAGCAGATCGTATCCTTGGGAATAATTTTTTTTTTTTTTTTAACTGAGAATCGCTTTTGATGATGTTGCGAGCAATTGTTGGCAAATTTAACCAAAGCTCAGTCAATTAAAAAATATTGAATGTATGAAAAAAAAAAAAACCTATGAGATTACTTGCTGAACATTTTATTGTATTCAAGACATTTTTTATACTTACTTTGCATTACCAAGTTACCTTTTTAAGTTTAACTTCGCTAAAAAATTCAAATGTATTATAATTGGTTACAACAATATTATATTAAACATAATTAGCTCTATCGGTTGGTTTGTAAAATTTTGAATGAAAAACCTATGTGTGTAAATATCCTATCAAAGATCACACTCGATGGACTTTTCGTGCTAAAAAAAATTTCTCAATTTAGTAAAATTAAATGAATCGCTCTCAGTTAAAAAGCACTGAAAATAAAATAAAAAAAATCAACATGTCTCGAAACAAGTGTAATGTGTCATTTTGATGTGCATCATATACCCTCCGTAATGCTCCAAACATAAGACCATAAAAGCATGGTTTATTTGCATACACAACAATGGTTTGAAAAAAAAAAAAAAAAAAAAGACATTTTTGAGTATTTATATTTTCTATGAAAAACTTTTTTAATCCCAACACGCGATTCCACGAGCGAGTTCTTGTACAGTTTTTAAAAGTAACATCGGATAGCCGTTTGTTTTTTTTTTAACAAAAGTTATGGTCCACGGTATACGAGAGAAAGGAAAGTTTTCGCAGCATTTTTTTGTTACTTCTAATCTCGGATTACCCTGCCAGAGGTATAAAGTATCGTTTTGCACTCCAGAGGAATAACGATATATTTGTCGCGATTGTGTATACCTAATTAAACGAAATCCGAGACGATTTCCTTAGCCCTAAAAAAAACTTATGCCCCCCCCCCCGGTTAACGAGGATTCCCACCGATGCAGGGAACTTGGTTCGTTCGGTTCGTTGTTGATTATTCGCATACGCTTAAAACTTCCAAGTGCAAAGTGTGCGAGTTTCCGAAAAAAAAGAAAAAAAAAAAAAAAACCGTTCACGAGCTCAATAAGGAATATCGAGAAGCTTCAACTGGCCTTGGATCATTGAATATGTAACGCGCACGATTTATGTATACACACAGAAAATTCGTTGGCTTTGGATTGCGAAACTTGTAAAAGAGTACGCATAGTGTCGATAAACGAAAAAAAAAACCCTAGAGAAATTAATTTAGCTAACATACCACCGAGTGTATACTCTTTTTTTGTTCCTCCAGCATAAAAAGCAGACACGGCGAATTTTAGATGCCGAAACGAGTGTTCTCTCCGTGTTCATTACGTACGTGCGCGGAATAAAAGTGGCGTCCCTCGATTGTTCCGGGGGTGCGGAGCTCGGGCGGGTTCCAACGTTTCTCACCTCGAAATCAAACAAATGACCAATTAAACGATCGCGTTCCCAAAAAAATTTGTACAATATGTGCATACATTTTACACGTTTCAGTAGTATAGGTCGACGCATGGTCGGACACGCTATTGTTATCATGTTACATTATTTTCGTGCAAACAATACAAAATAGTAGCCGACCACGGAAAAAACTCGTCACGCGGAGAAATTTCAAAGCAAGAAACAAATGAGAGATTTAAAAAAAAAAAAAAATGAAAGTATACACTTATATGTACAGGAGTAATTATACATCAGTGATGCCGTAGACAGTGGTGCCTTAAGCTCAAAAGCGCGAATAAACAAACGAGACATCAAGTAACCGAGACGACCCCCGTTGGCCTTTATAATATACTTACACATATAGTATGTCGCGCACGTGCAAATATTCTATATATAAATTAACGTCACAGGAGATTTAGTAACACACCATTGCACTTTTATTGTTTGATGGAGTGGGGAGGGGAAGAAGCGCGAGTCTGTCACTGCACTCTGTGATGCAAATGTCGCGAGTATCATGTGGACCAACAAATGAAAAAGACAATAAAAAGTTATGGTTATACATTATATCGCGTCGAATCCCAATAGAGATTGTTGTACCGATTTTGCGTGTGATATATACAAAGAGAGGAGGGGGGGGGAGGAACAATGAAAATCCGAACAAACAAAGTTGGGTCAATGTTATGGGATATACTTGTGCGAAAATAATAAAATAAAATATTGTGCGTTGTTGCGTGAAAAAAAGCTGGAGCTCGAGAGGCAAAGCGAACAGGGCGACGTGAGTAATTACCAGGCCAACGGGGAATTCGACCTCGTGGACTTCTCGGCCACGCGCAACGTCCAGTTCTACTCGTGTTGCCCGGAACCATACCCGGACATCACCTACGAGATTCGGCTGCGCCGGCGGCCCATGTTCTACGTCTTCAACCTCATACTGCCCTGCATCCTCATCAACGGCATCGGTAAGCTGCCCCTTGTTGCTTCTTCTTCTTCTTCTTGTTATTTTTTATCATCATCATTCTTTTCCTTCGAAAGGGGGAGGGGGGAGAAACATGTATGTACTCTCTCTCTCTCTCGTAGGAGCTATATATGGTATTTTCAATTAAAAAAAAAAAAAAAAAAAAAAGGAAAAGGTGCTCTCATACATATTTAAAGTTTTGGAAAACAGCAGAGACGAAAGCGGGGGAGGAAAAAAAAAAAAACGGTCAAATCTTACAACCGAGAACACCCGTAATCGTAACGCTATGTATTCGTGGGTGTGCTTTTCCTCCCTCGGAGCGATAACTGCGCGGCCGACACAAATCGCTGATACCGTGCGCTCAACGGCCATTCGCATTTTGACCGAGGGAGAAAAGAAAAGGTAACTCGAGCGCTCTCCCCTTATACCCGTCCCATGGGAGAAATTTCGGATTTAGGGTGTATATGGGGGTACACACTCATTATCCGCGGCTGTAACACGTGCTTCCTTCCTTATACGTACATATTGTATACAGTACAGTATCTTTTTGTGTGTAGGGGGGGGGGGGGGCTGAAAAAAATAGAAAAAGTTAGGCCAGCGGATACGTGTACGAGGGAGGACAAAAAAAGCTTGATTTACAGTTTATAAAATCGCCCCGAACGGCAATTTGAATATTTAACGCGAGCGGAGTCTTTTTTTTTTTTTTTTTTTTCTACCGATGCTAAATCGGCCCCTGTGCGCAACCGAGCAAACCTCTGATGGACCTTGGGTGCCCTTTTTTTTCCTCCCCGTGGCTCGCATAACTCGTCCCGAACCGTAACTTTTCGCGAGAGCGTTTCCCTCGTTAAATCCGGAACACTTTTTTTTTTGCCGAGTGCACGCATTTTAGTTTCCCTCCGAACAAACACACGCGCGACGGCGCCCTGCTACTCTAATTATCCCAACTTCGCTGGTATACATGTATATTATATGTACACCTATACGTTTGCAATTGAATCAAAGGGACGAAAAAAAAAAAAAAAAACGGCTCTCGACCTTTCCTTTGCCCTCTGTGCCGTGTAGCAAATCACCATCCGTCCGAATCCAATTTTCTGCCCTACTCGCACTCGCGATGGTTGAAACACGCTCCCCTGACAAAAGGCAGATACCGCGTGTTACGCTGGCACTTCGAGGTGCACTTTGCTCCGAAGAGACAATGGCCACGGGGGCCGTCGAATAAAAGAAAGTAGCGAGAGACAGACCCCACGTATACCGTTAATAGAAGCGTGGAATAGGGGAGATTTTCAAGAGATCGGTACACACGGACGATCGGCTTGTGTAATTTCGACAATGACGCTATGTGTTGATTTACGAGTCTTCATGAATTAAAAAAGAAAAAAAAGGAAAACTGTTACTTGCGACGGAGTGACAATAAATCTCCGCGAAAAGTGAATCCTAATCCAGAAGGAGAGAGAGAGGCGATAAGTATGAAACGTACCCGGGGCTGGTGAAACATGGCCCGAGAGCTTTAAACCTCGAGTTTCCAACTGCGTCCGGATCCGCTTGACGAGAGAGGAAGAGATATAAAGTTCGAAAGTCGCGTTCCGTACGGTTACGAAAAATAAAATGGCACCTTTTTTCTTCTGTTTGGGGAAAAAAAAAAAAAAAAACGTGTATGTACAGCCCTGCTGGTGTTTTACGTGCCCTCGGAGTCCGGTGAGAAGGTCACCCTCGGCATATCCGCCCTTCTGTCGATGACCGTTTTTCTGATGACCATCAGGGAAACCTTGCCACCCACGGAGAAGACGCCGCTTATCAGTAAGTGCCATTTTTTTATCTTTTACTCAAGTCTAAATGCTCCGTGAAACATCAAATTCAAATAATTCGTATACATACACGTATATACTTAAATCCGATGTAGTCTCGGATGTAATATGTATCCGTGTAAAAGTTATAGGGATACTGCACGCTTACACGCATAAATATATGTACAGCCATAGCCAAAAGCAAGGCGCGCGCGTTCAACTTTTAAATAAGCTGGAAGCTGTATAACGTCATAACTTTGCGCAAAAGTGTGGCAAAGAGTTTCCTCCGGCGGATCCGTGTGCGTGTGTGTGTATAGTGCACCCACCTTTGGACCGTATTTTCACGGAGTTACCACCATCGCCAGTAATACTACTACTACTACTAATTATAATGATGACAAGTTACTATTATGATCATACACATATATATGTATGTAATTATTCTGATAAAGTTGCCGTTGTGGGGCGCGCTTTCGGGCTTGTTATCAAACTTGGGTGAGCGCGTCTGTCTGCCACGACCGGGAGAGGGGAAAATCAAAGTGTAGGCATACATTAGACAATTGTAAGTATAGGTACGCGCGGATGACGCGCGAAGAATTTTAATAAATACGCATCATTATGTACGATGAAGTTTGAAGTTGGTATATAGCTGCACTACGTGTGTGATGTATGCACACGCATGTACCTACTATGTAATATGTACATTTTATTTTCTACGCTCATCATTTTCGTTTGATTCCGTATGTTGTGTAAACGCAGGTCTGTACTACGGAGTGAGCATTTGCCTGGTGTCGTTCGCCTCGGGTCTAGCCGTGGTCACCCTGAACCTGCACCACCGAGGCGTTCGCGGAACTCGGGTACCGCCCAGCGTCAAGTCGCTCGTGCTCGACAAACTCGCCAAAATAGTGTTTCTCAACTTCCGGGAGGTAAGAAGATCATATATATATATATATATATATATATATATGTATACATATATGCATTGATTGACGGATCGAAAGAATTTTGCGCGAGCCATTCATCCGTTGTCAGGGATTAATTTTTTTTTTTTTTTTTTTTTTTTCTCTTGCTACGCATAAAACGTCAAACAATCGATTGTGTACAATACATCCCCGTCCGGTCGCCTCATGTTGTTGCGACGAGGGATTATATACAGTTGGCTTGAAAAATCAAAAGAAACGTATAACCGTCAAAGCGGAAGCAGCGCGGAGGTGAAAAGAGAGAGAGAGAGAGAAAAAAAGAAATGTCCAATGTAACAGAGGCGCGGTAAAATATATAGTGCTGGTATTAATGGAATGGCGCGGGGATTAATTGCCGATAAAACGCCAAGAGCAACGAAGCCAAAAAGGATCATTACACATATATATATATGATATACGTGTGCACAAGCGCGATTTATAAACGTCCGGGCCATTTAACGTGCGGGTGATGCACGCACGCGGGATTACATTCACACCCACGACGACCCTCTTTTTTTGTCTCTCTCTCTCTTATCCTCCGATTGCCTCTCCGTACAGTTCAGGTGGCACATATTCTAATGGACCGGCGAAATGAATCACAGATGGGGTGGGGGAAGATTAATTTAAACTGGAAATTCGCAGGAGCTTCCGGAATCGGTGAGCTGCAAGAGAAGCAGTTACACGTTTCACTGCAAGTCCGAGTCGTCGCCGAATCAGCAGCAGCCGCAGCCGCAACAACAGCAGTCGCAACACGTGCTGTCCCCGAAATACGTCGGGCGAAGACACACGAGCGATCACAACAGTCCGACCCTGGGTTCGTTTCACATGCTATCGCTATTATCATGTACACAATATCGTATCATTTTGTTCTCTCGGTGATATTTCATGCAAACGGAGTTTATCAAATTATAGATTTTTTTTTTTTTTTTATACAACAATGCATACATACATATATCTTGACTATAAGTACATATGCAACTTTCAAGAGAAATAATCATATGTTATATTATGCACGCGACTTTAAACAAGTTTTGCTCTCGGTAAAATAACACGTAGCTCGTGGCGGGCTTGGTATATATTATAAGTATAAAACTTGTATAAAACTGCTGCTTTGCAACGAAACTCGGGCGTTATAACTTTTGCCCCAAAGCTTTTTACATTCAGAAAGATGAAAACAAGCTTATGATATAATACTACGCCGAGAAAAGGTGTACATGTAGAGCAACTTTTCTCTTTCGTTGTACAGTACAGTGCCGGAGATTCTACTACTCGTATAACGTTTGCTAAAAAAAAAAAAATAAATAATAATAATAATAATAATAAATAAAATTTATTTTGTTATGATATTGCAGAACTGGGCAAGGATGGGGTGATAGAGTCGCAGTGGGCGAAGGTGATCGGCCGAGTGCAGGCGACGATCGAGAAGAACGAGAGACGATTGCTGGACCAGGACACCCGTGAGAGGCGGGAACTCGAGTGGAAACAGGTGGCCTTGGTTAGCGACCGAGCGCTCCTCTGCATATTCTTTCTGACGACCGCCGTCAGTACGGCTGTCATACTTTGCGGCTCGCCACCCTCGGATGGCAAAACGGCGATTTGAGCGACGAGTATGCGTCATACGGGTTAATTGAGTCTCGAGTCAATATGGTGTCTAATTCACTGCGAGCAAGGATTTTTAATCGTTTTGATGTAGGTTAATGAGTCCTAGTTGGCAGGTTTTGGTCTTTCGAGTATACGTGTGTAGGAAATAATGCTTTGATGATCTGATTCCAAAGTTGTTGAAGAAAAAAAAAAAAAAAATATGAATAGGCCCGAAATTCTGTTGCTATGAAGTCAATAAAGTTTTGTCGTTTCATTGAATATGAGAGGATGTCAGATTATAAATAATAAAGCGTTAAATTCTTTTTGTTTAATGCAAGTATTTGGTCCCTTAGTTTTAAGAATACACGGTTCTTATTCATATTTTTATAAATATACATTTCAATTTTTAAGTTGCGTACGAATTTTAAAGCTATTGAATTGACAAATTTGAATATATCAATCGTATTTTTTTTTTTTTTTTTTTTTTTTTTTTTTTTTTTTTTTTTTTTTTTTTTTTTTTTTCGTTATTCTAATAATAATCTGGTACTGGTGCGCAAGCTATTTTTACAAAATCCTCGTACTTTACTTGTCCATTCAGAGAAACATTAGCTTCTCTAAAAATTTGTTCCACTGAAAACAAGTATTGTTGTTACATGTAGAAATACATTCTGTGTAACTGTTCTTTTATTAAATCATGTGTGACATTGAAATTAAATCTGCTTACCTTCTTTATTGCTCAACTGTTCCCCCCACCTCAACAACATGTGAGCTAACTGTCTGGCAGGAATGGTTCCTGATCTCGTGCTGTCTGCTGCTCTAAAAGCTTCTATTACCTCCTTTGGGAGATCTTCTATCCTGGTTTGTAAATGCATTGCTTCCAAAAAATCAGCAAACGTCATTTTTCCACCTTTGTCCTTTAAATACTTATTTAACTCGGCTATTGTTGGACTGAGCCCCAACGATCTCATAATAATAGTTAGTTCATCCAATGTGCGTATCTGACCACTCCTAGCGTATAGATAAAAACACTCTCTAAACTCTGAAACAAAGATAATGAAAATATTATAGCAATGCTCGAACTTTTCGGTCTGTTGCACATAGAGGTTGAGAATATAATAAATAACTATCCACCATGAAATAAATGAATTGTTTGAAGATGTACAAACTTTTACGTACCATCAATGTCTTCCTCACGGAAATAACGAGCCTGCAAAAATAAAAATTGTGCATTTAATTATTATTACTATATACCATTTAACAATTGCCTTAAATATAATTAATGAATTTGAAACAAAAAATAGGGTGTTACTTACCATGTGTGAACGGTGTATATTTAATAATGATAAGAGTTTTACATTAAGCAAGATACGATTTTATTTGTATGCACAGAAAAACATAATTAAACACCTGTTGACGTATACTGCAGAGACAGAGTGTTTAGTCGTCAAACCCAAACATATCAAGCTCTGGGCTGTAGTGGAGGCCGTTTAATTCGTTGAGCGGGAAATTAAAACATTCAATTCCCATTGGCTGATTCGATCACATAACCTCTTTCATTGGTCAATTTCACACTTCCCGCTCAACGAATTAAACAGCCTCCACTGTACTTATATTCCACAAATGCTGCCAGCAGGTTAAGTTGCGTAGGTTTGTGGTAACGCCGCATGATCGGGCGGCGCTACTGCTCGGTCTCTCGGACCGACTCGACTCTCATCGACCGATCGACGAGTCTCTCGCATGTCAACAAACTCCGAAATATCATATCGGTGTAGCATGGGAGTCAAAACAGCAAAAAATAATATTTGCCAGAATCTCTGGCGTTTACCGGGTTGTTGAAGTTTTTGGCATTTTGAAATTATTCTCCTTCAATATGTACAAAAAACACTTTTTAACATACAAGTTTATTAGTATGGACAATTTCGGTAATCTCGCTCTGAGCCGGTTTGAGCCATACCCGCGTCTAATCAAAGCAGGTACGTTCTCACACGTAGACAAGGGCTGTTGGTAATATAAAAAGGATATATACATGTATACGTAAAATATGCGCTACTTGCAGTCTTCTAGACTCCCTTGACTTTGTCTACCCTTCGCATGACATTGTCGCTGCCTCGTTCACTAACAGTTTTGTGTTTTAATCAGACTCGGTGGACTACACTCTCGTCGATCTTCCGTTGTAGACACTTTCCGTGGCATTTGTTCTTTCAAAGCCGTGCTTGCTTGGCACAGTTGAATCCTGTGACGTTAAGTAGAACCATGGCTCTAAACAAGCTCAGCATTGACAAGGTCGACCTCGCCGGCA
Organism: Copidosoma floridanum; assembly: GCF_000648655.2. The sequence goes on from NW_019379647.1 coordinate 132,570, forward strand.
AGAGAGTCTTGATGAGGTAAATCAACATATCTGACTGTGACATTTTGTACATTGGATTTTATTGTTTCACACGATTTTAAATTTTAAGCTTAATTCGCCTATTACATTCAAAAAAAAAAATCTTGGATGTATTTATAAGATTAAATCAATTAAATTGTTTGTCCTCTTTTTAGGACTGGAAAAAAATCGTAATCACTTGATGGTTGTAATCAATTATCAATTTGAAAATTTTCTTAGAGTATTTTTCATCAAAATGTCGTTTTTCCATAAAACATTGTAATTTATCAATTTCAAATAAATATACAATACATTTTATTGCAGAGTGGATTTCAATGTACCTTTAAAAGATGGTAAAATTACTAACAACCAAAGAATCACTGCAGCCCTTGATACTGTTAAATATGCTTTGGACAAAAAAGCCAAGTCTATTGTCTTGATGTCTCATTTGGGGAGACCCGATGGCAGCAAAAATCTCAAATATACCTTAAAACCAGTGGTTGACGAATTGAAGTCGCTTTTAGGGAAAGACATAATATTCTTGGATGATTGTGTGGGACCTGCTGTTGAGGCTGCTTGTGCTGATCCAGCACCTGGATCAATCATTCTTTTGGAAAATTTGAGATTTCATGTTGAAGAGGAAGGCAAAGGTGTCGGCCCTGATGGTAGTAAGGTATGCACAATGTTTTTGCATTATTTTTTTATCATTTAAGTGTATAAAATTATTTGTATTGGGTTTATTGCGACTTTTTTAGATTAAAGCAGATAAAGATAAGGTCACGGAATTCAGAGCATCTCTGAGGAAACTTGGAGATGTGTACATTAATGATGCCTTTGGTACTGCTCACAGAGCCCACAGTTCGATGATGGGTGATGGTTTTGATATTAGGGCCAGTGGTTTCTTGCTTAAAAAAGAGTTGCAATACTTTGCTAAGGCTTTGGATAATCCAGAAAAACCATTCCTCGCCATCCTTGGTGGAGCCAAGGTTGCAGACAAAATCCAACTGATCAATAATTTGTTAGATAAAGTTCATGAAATGATTATTGGTGGAGGCATGGCTTACACATTTTTAAAAGTTACCAAAAATATGAAGGTAATTGTTGCATCAAAAAAAATTTTCCTTATAACGAAATTCTTGAATAAGTTTGTACTTATTTCTAGATTGGCAATTCTTTGTTTGATGAGGAAGGTGCTAAGATTGTTAACGATTTGTTGGCTAAGGCAGAAAAAAACAAAGTTCAGATTCATTTGCCGATAGATTTTGTTACAGCAGATAAGTTTGCTGAAGATGCAGCAGTTGGAGCTGCTGATATTGAAAGTGGCATTCCAGATGGTTGGATGGGTCTTGATGTGGGACCAAAGTCAAGGGAATTGTTTTCAGGTGAGGTGGAGTTTGGAAAAAAATTTTACCTGTCTGCTTGTAAAAAAATACCGTTTATTAAAAATCAACGTCAGATAAAAATTTCACAAAAACAACAAAACATTTCTAAAAAATCCATTAACTCAAATTAATTGATTATAGAGCCAATCAAGCGAGCCAAAGTCATTGTCTGGAATGGTCCAGCTGGAGTCTTTGAATTTGATAACTTTAACAAAGGAACAAAGACTCTAATGGACAATGTCGTTGAAGCAACGAAACGGGGTGCTACAACGATTATCGGAGGAGGTGACACTGCAACTTGTGCGGCAAAATGGAAAACTGAAGACCAAGTTAGCCATGTCAGTACTGGTGGAGGTGCAAGTTTGGAACTATTGGAGGGCAAAGAATTGCCTGGTGTAGCAGCACTTTCCCCAGCATAAAAGTATTGTATTCGACTTGGGTGGCTCAATGACAATAGCCAACGTTACAGAAATGTAAAATATTTATTGAATGCGTTATTCGTAATGTAAAATTTAGATTTCACTTTTTTTTAAAGTCGTTAGATTATATCTGCTGAAAATAAATAATAACATGCATCACTGTTATCAGTTGCATTTCATACTTTAAAAAATGTCTTCCAAACATTCCAGCCACTTACTTTTTATTGTACTACGTTAACACTGATAAAAATTGTGTCAAAAATATATTTGAGCTTTTTTGTGCAAAGCAATTATATATGACCTTTTGACACAGTATTGACTAATAATGTGTCCATGCACAAAAATTTTTCTTTATTTGCAAAAACCAATTTTCAAGCATATATTTTCTTTCACATAACGGAGCAGTTATTGGATTCGTCACTTCCAGGCAAAGCAGGTGTTCCAAGAGGATTGCCTTCAGCATCTAATTGAAAAAGTGGTTGTTGGTCACCAACTAAATCATCTGGAGGTTGACCATACGCTTGCATTTCTTGCATTAGTGATAGGGTTTTTTCAAATCGCTGCCTCTTAACTTCTTCAGAATCGTCTTCTTTTTCTTCTTCCAACTCTTTACAGACCTGTGTGCATTGTTCAAATAGTTAATTTGGTTTAATTAGCAAAGAAAAAATAAAATTTTTTTTTTCTAACCCTTACATTTTGCATGAGTTCAAATTGTTTCTCATATCTTGTAAAATCTGCAGGTGATAAAGTTGATTTCTTTTCATCTAACCATGCAGGATATTTGTCAATGATGTCTTTTAGAGAAGGATAAAGGACGTCTTTGGATAATAGAGATTGCATCATTCCTTGCATGAATGGCAATAAATCTGTGCCACCTTCTTCTAACGACGTTTGACCAAACATAGCTGCTAAATCAGATTCAGTAATATTTGGCACATTCTAAAATAGAAAAAAAAATTGTTTGAGTGGGATTATGTATGTTGAAAATTTTTTGAGTTTGCATAATAAAATATTTAAAAACTGTACTTACACCTAAATTTTCAGATGTTGCTGATAAGTCTTTTAAAGCTTGGCTAATTGCGGATTGAAAATTTGGAGTAGATGCCTCTCCAGTACCATCAGAGAGAGCACCAGCTACAGTTTGGGCCATTTTTTTGAATGAGTCTCCCAATTCACTGTTTGAGCCTAAAGGACAGACGTCAATAAAAAGAAAATTCTAAGATTCACGTATCAAGTACCGTTTACCATTTTGCATGAGTTCTTCTAAATTTCTTTGGAACTGATCAGCTGCTTGCTTAATAAAGTCTTCAGTCCATACTTCCTCAACTGTGGTGGCTTCCTCGTTTGATTCTTCTGTGCTCGAAATTGCAGACGGCGAGGATTCATCTTCCTTTTTAGTTATGGCAGGCTTATCGAAATCTTTCAAAGCGCCTAAAAAATATTATTGTATTGAGTGTGGAATTAAATTATGTAACTAAACCTCAAAAATGAATTAATGTTCCTGGTATAAGCAATTCATGGGACGTGATAACTACTAAAATAGTTTTATCACGCAAACAATGTTGATATGCAGAATGTCATGTGTGGAGAAATAATTTTTTACCAATATACAAATCACCAGTGTCAAAGGCTATACACTAAACTTGACAGACGTTTGCATGTTATGGGCTAATATTAGCTAATAGATTTTTCTTCGTGTTTCCACTTACTGTCGAGGAGTTCGTCAAGTTCTGGATCTGCAACTTGGTTTGGCACTTTTTTTTCCTCGGACATTCTGTATTTCAAAAGTAAGTACTTTTTTTAAGCAATCAGCTGCTCTTCCCGGAGTCACGCAACAAGGTCTGCATGTAACTGGCTTTTTATTAGTCTTTCGGCTCGGCAGCTTGGCGATATTAAAAGAGAGGTACTTTTAGTACTTAATTAAGTATAAGATTTGTTCGCTAAAAATTTTCGGGCTCTCTTTCCCTCGGGCGAACCAAGTAATAACAAATAGGTATACACTCTTACTTTAAGTCGCCCAGGGGGGCCCGGCTCAGAATTGCACAGAGACGAGTTATACCTTGTGTATATAAATATATATATATATATATATATATATTTCGATGCCTCGGTCGAAGCGCTAACTTTTATTTATTCAATCCGCGCTCTTCAAGGCAATTTTGAGTTGGAGCTTTTTTCTTGCTGAGGTGTCGTTAAAAAAGCGATGTTTTAATATGATGCTTGGAATTATTTTACTTTTTGACGATATTTTTTTGTAAATAAAAGCCTTTAAGATGGTTTTTTTTTTTTTTTTTTTTAACTTAACATCCGCGATTCGCTTGGTAACGAAATTGGTACTCCGCTTACCATTAAGTTTAAATACTTTATAAATGATAATAAAAATGTAACTAATTCATTTATTCGTATCAATAAGTTAAGAGAGTACCACATGATATAATTGAATTCAAAAACTAAACTAATCTTGTAGGAGACTGAAAAAAACTTCACACATCACTTGTGTTTTCAAATACTTTTAAAAATAAACATTTATTTCGGATTCTTTGCTTTGATAAATAAATTATCTTTCTTGCTCCACATCTTGATCAGCAAAAACTTTATCTAAGATTTCTTTACATAAGTCTTCTATTTCAATACTTCCATCGTGTTTTGATTCTTTTAAATGTCTTTCCAAGGTTTGTTTTAAGCAAAGCTCAGGACGTCTGCATTCTTTTAGTGCAAGGAAGTAGTTGTTATCAGTCATTCCATTTAACAAACTAAGAAGTTGTTCTCTATGAATTAAAAATTGTAATCAGTAACTCTTAATTAATAATATTAAAAACACCGCATTTTTGATAACTATACAAAAGTAAATTTTCTACCTTGTTTCTGAAAGCAAATTTCCCATAGCTAGCATACCTGCTGCTTGTTCAACTAGTCCCATTTTAACCAATGTTAATTTAACAACATCATCTTTCCTACACAGGGATGACAATAAAAATGCAGCTTTTATTTGTAATTTTTCAACTTGACTTTGCATTGCCCTAATTAGCACTGAAAAGCCATCATTGATTGCCATGTATTTTAATGCTATGGGTGGTCCTCTTGCAATGCCTAAAACAAAAAAAAAACAATTAAATGATGTATCTTGATTTTCAACAAAGTCTAATAATGATTATTTTTAATTACAAGAAATGGCATAGAGTGCCTTCACTTTTGCAGTTTCCGAGGGATCTGAATCGATCATGCCCAATAAAATTGGCATAAAGCCTGCCTCTAAAATTTTTTCTTGACACACTGGATTGTTTTGTGTCAATTCAGCTATAAGATTAGCCACTTTCCATCTGATACCATTGTGTGGAGAATTTAAACATATACCAAGAATTGAAAAGCCTCCAATCTTGTAAAAGTCATTTGCCACATCTAAACTGCCAACGCGATCAGCAATCCTATCCAGTATAATTTCGTACTCTGAAGCATCATCTTCATTTCGTAAATTTACGACATTCTCTAAAGTTTTTATATCTCTCTGCAACTCTTCGATGACATTAACAGTCATGGATGATAGTGCGTTGTTAAGAAATCTTTTTTTCTGGGGGTTATTGAGATAAATGAATTATTTAAGTATTATGGTTTACTTGATTTTACTAATAGACTGTCAAAAAACCGCTGCAATATTTGTTTACCTCTTCGTCAATTGGCAGAAATTTTGACTGATTTGTTGTGTCTTCAGCTTTAGTTGACTCCATAGCAAATTTCAGCAGTCCCTGTAAATTTCTGGGTTGCCTTGGCTGATTAGGAAGTATTTCTACATTGGATTGCGTTCTAGGAGGTTCTATGGATAAAGGTCGCGTGCCACTAGAACCACCTTGCCCTGTGCTTTGGTTTTTGGGATTTCTAAAGTAACAACCAAAAAATCAATACGTTATTCATCATAAAATGTATTTTCTCACATAAAGTGCACAAATCTTACCTGTCCATAATTGATGTCAAACGTGAATTTTCTGATTGAGACGCACCCATTACATAAAAAAGTATCACAACATTAAGTAAAATGTAATGTGCATCTAAAACTGTGAATATTATACATGTACAACGTACCTATGTAGGAGCACACCTGTTTTAGAAACCAAATTATTAGGAACACAGGGATATTTTATCAGCTTTTCGTTGCGTATGCGAATGTATATAAATACAAGATTTGACTTTAAAAACTTATTTATATGCCTATAACAACAATTCACACCAACGTATAACTGACGCTTTGATTCAAGGTTGCGACTACACAGCTATAGATAAGCTACCCAGCCAAACCACACAGATAAGTGACTGAAAGCTAGCTGCCACATGTAGCGAACTATATTGTTATTTAACCCCTGTTGATAAACAAGTTTCCTGATTTCATAGGTGAGGTGAACTTTCATTGAAACGAATATTATTGTTTTATAATTTAAATTTATTTACACACACCATAACTTAAAGAGAAAATTAAAATTAACATCTACAGAATTCTAATAAAATTTATTCCGTCCATCTGTGAGTGCAATGAGTATTTGTACAGACATAATAAAGTCTCATTTCTTCTTCAGCTCTTCGTGTTTGAGCTTGGAAAAAAACTGCTTCTCTGTGATTGCATTTTGGGCATGGATGTTCCTCGGTTCTTGGTAACGTTGGATCAGATATAACGTCAGCAACTATATGAGTCAACTCACTGAAAAAGTAAAAAGATGTTTTAAAATATGATTCATTTGAGGATTAAAATTTAAATCTGTAGAGTTGTAACTACACTCACTCAATTTCGTGCATAATTTTGTTGACATATATACAACTGCTGTCAGCCAATGTTTTGAAATCACAATTTCTACACTGAAAATACATGGAAAAATAAAAAAAATCAAATTATCGCTCATTAGATTGATAAATATAATTAAACATAACCTCAAAATATCCACAGCAGTCTAAACACTTACCGCATACATGAGAACTTTATTTTCCTTGTCTTCTCGCGGATACAACATATTGTTACATTCTTGACAAAACTTTATTCCTACAAAACCTGGTCCATCGTCATGAACCTGACCTTCAAAAGTTCCCAATCTAGACATTTTTGAAAATAAACACAAGAGAGAGGGATAGTGTCAACCGACCCGAAAGCGTCAAGTGACCCGAGACTGCGCAGTACGCATCTGGGACCCGAGTATGCGCAGTCCTCAGCGGGCAGTTCAAAAATCCCAAAGTGCGCTATACGCCCAAATCCACAAAAACCCAACAACTTTAACCAAATAACCCAGGGGACTTATAGATTATGAATTGCAAGTTATTCATTGAAATAAATAATTATTCATTGAAAAATAATAGAAAGCCAGATATAAATATCCAGCAAAAACATANGGATATTTATATCTGGCTTTCTATTATTTTTCAATGAATAATTATTTATTTCAATGAATAACTTGCAATTCATAATCTATAAGTCCCCTGGGTTATTTGGTTAAAGTTGTTGGGTTTTTGTGGATTTGGGCGTATAGCGCACTTTGGGATTTTTGAACTGCCCGCTGAGGACTGCGCATGCTCGGGTCCCAGATGCGCACTGCGCAGTCTCGGGTCACTTGACGCTTTCGGGTCGGTTGACACTATCCCAAGAGAGAAGCGATGTCAACGCTGAATGCTGATCCAAAATCCAAAACCCGTCTGTCACTCGCGGGCGAGGTCTTTCCAAGCTTGTGGCGCCATCTAAGATTTGAAAATCACTAAAGTCCGCCAAATTCAAAAGTTAAGGTAGTGTGTTGGCCGTATAAGTACTGCAGTCGAACGACAGTCAAGTTTACGCTCGTCTTTGGTGCTGATTTCGCAGTTCCATCGCCTCGATAACATATTAGCCGAAGGTGTATAATATAGTAAGTATAGGAGTTTTGTTTTAGTGCCTCAATGCTAAAAGTGTAGACATAGACACAAAGGTTAAAAGCCAATACGAAAAATTAAAAACTAATGAATTTTTTTTTCTTATTTTCTAAATATTGAAGTGTATTTAATACATTACATGGTTATCGAATATAACGGCATATTATTTACTTTAGTATAAATATGTGCAAAATATACACTTATGAGTAAGGATAAGGATCAACCAATGACCAACGACTGGTAGTGTGGTATGTGAGGCAAACTGACGATTGGCTAGGTAGATCACGGCGCGTAAACAAAATGATAAATTATTTTTTATTTATCCAAGATGGAAGTGTTGCTCTTCTTGTACAGCTTATACACTCGACAGAGTAGACTTGTATTTATGTGTGGGTAAGTTTTATAACCCGCAGTAACAAAAAGAATGTCGTTGAACGATATTTTTTACGTAAAATATACGGGGCTAAGAGCACTTTTCTGCCCTTGATAAGGTTTTCGACGTTATATATAATGGCTCCATTTTAAAAATATCTCTCGCAATAAAACGTGAAAAATCATGAGCAAACGCAGTTTTGTCGTCATTTCGGCATGTCCCTATACCTATCAGTGTACACGCAAACAATCGATATGTAATGAATCTCTATAACGTTTTAGTTTGATTTCAAATCGTAAAGAAAATTTAGTTTCTGATTTCCTCCAGTCAACTTTTTACTTTCTCACCATGGATGACTCTGCAATCAACATGGAACTCGAGGAGTACGTGTGTGTATGTGTGTCCACACATTTGCCGGATATACATGTTTTATTTATGTCCACCCGCATTTATACGTAAACCCTAACCCTTTTACATTTACAATAATTTATGTATACAAGGTAAATCCACAAACGTCGAATGTTATAAGAAAGAAAGAAAGAAAGAAATTGAAAGCATCAGTGTGCGTCATAAATTGCGAGTCATTTAACACACGGAGAGTCGTTTGCGTCTACTTTTTTATACACGTATCGATGCTAAATAGATTATCCACTTATGAACGGAATACAGAAGCGTATAATATATATACACACTACTAGTCCGGCGTCATCCACTTGCAGGGTGAGCCAACACGCGCGCGCTGGCGTTATAAACTTTATCGCTTTTGCATAAAGTATTGATTATACATTTGATTCTAAAGCGCTCCTCTCTCGCCCGCGTGGCTTTGTTGTATTGATTTTGCCATTAACCTGGAGAGGGGTATTCGGGTAAATCGGGCGTTTACCAGTTCGACACCGTTGAAAGTGCCAAAAGGTCCTCTCTTCATCGTTAGACCACTCGTTACTTTTCACCTAATCATACGTGCCATTACATGCGTTGGCGGTACGCGCTTACAACATTCGAATTATTACAACGTGCCTCATGTAAAAAAGGTGGGAAGGAGAGGACCAGCCTGGAAGCGGAGGCGCGCGCAAGCGCGCCAACGATATATAAGACGGCTCCGAAACTCCACAAAGCGCAGACTCTCTCTCTCTCTCTCTCTCTTCTCCTCTGCTGTAGCCGACTTATTCTATCCTCGCCTACTATATAGGTACTTATGATGTGTGTATTTATGCTTTGCCGCACACAAACCCCCGTATACCCGTCTCCGGTCCGATCCACTATATATAGCTGCCCCTCTCGCTCGTTGGCTTGCAAATGTACACTTATATATTGTTAAATAGCTGGATTTTCTAGCCCGTCGTGGATGTGCTCGCTTATACATCCATCACGCTTTTCTCCAGGTACACCTATAAGTATATCTCTTGCACCTAGCTCTTTTTCCATTCGAGTCTTATGGAAGAAATCGGTAATACTTGAACGCGTCCCTCTCGCGATCCGTCAGTCGGTATACGATTGTCAAGTTGCTGGCATCGCAGTGCTTGTACGTACAGCCACTGTAATAAACTTAATACATATATTAACAGTCATTGGATTGGAGGGAGCGGATACGTAGTATTATATACCTACTTATTGTATACCAAAGTGTGTTTTTCAAGAGCGCGCCTTCGCCGTGGTTCGTCTCTTTCTCTCTTTTTGTCTCGTGTCCTACTGCTACTACTCCCATGAGCTTAAAGCCGCTCACGCATGCAGTTAGGGTGTAGTGAACGAAAAGGAAATAAGAAAAAAAAAAAAAAAAGAAAAAAGAAAACACACGTATATATACACGCACTGAATCAACAACGTTGCCGCTTCGAGATTGTTAATCCGAGTGTGTCTGGTGCCACGGCCTACTGTAACATTTTAAGCTCTTCTTCTTCGCTTAGTACTTACAACCTTATATTCTTCATCAACGTTGCATTATTGTCTTCGCCCGTAGAGCAGGTTTGTACAAAACAGCAAGTATACTTACTTCTTCTGGTTGACAATATCATTGTATCATTTCGGTTGTTTATGCTCTATCGGATCAATACGCGAGTGCCCTTTGAACCACCGACTTGTCTTTTCTGTCTTTTTTTTTTTTTTTTTTTTTTTTTTTTTTTTTTTTTTTATAATTTCTGTTCCCAATGCTCGCCGTACTTACTTATCGTCATTGGGTCTATATTTTATGAGATTTTGGCTGTATAGACCGACGAGTTTTCATTAGTTTCATATTAATTTTTCACAATAGCGTAGTTGTGTGTACAATATACGTGAGCACGAATAGTATTGTAGTCCGGCCTGATAAACAACAAAGATAACATTTATCGAATTGTTCCCTATTACGCGTCATGCATTACTTAAAATTTTTCATAAATATTAATCACGCTGACGGTAGAGTCTCAGTGAAGAATTATACATGTTTGTCGAATTCGTGCAAGTTTGTACGAGGCAACGCCCTTTTATTGACGTTAAACTTTGTTGTCTTGGAAAGTACAGTTGACGGTCACCGCCTTGGAGTTTGTACAATCGTATAACTAAACGAGAAAAACTGGCTCAAAGTGTTTTTACGTAGGTATTCGTGTTTAAGTAGTTATGACTCGGAGAGAGAGGCCGCAGAGTGTGCAACTCTCGTGGTTACTCCCCCACCCCCTCGTAGTGGAGATTTGAATTTGGCGCGCCCTTTGGCAAAAACACATGTAATGGGGCGAGATGAGAGAAAGCATGCCAAGTAGATGTCTCTAGTCTCGCATCAATCGCTGCATCGCTGCATGGGCCCGCGAACCCGGGCGTCCTGGACTGTAGGTACTACAAATATAATGTAACTTATGTGGGGGAATCACATCTACAAAAAATCCTAAGACAGAATATATGATCACGTCTCCTTTAAATTTAGTGTAATATAGAGAAAGAAATTTTTTCATTTTTTTTATTTTAAGATTTTGAGAATCACATTAGTCTCAAGTTGTAATGTACTCATTATGAAAGTAATTAACACTGTAGTTATGTGCCTTTCTTACGAAATACGGGTACGTAAAACACAGAGAAACTCAAGTTATCTAATCACGTGTAAACAAAAAAATGTTAATTAACTCACAGCTTATATCTAAAGTTGCAATAAGTCTTAAAAACAAAATGTAGGTATCTAGACCGAATCTTGTAAAATCTTTTGATGTATACTTAAAGTCTTGTAACTATATAAGTAGAGAGTGTTTGAAATAAATAGGAACACGTATAAATCGCAACATATCTAATACCTACTACCTTCGTTCTTCGTGGCTGTAATATACCTATAACTTATATATACCTTACCTACTCTCGTGCTGGTGGCGGCGAACAAATTTGGAAAACGAAAAGGAATAAGTATAAAATAATTAAAAAGAGGCGCATGCGCAGGCCGCCATAATCACACATATACATCAATGTGGGGGAGGGAAAGCGGTAGTCGGCGAGTCGAGTCGTCTTTCTGCGTCTATAATCAAGATTATTCTCGTCAAGATACTTGGCTCGCTGAGACAAGGCGTTCGGTGTTTAGTGTTGTCTACGAGAGAACAGTAAAAAGTGTGCATGCGTCTTTTTTGATCGACGACCGTAAATGTACTCGATGAGACTGATAGAAAAGAAAAGGCATATAACCCTCGAGTATACCTTAAAAGTATAACGTAGAGAAAAAAGAGCAACATCCGCGCGGTTTTGCTCTGCTGTCTGCTGTCTCTCTCCGGTTCCCGGTGTGTGTGTGTGTGCGCATTGTGTTTTTGTCTCCTCTCCCTCTCTTTGGGCTTCCTTGTTCATTCGGTGTCGGTGCTCTTCGAATAAAGAGAGTAGAGTATAGTATATAGGTATGTAGGTACAGCGGTGGGAGAGAGATGAGAGAAAGAGCGAGCAAACCCCCATAATATCATATACAGCCCCAGAGTTTGACTGTACAACTTGGCCGGCAGTAGGTAGTGTGCGTGCTGCCGTGTAAGTACCTTACACGAGAACTCCGGGGTTGCATTTCGTTCTCCTGCTAATTTTTCAGTCACTGAATATACTTTTCTTCGTCCCCGCAGATGCTTACTCGCACGTTCGAATGGATAACCAGTGGATAGATTCGTTCCATCCAACCCGAGAGCAACAGTAAGAAGCGGCGGCGGCAACGACGACGGCGGCTTCGTGTGTTATAAAATATATCATCAAGAGAGAAGCCTCCACGCGCGGAGCGAGAGAGAGAGAGGCAGATATCTTCCTCTCGGCGACGGATGTAATAGTGCGTGTTTTTGCCGTCACTAGAGAAAAGATTGACGACGACGACGACGACGACGAGTGTGTTGTATACTCTCAGTTTAGTGTTTCCTAAGGATACAGAGCCCAACGCTCGCCGTCATCATCACGACGTGCCGGAGAGAAGACTCTCCCAGATCTAATTTACCCAGGAGAAGGATAACCCAGCCGCCAAGCTGGATTCTGTAAGTACTTAGTTAGTGTAAGCCCTAAGAACGACACTTTCTATATAAATTTTAATTCCGATAGTTTGTATCAGACACTTGAGCATCAATAGAATTCATGATACGCAAGGTATACTGAAAATTTTTGCGTCCGTGTCTAAAGGGTTTAGGTGTGATTTATAAAATTCATAGACCTCTATGGGTACTACCTCAGCTTTGGTTGATTCGTTTATTTCATTTTCATTCGTCACTCAACTCCCCGATGTGCAGTTTCTGGAATCGCGAGCTTCAGATGCATCTTTCTTGTCGGCTCCTCTCTTTCATCTCGATGGGACTAAGTGCATATACCTTTTGCGAGTTGCGAACGAGACGGTATATACAGGCGCGTGGCTCACAGTTTGGAGCATCACGGTGACGCGAGAAAAGGACGGCGTGCAATTATAAGGAAAGAACAGAACGAACAGCGCACGCAAAAAGTGCGTGCCATGACCCTGCGCGTATATATTTCATTTTTCTCTCTCTCTCTCTTTTAAGCGTACTTCTTTACGCTAGGTAATACACACAAGTACGTTATGGTGTTATACTTGTCATACATAATACGTATGCATACATGTACACGCATAGAATGGTACGCGAGAACATGTGAGTGCCGGGGGGTGATGGCCCCTCGTCGCGACCAGCGTATGTATGTAAGTGTACAAGCATGTATGCCTGCGCCCGCTAGCTAGCGCAGTCGCTCTTCTCCTCGACGGCGGTGTAGCCACGGCGTCATCTCTCTTTCTCCCGAGATCTATTCTTCTCTCTCTGTTACCCCTTTTCATGGTTCCCCTGCAAGCCATACTCTATTATAATATCCATGGCTCCCACACTTGGACGAAGAATAAGTGTATGGTGCAGGCGAAGGCGACAACTCTTAATTTTTATACTTATTTCGTTTCTTCAAATTCAGAGTCATCGCTTCTTTTTTTCCCTTCGAGTCACATCCCCCAAAATACCGGCTCGCTTTGGTTGTTCATTTAGATCGCATTTGATAAATCGATTGACTTGTGTTTCATGCAATCCGCATGAGAAAAGATTTTGCTCGTGAATTTTCGTTTCTCCGAGCTCTCTTTTTGCCACATTACCTCATTTTCCTCGAGTGCAAAAGTTCATTTGCTTCTTCGTGCGTGTGCGTGCAGTGGATTAGATATGCGTGGGTATTATAAAATTATATGCTTGGCAGGGTACACATAATTCGTCTACGGTGGTGTAAGTCATGTCGTTGCACAGAAAACATTTCAAGTTAATTTGCAAAAATAACGGTTTCAGAAAAAATATTTTATGTCAGAGCGTTATCTTCATTTCATCGGGCAGCCGATGATACCCATAATGATCTGTTAATGTCGAAAATTTGTAAAGTAGGTACCACAATAATCTTTTCCAAGTATATGTTAATGACACAAAAAATGCTAGATCAAAGAAATTTTTCTTAGTAATAATTGTCTGATTATCTGAGAGAAACTTCGCTGTAGGGTCTGCATTTAAACAGTTGTTAATTTTTTATTTATAAACGCGTGTTACGAGCGCATAACCTCCCGTAAATGTTGTATGTTCCATATCTGCCTCAGTAGAGAAATAAATAGGTACATTGTGTCTCGTGCAAATGACGTTATGACATTAATTTCGTAAAAAAACAACCATAGTGTTAAATTTAAACAACAAAATGATTTCACTCGGTTTTTGCAGTCCTTAAAATTTCTGTCTAAACATTTTTTCACGTTCACTTAAACAAAGCGTATTTTGCTACTGTTTTAATCGAAAATTCAAATTTTCCTCTCGAAGGTAGGTATCCGCGTCGATGATAATTTTCCAAAAAAAAGCCTCAACTTGCCTGGACTATAAAGAGCGGCAGGCACACGCGGTTAACGCCGCCGAAACACGTGATTTTTTTTTCGGATCGGACGAATCGTGCGGCGTTCGGTTTTGGCCTTAAATTCACTTTTTTTCCATCCACATAACATAAATATACTCCACCACCGATTCCGAAATCCCTTCGTTTTTTCCTTTCCTCATTTTTTCCTTCATCTATTTTCTGCTGATGGTTTCTCACTTTGTTCTCTCTCTTTTTCCACCATTACCGGCGTCCTCTCTGTTTCTTCTTCTTCTTCTTCCTCTCCTCCTCCTTACCCTCTTTTTCTTGAATAACAACGAGGGAAGAAATATATAGACATATGCACGAGTAAAGGAAAAAGAGGGGCGATCAAAGGAAACACACATACACGTACGTTACCTGTTGTACGTTGGTTAAACAGAGAAAGAAAAAAAAAATTACCTTTATGGTGTACACCCATTAGCGTAAATATGCAATAAAAATGGTCTCCAAAGTAATATAAGAGAAAGTTACGGAAAAACAAATGCCCAGGATTGAACTTTATGAAAATTTTCGGGGAATTTCCCGAGACGAGAGATAAAAGAAGGAATCAAGTGTCGAAGAATAAGTTAGTTAAGGCTCCACACGCTCGGTACATCGGTGTACATATTATTATATACACTTACGCCGCATGAACAACAACCATCTGCATGCAAGCGAGAGCCTCCATTGAGAAGCCCATATAAATATATATGTGTGTAAGCCGACGTGATCGTGATGTACTGCTGCTACCATTCGTTACCTTTTATTTTTAATACCGTTATGTTTGTTCCTCCTCTCACTCCTCGATAACTATATACTTGTACATACCATAGGTACATAAACAGACACACACACATGCACATCACGTTGGGGGAGAGGAAGACCGTTACATAGGCAAAGCATTAGAAACAAAGATTTTACAGAGATCGTTGGCCACTGATGTACATTCGTTTTTTGATCACCCCGCGAACGAAGGAAACAAAAAAAAAAAAAAAAAATTCAATACATCGGGTTACTCGAGCGCTTGCTCCGCTTCGCGCTTTTTATTTTCGTGTATATGTAATAATAACAACAACAATGATCTACCTACGTACAATTATATAGTCCGCGATTGCGCTCGCGTATATAATATTTTGGGGTGTCGCTTTAATGTACAATGATTTGTATACAGGTACTTACTTAATGTATCAATTAGGCCAACGCATGTATACGCCGCATGTACCAAGTGTGCAAGCATATATTGTTATTATTATAGGTATGCGCATGTGTTTGGTCTGTCTCTCTGTTCTCCTTCGGTTCTCACTCGCGGGGCGAATTTGACGCACGGAATCGATTTCTTTGTCGAGTCTTGAAGCTGCACGCAAGAGCTAGTGGTAAAGAGAGCGAGGGTGGGAGCGAGCAATTGATGATGTGTGTGTGTATGTGTGTGTGTGTACATACAAAAACACAAAAAAAGAGCTGTAGAATGAGAGGGAAAAAGGAGGCTGAGGAGGAAAAGAGTCGGAGCAGAGAAGAGTCCGACCAAGAAGGAATAAGTATATATTTATAAAAGTATAAAGATTCCTCTATAAATGCATCTCTTCGATACGTTTGTACATATGTATGCATATAGTGTACATACCCATAGTAGTCAGTACACTATAATGTAATATATATATATATACCTATACATTTATACGTACACACATGCGCGTGTAAAGGAGAATTTTTCCCTTTTGCTCTCGTATGATATACGTATACATATATAGCACTGCACTCGTCCGTGCTGTTGCAGCAGGGAAGAGCGAAACGGAGACGAGAAAATCGTCTGATGAGCGCAGCAGGCCTGCAAGCAAGCACGCCTGCACGTGTACACATTGAAAATATGTGTGTGTATGTGTGTATGCTGTCTGTCTCTTTCTCGATCACTTCTTGTATAACTATCTATCCGTATAAAATGTGTGCTTTAAAGAAAGGGAAGAGCGACTGACTGTTGGGCTGCTGATCGGCGATATGTATATAAGTGTACCTATATATGTATAAAAGTACGAGTAAATCCACATGTATACATGTATAGTCGCGAGCGATTTTTACGTGTATTATACGTATGCGCGTGTATAATAATGTGTTGGGCAGCAGAGAGTGTTGGGGTGGCGACGACGGCTGTGACTCCGAAATGTGCAAGTATATAGGTATAGCTATATAAATACAGCGGCGTGCTCTCTCTTTGGTCTGCTGTCGGTGTGCTATTATGTATGCTGCACGCCCGAGAGCAAAGGAGATGGAGCATAAGTACGCGAAGCGCCATATTGCTCTCTTAGAGAGAAAGAGAGAGAGAGAGAGAGAGAGTGAGTTTCGGTCTTTCTCCCTTGTCCCTCCCTCGTGCACCGCGGAAAGGCGGCTGAAGTGAGATCCGTGCGAGGGAGGGATATTACTGTACATTAGGTACTTGCTAGATGCACCACGACGAAACAGCCGAACCAGCGAGCGCGGAGATATTTTTCGGAGCAATAGGATATATAAATTTATACCGCGCGCGGCCTATGCATCGGAACACACACACACACACCGTGAACAACACCACATGTGTATCATATCCATACGTGTATCTAACTATCGGCACCTTATTCATGTGCATTTCAGTATACGTAAAGGTAAGTAACCTGCTATTGGGGGGGAGATTGTGTCCACCGCTAACATGTCCAGTTTCAGGGGTTTGGTTCACTAATCTTTTTACCCCGTCGATAAGACTCTTCTGAGTCATGTCTGCAAGACGCGTCTTTGAGATGTGTTGTTTCGGGGATTCTGTTACCGACAAATGATGAAAAACCTCATGGGGAATGTTCGTTGACGACGGCCATGCCGAATAACGTGCGAATAAACAAATGTCCTTACTTAGATACTTGGATGTCTATACATGTACTTAACTTGCAAAAAATTGTTCGTAACCACTGATTTTTACTGTTCAAAGGTGCTTTTTCGTCAAACTCCATTGTAATTAGTCGCAAACAAATTTTTACAGTTTTAGGCAAGTGTCCTTTAATAGTTCAAGTACGAATAACTACGTCGCTTCGCGTAAAAAGACGTTCAGTCGTTCAGTGCCTATCGATCTCGTCTCTCTCCCGCCCTCCTCTCTTTTCCTTCCCCTTGATGCTGGTATTCGTTAGTTAGTTAGTTGGTTTGGTTAGTTTGGTACTGCTGCTGCTTCAGCACAAAGTCGCCCTTTTCTCTCGCCGGTTTGGTACAATATATTATACATGTATAGTTACACACACAAAACTGAGTAAGTGTTTTATACAGCAGCCGTATCTTTTGCTTATAATATACCCATCATAAGTGTACTGCGTAACGTACTGTTCGTTCGTTTTTGTGCGCTCGCTCGGATGGTCGCACGCGTGCATTTGGGCGCAAAAAAAAAAAAAAAGAAGAAAATATTAAAGTATAGGGATTTTATTTTTCGTTTGTTTCCTTCGTTTGCCTCGTAAAATCGGAGCGAGGCTGCTTCTGCTACTTAGGCACTGCTCCTTTTACCCGCGCGCGCGCGCACGAATTATGTACACACATACGCGCGTGCACACACACACACACGCGCGCGCGCTCGCGTTTAGATATACACGTGTGTGCGTACCTCTGTACATACGAGAGAGAGATAAAGCAGCCTTTTGCGGAAGTCCTTTTTTTCCCTTTCCTCTCTCTTTTCGTACGCGTACAGTTTATTTTTGCGCGAATCCTTACGCTCCCGATGCGTTGCCGATATGTGTGGTAGGTAGGTATATATGTATACGCGTGTTCACAGAAGAGAGGAGGGGAACGCACGTACACACGGCCGTGCCCGCTTTTGACGGTTGGGTGCGAGTTTAGAAAGTTTAACCAACGTTAGACAGCCATTGGGAATTCCGACTTGGGATTTGAGGAAATTTGGTTATTTAAAAAGAAACGCCCGTATTTTCTTACTTGCTCCATTGAAATCGAGCTGAATTTAATATTCCGGTCCGTACTCGCTCGGGTTTTAGTATTCCGCGTCCATGTCACTTTCAAAGTACCTAATTCTTTTTTTCTTCCTTAAGTATACATTTTCTAAACGCACGTTATGACCTATCTACACCTGTAAAGTATGTTCCTATTAGAGCCTCAAAATTCATATGGTATACACACTCACACATAAGCTTCGATGATAAAAGGATTGCGTTTGTTAACATTTGTAATCGTAACATTGACAAATTGGAGAAACTCGTTACTTTCGAGCTGCATCGATGAAATAAGTAAATTCGACGTTCAAGAGTTGATTGAGTTAAGGAAAAGAGCAGCGCAAAAATATTTGTCGGAAATTCTCGTACCTATACTAGTATGAAAAATACCGCGAAAGAATGAAAGAGCGAAAAAAAAAGCATTAAACTTTCTCTTTTTCCTTTCTTGACGTAAGTATACACATTTATGTATATTTAAAACTCTGCAGCTGATAAACCATCGCCCTTACCTAACACACACACAAGTGATCCCAACGCGACGATCGGCTCGCACATTGCTTCGGCTGGGAATTATTATACTTACTTATCTTCGGAAAAGAGAAAGACACTGAAACGAGGAGGAAAAAAAAACCTACCCATCAGGTTGATAGAAATCTTGTTCATGATTTTCCAAAAAGAAAAATGTATGCCTGTATTAATACACGAAAGACAGAAAAAAGTGTATGCAAAGAGGCATGGAAAAAAAAACCCAATATTTAATCGTGTGCTTGTACTTGCATACATTTTCTACACATGGGATTGGTAGTGGCTCATCCTCACGCTTAGCTATATAATAATATTAGTAGCCAGGCGATGATATCTGCATCATCGTAGGAGATAGCATTTTCGTCGTGTAGAATTTCGACGACTGAGGCACATTAAAGTCCTGCACCGCCACCGCGTATAGGCACCACCATCACCATCATCGTGACAATTCGTGCAGTGCTTGTTTTAGGAGAAGGAAGAAGACGAAGAAGGGAAGTGGACGAGCGAGATTTTTAGAATCGACCGTTACGGGCTCAACGCACTGATGCTCCATCTTTTGTCGTCCGCCGCTCTTTCCTTTTTCCAATGTCTTGTTCATCGGCGTTGCCGGAATCGCCGTCGTCATCGTCACTGTTAACTTGTAAAACTCCAGCCATCGGCAGCTATTTCTTTCTTTCTTCCCTCTTACCCCTGTTGTATACTTACCGCGCGCATAATACGTTTTTACTCTGCGCACCAATGGCAGTCTCATTAAGAGCTCACCCTGTATGCACCGCAAGTTATTCTATATAGGTACGGTACGATCACACGTTGGAATTTCATGTATCCCAATTATACAGGCACAGCTCGCATTTACTAGATGCAAACGTGCATTTACTTATTTTCTTTCTTCGTACCTAATTGTACGTGATAAAAGTTTTTTTTTTCTTTTTTTTTTCTTTAAAGTGACAGGGTGTCCTTCACAATAGCTTCAAAAATGTTAAATTTATTGTCATTATGATTATTTTCAAATCATCTTCAAGATTTAGAACTTCTACTTATCAAGAGTACATCAACTGCCTTGAAAGCGATTAATACGTACATTTCTATCTTGTACAAAAACTTCAATTTTGATCAAATTGACTTTCTCGAAATCTTAGATCAATTATTATTGTTTTCGATAATATATCTTACGCTCACTTGACGAAACCACGTGTGTTTGTCAACGTTGATACATTCATTCACGTTAGTGACTTTTTTTTTATCAGTCCATGTGGTTTGCAGTACACGAAATTGTAATGGTATTTTAGGTACTCTTGACATAATATATTCGACTGGGTTTAAATTATACTTCTTAAAACGCATTCTAACTTGACTCTATCGAAACATTAAAATAAAATAATATAAACAATAATATTTATGATTTTATTTATTTTTAATTTTTCACAACAGTTAAATCCAGACTCGTTCATGGACGAGCTAATAATGGACTCGGGCCCAGCTCCAGCTGCCCAGCAGCAGCAGCAACAGCAGCAGCAACAACAACAACATCAGCAGTCGTCCTATCCACTGGGTGACCGGCAGCAATTTTGTGTCTCGTGGAACTCGCATCAGTCCAACATGCACAGCGCTTTTCCCAAACTCCTGAGCAGCGAGCAGTTCGTTGACGTGACCTTGGCCTGCGACGGTGGCTCGATCAAGTGCCACAAGGTCGTTATCTCGGCCTGCAGTGACTATCTCGAGCGCCTACTCCTCGATCTTCCATGCCAGCATCCCATCATCTTCCTCAAAGACATGAGGATGTGGGAGCTTCAAGCTCTTGTCGAGTTCATGTACCGAGGCGAGGTCTACGTCGAGCAGCAGCAGCTGGCCAAACTTATGCAGGCGGCAGAAGCTCTGCAGGTGATGAGAAATTTTCCACCTTTTTCTGTTTGAACCTTTCACGCGCTCTTTTACTTTTTTTTACATTTGCCTGGTGCTTAGATAAGGCCTTACTTGTTTATTATTTGTACTTGCTATCACGGGCCACGACCGTTTTTACCGCTATTCTCTTTTTATGACGCATTTTTGGAGCTCCAGAAGAACTTGATAACATTTTGATTATTCATTTTTTTTTTTTTTTTTTTTTTTTTTCCCTACTCTTACGTCTAAAGTAATGCTCTCTAGTCGAAATATTAGATAAAAGACGGGCATTTTAGTTGCTATCGTTTTAAAATTTGTATGGTCCAAAAATCTTCTAAAATGAAGAATTTTTTTTAGATAACATTGAGAACACAAACAAATCTATCTATCGTATGAATTTTCGTCTAAAAATGAGACTGTAGGCAGATTAAATTTGTTATCTACAAAGTTATTCATGTGTACATGTGTATGTTTATTTTATTTAGATAAAAGAAAAAGAAAAATGGAATAATAATATTTCAACAAATCGTATTCTTGTGAAATTTCTGATTGTCAGACGTCTTCGAAATAACATGGTCATTTAATGTTAAAATGTTTTCCACGAAAATGAGATACTATGAAAATTTTTTATTCTCCTTGGATATCAAGCCAACATGCATCTACACTAAAATTTGTGTTAGTCTAAAAAAAAAATCTAAATTAATTTTTTTTTCCATATCATTGCCAACGTAGGTTCGTGGACTGTCAACTCAGGGTCGAGACAGCAACGGAGTGTCTGACAGTTCCCACATGAACAGCAACTCGGCCCCGATCAAGCCCTCGCCACCAAAGGGAACGAGTGGTGGTGCCTCATCGACAACCTCATCAATCGGTGCTGGCGGATCCGACTTTCCCCAGTGCGATGATGCCCATTCAAACGACGATGGTTCCGAGTCGGACTATCTAAGTACCAGTGTACTCTCCAGCGGCCTGCCCGCTTCCCTTACAGCTACTCCAACCGGCACTCAAGACCAGTCGGCTACGTCGATGAACAACCCCCTTAGTGCCACCAATTTCTTGAATATGGAGCACAGCGAGGCTCTCCACCACCTCGAGAAGGCTCTGAGTTCTTGCGAGGCGACCCTTACTGAAGCTCCGGGCATGGTTAAGATGGAGCCTGACGAACATCAGATACTTGCCCAACAAGAAAAGCAATACTCCATTGTTGCCGTGCAACCTAATAGTTGTGGTCCAGGCAGTCCATTTCCTGCCATAGAAGGTAGGTTTTTTTTTTTTTTTTTTTTGTTTTTTTTTTTCTTTCTCTGAACCTAATCGATAAAGTAATTAACGCAGGTAGATACCTTTTTCACTGCGCTTTAGAATCCACATTTTTATTTGATTAATAATGCTTATTCCACACGCATTGGCGCTGGAGCTAAATATTAGTGTATTACTACAGCCACGTGAAATTTTTCGTCTTGGAAGATAAAAAACTGTTATCACATAGTTTAATAATTTATCAATTCTTATCTTGGTAAAATTAAGTTTCGTTTATAAAATTTTACATCGCGCTGACGTTACTTGATTAAAAAATATTTTCTTAACTTTCTGTTGATTTATTTTAGTTAAAATTTTTCCTTTAAAAGTCAATTCAAACCATAGTATAAAATTCAATCAAGTACAAATCAACGTTTTTCGTATTACGTAAATTGAATTATCTTAAAGGGTTGAAAGAAAAAAAATTAGTTTATGTTGACAGATTTTATTTTTTTTATTTAGTAACGTATGAAGCTGTGAAAACGAATTGTTTATTTCATAGGTTATCAAAGGCGACAGCGACGATCCGAAGCTGAGTTAAAACAAGCCTCGGACCTAGTTGCACGTGGTATGACCTTCCAAGTAGCCTCGGAAAAGTACAATATCCCCATCAGCACAATTCGGTTCTACATGGCACGCAAAGGTATCCTCAAGAGGCGAAAGCGCGGCCGTGGCTCCAGCCAAGCCGGTGGTATGAGCCAGCCTGGCAGTCCAGCGTCGCCACCTTTTCACATGTTGAATTTCCGTCTGCCAGAGAGTCTCAACACCAGTCTACAGTAGTGTAAAGCTACTCCAGTAGTAAGTTTTAAAGAGT
Source organism: Copidosoma floridanum (assembly GCF_000648655.2). The sequence continues at coordinate 155,396 of NW_019379647.1, forward strand.
CTCAGAGCAGATGTGTTGAGATGAAAGGAAAAGAGATTTCTTGGAAATTTCGCTGCTAAAATGAGAAAAAGAGAAACGAGAGAGAGAGAAGCAAAAAAAGTTGTTTACAAATAGTAACAAGTATGTAGTTGTGTTGTTAACAACACTAGAGCTGTTTCAAAGACGCGCTTCCCCTTTTTTCTTCCTATACCGCCGATAACCATTTTTAATCTTCCACCCACAAGAGAGACGGTTCGCGACTCCCCTATGCGTTTCAATGTATGTGCTACTATACAATAACTACAAACGAACAAAATGAATTTGATTCAAGCTAATGATCTTATTTCTGTAACTACTATTTTTATTTTGCTGTTGCAAGTACTGCTGTATGTTGAAGTTGTGCCACTGTTCGTCATACAGTTATTTCAGTCCACTTTATCATCCTCTTTATTTTTTATTATTATTTTTTTTTAATTCTAATTTTTAAGTGTATGTTAGCATTTCCTAATATTTAATACTACAAAAAAAAAAAAAAAAAAAAAACGCGCTTAAGCGAAATGACGATTAGTTTTTGCCACAATAAACTAATAGTAACTGTAACATCCGAGATTTATAGTTTTACAAGTCTAGAGCAGCTCTAAGCCGTGTATATATTAACTGAATATTGTACGAAACAAAAAAAAAACAAAACAAAAAAAAACAAAAAACAATGAAAATAATAGTAAGTGAGAGGACAAATTGTAAGAAAATCCGTCGAGTTGCGCGCAGCACGAGGCAATCAATGCTCATTAACTCAAACCCGTTAAAAGATGGACCGGGGGCTGTCGCCAACGCCGACGATTGGGTGTCGTCTTACACCCTAATTCTAGAATCGATGTAGAGGCTAAAGCTTGTGTATTCTTTTTTTATACTTTTATCAATATGTACTTCTGTATGTATACCGATTTCGTTATTTTATGCAATTATGCGTATTTAACTTGTGCATCATAAGTATGCCCACTCACGTATACTCGCGCTCATAGATGTATTATTATTATTATTACTATTATTATTATTATAACTATTATTTTTATCGTCACCCTTCCTGATACACTCGCGTATTTATTCCTACTTTACGTATGTCCTTAGACTTATTTTATTTATTACTCATACTCGTACTAATCATCGTCACATTTTTTAACAAGTCAATCACACACTCGGATCTCGCAATCAATCATAAATAACGAAACATAACTGTGCATTCATCACTCGTTAAAAAAGAAAAATGAAAAAATGAAGATAAACAAACTTTGATTCCCTCGTGCTGAGTAAGCAATGACGAAAAATCCTTGTAACTTTAGGATCGGATACCGTAAATAAGTTTTTTTTTTTTTTTTTTTTTTCTTCTTTGCCTTTAGTAACATACGGCAGGTGAAGGATGACATTAAGGAAGAGAAAATAAGACGTAAAAATAATGTTAAAGCTTATGATATTGATGATAAACATGGACGAACGAAAAATAATAATTAAGTCGTAATGATGATAATAGTAATAATAATAATCAAAGCGTCGAAAACTTAGGATTTTATGACGTGCATGTTTTTTTAACGCCCTGCGTCTAACTTACTATTAAATATCAATTATTTTATTATAATCATTTTGTAAGATATGTGAACGTTCTTATGTGTCCACTGATACAATATGCGCGCGTCCTTGTTATGGGTCGCTTTTTCGATTCAACGTTCTCAAGTTCCTGTTCGACTCGAGGCTCTCGCATTTTGTCACAATGGACGGCGCTCTTGTTTTATGTATGTACTCATTTTTTACATGATTTTTTTCGTTTTTTTAAAAAAATAAATGACGTTGCATACAAGATTTAAACAAAAAAAAAAAAAACCTCGGTAATTAGTCCGTGCCTATTTAATCTTGTACCAATTGTAATAACTTGAGCAAAACAGTGAAAATCCTAAACCTTTGTTAGCACCGTGACTTCTCCTTGTCCTCTGTAGCATAGATATTTTTGTAGCGATATATACGCGAGTATGTATGTGCATGTGTGTGTCTATATATACGAACATGCACACATATATATGTAGGAAAATAAGAAAAAACAAAATGAAAAGAAAACTGTATAACCGGAATGGAAGAGTTAGATCGGGTGTTTTCGGGTAAAGAACGCATTTTGCTACTTTTTTTTTTTTTAACGCGTGTACAAAGAAACCTTGGTGTATACGAGACACATTTTTTTATTTTGTTAACTAGATATACAACACAAAGCATCGAAGAAGTACGATGAAATCTTAATCGAATGAGAATTTGTTTGTTTCTACAAAAATAACTATTTGTTTAATATTTTAAGTTGAACACAAAATTGTCGTAAGCTAAAATACTGTTGAATCAACGGTATTGAATGCAAATCCATCTAATTAAAAAAAAAAAAAGAAACAAAAATATGATGTATAACAAAAAACTTTGTTTTTTTTTTTCGTTGGAAGCTACCAGTAATATAAAGCTTCTGGTCAAAATATCGCTAGAGCGATTGAAATGAAATAAAATAGTAATAATAAAGAATATACGAGAAACGCAAAGATAAAAAATTTATGCCGATGCTTTTATCTTATTTAGTGTACAAAACGTAGGAAAAAAAAAGAAAAAAAAAATCATTTAAAATAGTTAAGTAAAAATAATGCAAGAGAGAGAAAAAGAGACAGACAGAGAGAAGAGTTTAAAAAATGCTAAAGGGGAGATGTTCGAACAAATAATTGACAAACTTACGGAGAGAAACGTATAAGGCCGCGTTGAACGACTGTGACTCTCGAGAATATTTTGTGCCTCCCGAGTTTTGAACGTTTTGTCGATCGCAGCGCACTGCCTTTCCTTTACCGATTCTCGCTTGACGTATATGAAAAAGATCAGGACTGAGAACAGCTGTAGTAGCCTAATGGCAATGTCAAAACAAGTCATTGCCAATGACTCCTCCCTGCCGCCCCTTATTACAAACGTAAAAAAAAAAGCCTCGTTCACTACATAGCCATATTTTTCCATAATCAATGCAATAATGCAAAGTACACTGAATAATTAAACTATAAACAAAAAATAACAATAATACTTTAGATGGACGAGTTGGAAAGAGTGCGGAATACACCCATAGTCACCATAGGTATATGAAACGTATAACTTTATAGCGCTCTATTGTAGAGAACCATTTATTGTATAGCCTACTGTTTTAGAATACACTGCCGCGATTACATTGTTACTTGTAGTAAGGCATGTATGTTTTTTTTAATATTTTGTTTTTTTTTAAGTACTGCGTTTGATTAATTTTTATTTTGTCACCAATAAAACTACCACGTTTTATACAAACTAATTCTATAATTTTATTTTTTATTCAACTGTCATCATAAAAATGTCATCCATCACATATTACTGAACTTGAAACGCTATTGTACTGCGTAACTCGCATAATATTACATATACTGTGACTACATCATTCTCGATGTAGCACTACTTTTACCGGTAATCATGATTCTAATTGTTTTTATTGCCAAGTTGATTCAAAGTCGGCAGCATGCATCATACCAAAACATACGTTTTTGTTTTGTTGTTTTTCCTACTGTATGATTACTTTTATCGTATACTTGTATCTGGAGTTTGAAGAAAACTGACAATTGCCTAGCATAGAACCCCAGTAGCCACAAATAATACTACTAGATGTATATAGCACTCTTTCCGTAACCCATAATTATTGATAAATGAAGCATTGTTCTTAAGAGTTCCAGTTGATACAAGATTTTATACAGAATCTATATCTAAACCAGTATTTCAAACCAATGAAAAGAGATAAAGAAAGAAAGAAATAAAAAGAACTAATTAGTTTTTTAACAGCACCAGTGGCGCATTTCAAGTCAAAAGACGGAAAAGAAAAAAAAAAGTTTTAAGTAAAAAATGAAAGACGAAGGGAAATGGTCCCAAGAGTCTGTACGGCGATCGACGTTTTCAAAAGACTTGGCTCAGAGTGCTTAAGCCAGTATAATGCTCAGTGTTATCTAATGTTATATTTTTAGTGAAACTGCGTGTCGTGTACTTATGTACTAGTGTATATGTATTGTATATACATACACATACGTAATCCAAGCCGAGAAAGGGCAAAATATAATTAAATATTGTATACACAAGCAGCAAATAAGCGCGATTTTCAGTGTCTTGGATACATACAAGCAGCCTATGGATAAATACAGTAAATGAAAGGAAACAAACTATGTGTAGGCGATCATATATTGTAAGCTCGACGATAATCTGTAAAGCTTATTATATGTAAAAGAGGATGGTTTTACGGGAATGGTTGAGAGAAAAGAGGGAGTAAACAGAAAAATACAAAAGTAGTAATAATAAAATAATAATGATAATGGAAAAAAAAAAAGTTTATCAAAGTTGCGTTGAGTGGGGAAACAAAAAAAAAAAAAAAAAAAAAAAAAACGCGCTTGTACNCACCTTTTTTTTCTAATTTTTTTGTTTGTTACCGGTATTGTACGCAATAGAGCACTGTTTCGTTCCGTTTTACGCGGGGGAGGTTTTTGGGGTCACGGATTCCGGATGAGCAAAAACCACAGCCATACGACTTTCGGATGTACCAATACAAAAGGTGGGGAAACAAAAAAAAAAAAAAACAAAAAAAAAACAAAAAAATAATACAAACAACAATCAAAGATGAAATGATGATGTAAGAAAATAAAGGATACTTAAGTAGCTTCTATATTAGCGATTCGATCTTAGTGGTATGTAATACAAGTAGGGCTAGCCACTTTGAGGCAGATTACGATTATAATAATGTTTAATTTACTCCTTCGGATAGAACTCGTATAATTTATTACTATTATAACGTAATTTTTTTTTTTATTCTTAGAATTACTAATCTGAATTTTTTTACAAGAAATATGAATTAAGAAAACATGAAACATTTTTCTTTTGTAAACAAACCATTTCCCTTTTTCCTCGAGCGTGAGTTTTTCCTTCAATTTTTTCCACACACGCCTACGCATTTTTCACCTTACTTTAAACACATAGACGTAAAATCGGTGGTATTATTAATTTGTAGATAGACTTGAATTCAATGTGCCGGATGCGCGCTCTTCTAGAAATTTGCGCTCGCGTGCGCCACAGCTCTCTTTTTTTTTTTTTTTTCTCTCTTCATACAATAATCATTTTCTCTCTATGCATTTTATTAAGTACAAGCGTTTCGAGAGATAAATTGTTGTTAACGATACTTTGCGTTTTATGCCCAATGGGTGCGTAGTGCTACAACATAACGAAAGAAAATATCACACGTTGTAATGTAAATTGTGTTGTACACACAATATAGTATTATCTTGTGAACATGACAAATATTTTTACAGTAACTCGTGGTTTATTTTTCCTTTTTTTTTTTTTTCTATGTTACGATTATTAATTTCTTTACATGAAAATTGTATAAAGTAATTGTCGAAGTACCATTTTATCTTTAAGTCCATACTCGTATATATAAACACTATTTTATACATGTATTATTATGAATAAAAAAAAAATAAACTCATTTATAGTAACGACATTGTTATATTGATAAAAAAAACCTGTTCATGTGTACGATTGTGAAGATAACATATGATTATGCAACCTAAAACCAAAACAAGGGTTCTGATTTTTTCCTCAAAATTGAAAAAAAGACAAAACGAGATTTCGCCGAAAATTATCGTATAGTCTTGGACGATTTTTGAACGCAGTGGATTCCGCAAGTCAGGAGAGCGAGTCTCTGGCACAAATTTTTTTTTTTTTTTATATACTTGTACTCAATTTAATGTATGTGTAAATACACAAAAATTATTGTTAGTATCTGCAGTTTATAGAAGCGTAGCTCGTTGGCTGTTCTATCATACATTGATATATATATATATATATATATATATCAGTTAATTCGCACATGTAATCGAACGTGATTCAATTGCAATCAAATTCACAAAAATTGTCACTTAATTTAGTTTTACATTTCCATGCTTTTTGTTAGTGTTAAGTTTTTTTTTGTGTTTTTATACATATACACCGTAACTTTTAGAATCAAAACCGTAAGCAATCCACACATGGGATGACAAATAAGGGATCGATGGATAAAAAAAAAAAATTGAATCGAAAAAAAACGACGAACGAAAATATGGGGTCATAGGCGTATAAAATAATTTAAGCGTTCGATAAAAATAAGGTCTCCAGGTAGACACGCGTGCCCGAGAGTCAAGTGTGAGAGACACTTTCTCTATTGTATTTCGAGTGGCACGTTGGTATATTATCATGATGTGTATGGGTATACCTCGAAATTGTATCGGTTTTGAAAATGATGTGGCTTCCCAGTTGCGCATGAATGTAAGAGAACGAGCATTACTAGGAAAAAAAAATCACTTGATGCGGTTGGAAAATAAATAATATTGTGGGTCAAAAAAACGGTAACTACGTGTCGAACTCTTGAAGAAACAATAATAATAATAATTATAGTGATGATGACGATACTGAAAAGCAAAATAGTCTTGTAAGTTGCCTTAAACGGTGAATTATTCTACGATGATGTTGTGTAACACACGAGAGTTTTGGAGGAAAAGAAAGAGCTGTTTTGCTAAAACTGCACAGCGAACTCGGTTGAATTTGATTGAAAAGAAAAAAGAAAAAAAAAAATTTCTCTTAAAATCGAGAAAGAGTGATGAGACAAGCGAAAGATGAAAGAGAATAAAACTTTGCGATCCTTTGGTACGAGTATTTTTGCTCTAGAAGTAAACGTAAATATATATATATATATCGTTTGATTAATTTTNGTGACATAGCTATATATATATATATATATATATAATTGTATTTGAAAGAAAGCAGCGCATTGATGAGGCGAGCCAAAAAAAGTGAGAATAGGTTTCAGAGAAGGTGGCGTGCGATTGTGTGTGTGTGTATGTTGCGCGCTTGTGTGTAAAAGAGAGAAATGCGAATAGAGGATCATGAGTAAAAAAAAAAAAACAATACATTTTTAATTTTAAGCATCTAAGATGTGTTTAGTAAGACGAAAAAAAAAAAAAGTAAAGCATGCTTTCAGCTAGAAATTTAGGAAGAAACAACCACACTATAAGTAATAATATTAAAAACTAATAACGTGCGTAAGGCATTTAACCGAATGCAAAGTATTTCTTAATAAAAAGTACTTCGGAAACAAAAAAAAAAAACAGAGCTCCTAACAAGGGCTCTTGACTTTTTCATTTTTTATATACGCACTGAGAGCACGTACCTAATACTTGTGTACGTACACACAATAAGTATAATAAGCATAATTCATCCAACTCCTCGTCTGTAGTTCCTTTAGAAACGACTTTTTTTACTTTACTTATCCTGATGAACTTGGGTTTATGTTTTTTACCGCAGTATAACGATGATATACAACGATTTTTTTTTTTCTTTTTAAATTTATGTTCTCTTGAATCTAGTAAACAATATGATTTATTATTACTATTATTATTTACATGCATAAGTAACGTATTTTCAACTTTTAGTTAGTTAGGTTGTAAATCATCAAGCTCTAAGCGGCGTTTGAATAAATTATTTTATTTACACACCAAACTGGTTATTTTTTTGTTCTTTTTATGTGTCCCTCCGTAAAATCAATCCAAGCGATTTTCACGTAAAATCAAATGTATTCGATCAATTTGATTCTTGGCACACCTTACAGCTGAGAGAAAAATTCAGGTTGCGCCAACTCACGGCAACCAATAAAATACTTTCATCGTACCATCAGTGACATTTTTTGGTGCATGGTGTATTCTGATAAAATCATGCATTACAATGTAAGTGTAAGTAAACGAAAAAAGTATATTGTACCCAAGGTATATATGACCACGTGGAGTATGTGCTTGAGGTAATTTAAGATCTAGTTTTTTTTGTTTTTGTTTTTTTTTAATCTTCAGGATGATCATATTGCGAACACCAGATTAACGGAATAGTCAAAATTCGTTTTCTACGGGGAAATGAAGCTGTACAGTGAATGAGGAAGTCCTTCGGGTGGCCTTCGAGCGCGAACCGGCTCATTGTTTGTTGTTACCTTTGTTTTTTCGCTATAGCGGGCGCTGTACGTTTTATAGAACACGTGAGAGCGCAACCCAAGATGAACAACGAGCCGAACTCGAGCGTTTTCTATATGCGCTGTTTTATTTTTTTTACTCCCGCTATTTTTCCGTTCCGTGCACACTCGGCCGAGCGACAAATGGCCCTCTCTGCTCTTGGTGCGTTTAGAGAAACGCTTACTATCACTGTACCTTTGTTTTTTTTTGTTTTTTTTTTCATGGTGACAATAAGCAGTCAGCCATTCACTCGACTTTGAAGTTTAATATCACATATGTACGCTTGTTTGTTGTCCGGAGAAAAAAAAGCTCGACGCGAAATTTCAAGCGTTTGCTTACATGGTCATAAGTCGACGGTCCCTAAAAAGAGTAGCACTATTCATGTTTCCCCCATGTTAATTTAAATAAGAAATTTTGAATAGTACTACTCTTCTTAGGGACCGTCGAAGTACATCCGTATGCATTTTTAACAGTAGCTCATTTCGACTCGACGTTGAATTAATTTTTTTTTTTTTTTTTTTTTTTTACACAGACAACAACTACATTTTACCGTGTCTGCATTTTCCATGTATACAATTTCAATACTACTCCTTTTACCTAATACACACGTATACGTATCTGCAAAGTAATTGTCCAGCTTTGTTTTTCTTATGGAGAGTTAAAACATTACCCAGTCCTCGATGGATCTGCAGTCGCAGTCGAAATAATACTTTTGCCATCGTGTTTACATCGCACAACTTATGGAGCTTTTTTCCCCGGAGGTGCTTTCATTCCCCGAAATTTCGACCTACCTAAAAACAAAGTCATTCACACACGAACATATCATATCTATACATGTACATACATTATTAGAAGTTTAGGTAAGATTCGTCGGTACTCAAGAGCACTTTTATGTGTACATAAGTGTTGTGATTGTCGTATATGACAATCTTCAGTCGCCAGATGTGACACGTGTGTTTTACCACTCGGGGAAAAAAAAAACAGCTCTCATGTTTTGGTGATAAGACTGCAATTATCGAAAGCTCCAATAATTCGTGAATTAAATACGTATATGTAAAACCGTACACGAGTGGCTCGCACTCGAGATTATTTTTGCTATTCGATGCAACTCATAGTCGGTACCTACACGTGTGATACAATTAAAAGATTACCGCCGTTGATGATAATTTTTGCAGTATTTTTTTTTTTCTTTCGAAAAAAGTGAAATGTTTGTTGTGATATCACGTCGATGAAATGGCATGTAGCTTACCACATACACAAAGCGTAAAAAAATAAAAATAATGTGCCACAAAGCGCGGTGAAAAGAGAGGGCCTGATGGGGCATTGATTGGAAAATATTTTTGCGTTACACCTTGAAAATACATTGGGTGTGCGAAACGAGAATAGAAGAAAAGGAGATTTACGTGAAAACAATGGGGGATGGGCAAAGCGCAGCCTCTCTTTGTTTAAATAAACCAACGCGCATCTCCGAGAGTACGATGCACTCGGCCTTCGAGAGGCTCTTTTCTCACTTTATTCGCGCGTAGACACCGACACTTGTGCAGGTATGTATACATGTGCACGTATATACATGTAGGTTGTCACCGCGTACGCGCGAATCTATACATCCACTTTGGACCTTTATTTAGCTTTAACGTGTGATTTTCAACTTGCAGGTTCGTCTATTCTTTTTCTTTTCCATACACGTTACAGCAACCACACGTGTTGTGTTTCTTCTCGCGTTCACGCTCGAGATGGCACTAATCCGTTTTGGATGTTTGACCGCCATGTATAGTACCAAGTTGAAAATAATTTCAAAAAATATTGTGCATATTTTCTCGCAGGTGGATCAATTGTGTTTTCAAAGTATACGGGTGCGCCCCCGTGCAGTCACCTACTCCTGCTCATCGATTCGGACGAATGCAACGATGGTATACATGACAATGTGGTCGGGTATCGGTAAGTAATGATGTATATATTATAAGAGGCGTGCACGTATCTGCCATGCACGGACGAGATGAGCGCGCACGCGGTTGACGGCACTTATTGGACGGCTGTTGCCTTTGTGTTATTTTCGGCGGGGATCCGCGGTACACAAGTGAGACACTGCGGGGCCACCACCACCACCACCAGCAGCAGCAGCAGTAGCCGCGAGACGAAGACGAAGAAGAAAGAGCCCGAGGAAGCTTTAAATAGGACCGGCTCGAGCCCCGACAAAGTCAGTTTGTTCACAAACGATACCCTCACCCCGTCGTGTCTGTACATATAATATAATATATACTTACGTTCCTCGTGCATTACACCAGGTATATGTTGGAGCATCGCACTGTGTTCGACGTGAGTACACCCATGATACAACCGATCCGTCCCATATCGATCCAACCATATACATACAATATACGGAGGCCGTAAGCTCGATCGTCAATTATCACAACGGATAATATCAACGCAGCCAATGTGCCGATCTTCCCCCTCGCGCGCCGCGCCGCAACTATATAATATCATCCTCCGATGTGTCCAGGGGAGCTTTTTCCTCTTTGATTAACAACCGATACCCTCATTAAGTGCCCTCTCGTTACCGATACGGCGATGCGGAATCGGTTATGCAAGCGCTTCTTCGTACACACATCCCCCCCCCTCTCTCTCTCTATACGCACATCCCCACGCGATCGAGTCTTGTATCGGCGCAGGTGTGTTTATGTGTGAAAATAATTAGGTACTTACTTATTTTCGTCGTGTGTCGCGTGTGGCGAGACTACTTATATATATATATATTTATTACATTTTACCTGCGTACGAACAAGAGGTAAGTATAACATAATATACGCAAACGGTCTATACATCGCATCAATATTACACCTATCTGCATTATGTTGTGAATTCGTAATATGCGTAAATTATTGTACATAGGTGTACATGCGTTATCGTATAAGTGTGTGTTTGTACGTGCAGTGCGATGTGTCAGGGACATCAGTGCCGATATATAAAATTAGATACCTGCTTATACCTATATACTCCTGTATAAGTAACATGACAAACATGGGACCTGACACGCTGACGATCGTCATTTACTTTGACGGATTAAATGCTTGATTGTATTGTGTACGTATGACAGTTTTTTTACAAAATTAAACTTGTCGGTAAAGTTTGGCATGCTGATGATTGTCGGAATATAATATATTGGGTATCCCCGTGTGTGACAACCGGCACTCGATCGACAGTGGGTGACTTGGAACTACAATGCTGCGTTGTCTCGTTCATTTACCCGGTTAATGGTACACAGGCCAAACGGGTCGTCGATCAAATATTTACAATAACAATTAACACGATAGGTATTATAAAAACGCGTGATCGCACGTATGAAATATACATATATGATACTATTTGATCGTATATAATATTTGAATATTATCAATAGCGCGAAATCTTGGTGCGACCTGTTTGGTTGATAAATCGGCAGCGTAATTGAAATATGCTAATTGCGAGCTGTTTTATGTGTTGTAAAGACGACATATATGTGTATAAGGTACACATGTGTACTTCAATTAGTTCTCGTTATGATTTCTACGAGTGATCTCTTTCGATACACGCGATCGGTTCATTGGCTGAGTTGTTGAAACAAAAAACACGTCGCAATCGAGCTACGTATATGGAGCTTTATACGTATGTACCCATTCATATATGCAGTAACGCTTAAAAAACGTGCTTTTTACCCTCTCCCCTTGTGATTTAACTCAATTATCGATCAAAGCATGAATTTTTTTTCTTTCCAATTAAACAAGCTGCAGTGAACTTTGCTGTGTTGTTGATTGTATTAAAAACTCGTGCTGCTGTGTTTCGTTTGTTTTTAATGTGACGCCGAGCACGTGAACGACCCGCTGCACAAAACGCAAATCGGAGAAACCGAGTGGTCACGCACATGGTCGTTTACACGCGTATTATTATGATTCAGAGAGCCAAATTAAACCAAGGGAGGCGCTTTCAAACAAAACTACGAAACTAAAAGAGAAAAAAAAAATTATATATATATACGCGCACAAAGAGGAGCGCGCCAACGCTCATATATTTTATCTCTCGCGAGAGCGCGCGCACGCCTCGCCAATATTGTACACATGTATTATATGCCAAGGAGATTTTTTTTTTTTTTTTTACCTTTTGCTACGTTGCACGCCATGTGAAAAACACTATGTTTACCCGCGCTTTCGAGACTTTGGGTAATACTTGGTGGACGTGGATACATATACACACCCATGGCCATTGGAGATTTATTTTGTTGTCTTTGTTAACACAACTTACATATGCCGCATCGTCAGTGAGTATATACACAAATCGCGGGTGACATCGTTATTACCCACAGTTACATATTCACGACACTCAAAAGATTGTTAATCGTTAGATTTGCATGAAAATCACGTCACTCAAAATATAAATCGATAACAAAATTATAAATACACAAAAAAGAAACGATTGGCGTCGTTGGCGCACCTCCGAATTTCCAAAGTGTCGAAAATCATACAAATACCTACTTACGATCGGTAAGTGCAACGATAGGCACACCGTATGTATACGTGACGTTTATTTATCGCACCATCGTCTTCGTCCCCAATCACGTGCATCTGTAACATCACGAAACAGGGGGGAATATAATATGTGTAAATAATGTAAGTTCGAGGAGTTTCCCACGCTTTTATTTTTGGCGCGACATCGTGAAAACTCGCTTGGTTTTCCATCCACTCGAGAGAGCGTATAATATACACAAAAGTAGGTGGGTATGAGGTGTAGTGTGGCCCGTATATTATATATACTTACTTGTATGTATACTTAGAACGCGCTCGTCGCGTCCATGTTGCCAAAATCTCGACAACATAATATACATTATACCTATATACTCCTTTTTTTTTTTTTTTAATTATTATTGGGTACGCGGTCCAAGTCTTTGTTTACTCTCCATCTCGCTCTTTGCTTGGACCAGCCCAGTTAGTCTTGTCTATCTGCCGCTCGATGCTTTTGGCGTGGATTTTTTTTTTCCTTCCTTTCTTTCCTTCGTGACAAAGAACGCTTTCCAGGAAACCCCGGCCTTTGACGTAAATTACAAACTTGGTAAACTAAAGCAAAAAAACGCTTACTCGAGATTTTGTCACTAAATTATGAGTGTCGCACCCGAGTACGGCGATTAACCAGACGACGGTTTGGACCGCGTGTTGTACACCAGCAGCTACAACTGATAACCGCGTGATAATGTACATTCATGACTTACTATGAAAAAACCGTCGAGTACAAGTGTATACATAGTTGAGAGATGAGTTGTACATGTAGGAAAGTTTGAGAGGGTAGATATTTACTTATCATCCACATTGAACAGTGAGATAGAACATGGCCAAATTGCAATATATGGGGATACGTGTTCGGAGGGTGTGGAGATAAATCGCGTCATCCCAAACATGTGGTAGGGGCAGAAATATATACATACATGTTTCTCTTGACAATTTATTTGTTTCATCGCGTGGAAAACTTGTTCAAAGTCATTCATCCTCGTTTAACTATGGGTACATTACACTATGATGCAACTTTTCTAAACGTATGCTTTTCTCTTACCGTTAAACTACATGTTGTATAGTTTCAGTTGTACTGAGAAGACTGGAGATTTTGTCACCACTGGGAACTAAGACTTTGGTTCGATATAATACCCCCATACATATCCATACACAATCACAGCTACGAGAAATAAATGCAACAGTAGAGAGTGTCTAAGGACAAATATCATACATCCGGATTCGAGCTGTAGCGACTATAGCGACGTCAGAGAGTGCGTATACGATAAACCTACCTACATTGATATGCGTTTGATAGCAAACACACTTTATATTTATTTAACGTGCACTATACTTACATGTATGCATACGTCTCTAGGTATTTGTGCTGTAGAGATCTCGAGTGCATGTAACAACGATCGATATGGCAATAATGGCACTGTGATGCGCGCACGTGCACAGTTCCTCTCTCGCACCTCTATATAACGTAACGTTTGCATAATGCGCGTGATAATTTCGAGCAGTTAAATGCATATGACGATGTTATTCAATTATGTACGATAAAACGTACAAATAATTTAAACACCAACAACTCAAGTTCATTGTGTATTCATGTCCAAAATTGCTACAACAATAATGTGCCATTTTTTTTTTTTTTTTACTATCCACATATATAAAATATACTTTCTCACAGCAGCAGCAACACAGTACTAAGTATTGTCATTTTTCTCACCCATCTAAGTAGCATTATCACTATTAACCGTATGAAAATTTATTGCAACATTAGTTACGAGCGCTGATTGTGATGAAAAGAAAAAAATGTTAAATTTTTGTAAAAAAAAGTTTTGGCAATTTCAAATGGTGTGATGTTACGTTTCCAATGATTATTTGTTTCGGTTTCGCGTAAAATCTCGGGACATTTTGAACGATGAACTTGAAATTTAAGTAACAACTATTAATTAGTAACGTATAGCCGAAATATCGAGGTTTGGTATGAAAATCATCGAAACGGAAAATCTCGGGACAAGATCGGAAAAAACGAGAAATCCCGAAAGAAATTTAGTCTCTGCCTATAATTCAGCAAGAAAGACTAAAACATAATGGCACGCTTTATTTATTTACAAGCGCTCCGGCATATCTTGGCGTTAATCCTCAATACCCGTCTAGTCCCCTTATTTGTTAATCGACGCATTAAGTAACAGCCGCGTCAAAGCACACGCGCGTGCATCACATCAACACACATACACGCATCTATTTAATTCAATGTACATACGTAAAGCACATCAACAATTTTTGTATAAAAAAATTGCACAAGTGGGCGAGCTAAGCGCCACTCATTCTTACAGTCATTGTCATTGCTTACTCACAATTCATTTATTAAAAAAAAAAAAAAAAAAAGTCAAACGAATAACAATAATTAACTTTCGGAAGATCCAGCATTGGAACATCAATGAAAAAAAAAGCATCGATTGTATGATATTTTCAGGATCCGAACAAGTCGTGAGCTCATCTTTCTTTTTATTAAAGTAATGTGCAGATGTAGTATTAAACACCCTATGAGGATTGAGTAACGGTTTTATTTCGCATATACCATTGTATGTACGACGCATCCATCTATAAAAAATGTATAAAATGACCCATCGACATAAATAACGAGCAAAATGACGACACGTCGATGGATTGTAAATTAATGTAAAAAAAAAAAAAAAAAAAAAAAAGACCGGTACACACGGTCCATTAATACGTATATTGTTATTTGATATTTTTAAGATGCCGTCCGAGTGCATAGCGAATCCTCTGCAGCGGGAGCTGGCGGACTCGATAATCCGGATGCAGCCTCTGGACGAGATCCGTATACTACTTGCGTGCGGCGCCAAGACGAACGAGCCGGTGACCCAGGGCCTCCGGCCGCTCCATTACGCCGTTTGGCAGCGCTACACCGACGCGGCCCAACTGCTCCTCGTCCGGGGAGCGGACATCGACGCGACCGACGAGTGCGGCTACTCGGCCCTCCACCTCGCCGCCGAGCACGGCTACCACGACCTCGTCAAGCTCCTCCTCGAGCACAACGCAAGGGTCGACCACCGCGAGGACACCAGCGAGCCCTTCCCCAGGTCGTTATATCACCCATATTGTGCCAATTTCCAAGCTTTGTGGCTAATGCGTGTACTCATATAATTATGGTGAATTGACGCCGTGCAGGACTATGCTGTGCGACGAGCCGCTGCGGCTGGCCCTGAGGAACCACCACATCGAGGTGGCGCGGACGCTACTCGAGGCGGGGGCCAATCCCAACAAGAGGTACTTTTTCGGCTCGGAAATCAACCTGGTCTCGCCCCTTGATCTCGAGTGCATGGAGCTCCTGTTGGCCTTTGGTGCCCAGCCCAACACGAGGGACCGAGCGGGACTGACGCCCCTCATGAAGGCTGCCCGCTTACCACAGGTATACATACATATAATTATGTACAATATACGCGACTCTCGTGTGTTTATATTATATCCAAACAATGCAATATAGGTGCCATTACCACGCAATACTTGACCATTTTTAGGTGCCGATTTTTTTTTTTAAATTGGAGCTCTCGCGGTATAATATACATGTTATACCGATCATATCCGCATCGTACATAATATAGTGTACAGTAGAGAGATACATCACATACATGTATACGTAAATATGTACCATATATTAAGAAGTGTTTTGTTAAATTTCATAATATTTTTATTTTCTCACGCGTATACCCGCGGCGGCTGCGGCAACGTCTCCCCACCGTCCTGCGTGCATGTAAATACTATACACGGCGAGCCCAGAAAATCTTAGCTTTCGAAAAGTGGTACCGTAACGTCTTCGACATGTTCGGCGGGCCGGCCGATCTTTTGCTTGGCTCCGACGGCCGCCACGAGGCCGCCATCCGTCGCGGACTAGAGGGTCGCGGCTCGGAATTAGGAAGTGTTGACTTATATACCTAAGATTTGTTTTCCCTCTCTCTCTCTCTTTCGCTCATTCAATAATTATGTACACACGTATCCTTACATATTGCAGTATTAATAATGTGTTATCACACGTCATTGCTCGGCTCCCAGCGCAGCTATACACATTCATACACACGCGTGTTTGATTTGTTTTTATCATAATATTTTTATCGCTGCAAACATCAATATATTATACACAATATATAGTCCTTCACGCGACGAAGCGATATATACATTTATACATTTTTTTTTTTTTTTTTTTTTTTACACGTTGCATATATACACACCATTTTAAGTTTGAAAGCCGGAAGGATAGTTTGTCATCATATTATGTACATGTGTACTTGTGATGTTTGGCCCCTGCTATCAAATAATTTGAACTATATACATATACCTATAAATGTACTTTGTGGGATTTCCTTCCGGATTTCGAGTTTATTTTTTTTTTTTTTTTTTTTCGATGTGTTACATTGATTGTATATAGATATGCGTAGAATTAGCCGATTTAGGTGTACGTGTGGGTGTGTTTACGTGCAAGGAAAAAAAAAAAGGAAAAAAATCCTACAAATGTGCGTGAGCGTTATTTGTGTGCACGTAAAAAAAAAAAAAATACCTATAGAGTGCAATAAATACTTGTGCAGGGCATAGCATCGGTGCTGCTTTTGCTGAGCTACGGAGCTGACGTGAACGCGATGACGGACGCGAGGCACGATTACAGGACGGTTCTGCACTACGCGATTTTGGGCGGGGACTCGACAGTCATCAATCTCCTGCTGAAGCAGGGCGCCACACTGGACCTCGGAACCGACTACCAGAAGCCCACGGCCCTCGACCTCGCCATACTCAAGGGCGACCCGAACATCGTCGACATGCTCCTCAAAGCTGGTACGTGTATATATTTTGGACACTATACGCTCACCTATACGGGTGTATAACATAATATATATATATAGTGTCCCCTGTTGTTGTTGTTGTTGTTATTGGATACACGTGTGTATAAGTATGCACAAATATAAAAAAAATAAGTGGACTTTCAGGTGCAAACGTGAACGCGACGTCACCGATAATCGGCTCACCCCTGCACGTGGCTTGCGCGGACAACATACCGAACCGGCTGCAGATAATGACGATGCTGCTTGAACGAGGCGCCGATCCAAACATATGCGTCAACAGGTACACCTATATACGTATACCTTATCATCAACATATATTATATTATATCTTGAGAATTTTTTATCATGGCGCAACATAGGTACACGTGTGGATGTTGATCTGCTCTTTTGGGATTTGTGTTTTACTGTACGCTTGACTAACGGTTGTTGCATGTTCCGAGCCCATCAGGTTTCCCCGTCTCTCATTGATACACCTACCCTTAGAAACACTCCAACCATTAGATAATTTATACTGATTTCACTGTACGTATGGTCACGCGGTGTACCTATGAGGGTAAAAGACAAACAGTCACTTATATTTATCGGTTTGTCACTTTATTATCATTCATGGGATGAAAACAAGAAAGAAAGACCTATGATGAACACGTGATAATGAAATGGTCTTGGGGGGTGGTACATGTTAGCAAAAAAGAACGTATACCCCATGGGTGTATATTATGTATATGTTTTCTGATATATATATATATAAAAATATTTGTAAATGATGAGACGCATATGAATTGTAAATTGACGATCCACAGCGAGGAGGGACTGACCCTGCGCCCGGTGCTGGCCGAGTACGTGGCTTCGAACGAAAACCCCTCGGTCGAGGTGGTGTCCCTCCTACTGAAGTACGGCGCCCGGGTCGTGATAAAGGTAAGGGCCCCTCCTTCCGTCTTCTTCATTTTCTGTACTTTTGTTGTTTACGTTACTACAAGCATAAGTATATGTATGATATGGAACAGACGCAGTTTCGCGATCCACACGGCATCCTGAACTCCCTGCAAAACGCGGCGGACAAGCCCCGGCTGTTGGCCGCCCTGCTCGACGCCGCCGAGAGCTTCGACCCGTGCATGATCCGCAGATCGTCGAGCCTCACCGACGCCCAGAAGGCCCTCGTCATGGAGGCCGCCAGGACGCCCTTGCCCCTCATGCACCAAGCACGGCTCATCGTCCGCAAGATGTGCGGCACTCGGCTCACCAAGATCGTCACGTCGCTACAACTGCCCCACTGCTTGCACCGCTATCTCCTCTACGACTTTTACTGATACATACCATGAACACGCGCGCACGCATCACTCGCGCAACCATCGATACAATCCCCATCCCCAAATCGTTATCTTTTTTGTTCTCTTTTCACTGTCATCCGTGTAACACGCGAAAACTCCTTTTTACCCCGGGATGTGTACTTTCTTTTGCTTTGCAGAGGTTACAAGTATCCCAAACTTTCGTATTTTTGCGGTTACTTTTTACTCGTGACTAACAACTTCGTCACTTGTCACCGTTACATTCTTACAATATTCATCATTCGATTGACACATCTACACTCAACGAGTACATGCAACACATAATTTTTACTGTATTAATTACCTCTGTAATTATATACGCGGGTTTTCACTTGTCACGCACACTTGTCATATTTTTTGCTTTTAGATATTGTGATATCCGAACGATCATCGAATTAACTATTTTAGTTGTTATACAGTTGAAGTTAAGGAGTAAAACGTTATACTTATTTTTATTTACAAATATGCTTAATTTTTACTTAGTAAAATGCTGAATAAAAAGGGGAATAAGAATATATTACAGCATAGATTGTACTACCAAAAAGGTGATTATAAATCTGTTATTAATATTTATCGAACGTTTGAAATTTAATTCCTANTTGTTAACTTATTATCTCGCGGTTTTGTATTCAATGGACAAACGAATAAGGGTTTTTTTTTTTAAAAAAGCCGAAAATTGTATCAACTATATATAGTATGGATATGTCGATCCCTCTAGTCACTCGATTCAGTTTTTGTCCTTTTACGTTAAATTTTAGACAAAATATGCAAGCGATGGTCTTGGTATACATAAAAATGGTTTATTGGTTTATTATTCTTAAGTACGAATGTACAATTATTAGCCAACGATAGTCTATATATATATATATATTTATCAAAGAACAAAAAAAAAAAAAACATGCAAAGATATATGTGTACATTTTTCAAGTGATACAATATTACGTATACATGTATAAAGCATTGAGAGCAAATCATGTAGACGTGGATTATATTACAAATGTTGTTCAGTAGGGGGCATTAAAGTGCACAGACTCTAGTATTATGTATTATTTTTTCGTATCATTCGACTACAACGATTTTAATATTAAATTAGTTTTACGGGTATTACGTTTATTTACGCGGAGCTAATGATGTATTAGTATATATACATATATGTGTAGGCTCCGTCGTTCGAATCAATTGAACCGACGACAAACAATGTCATTTTGTACCTTTGTATGTACAATAAGCGCATATGATATGCTGTTGTATACATTCGTATTATTAAAACAGTATTTATGAACAAATAAAATTCACAAACATGAAATTTTTATTCAATTGGTACGTTTTTACTTTCATTGCGATTATTATTATTAATATTATTATTACCATTTTTTTCGTATTTTATCGAGTAAATACATGCAATAAGTGTGTCAACGACTGCTTGATGATGAAGCAAATATTGTTTTTGGAGAGCGATAATCAGTTGCAAAGGCTGAAACTGTTAAATTTATATGTATTTTTATTCAAATGAGCCAAGAAACTTGAAAAAACATAATTGTGCGTGTCCCAATGGTAAAAGTATCGAAAAAAAAGGTTTCTTTTTTTTTTTCATTTTTCACACGATACACGTTGGACCGCGCTATCATCGCCACGTTAATTTGTACGTCTGGCGACGTAATATAGTCATCCATGTGGATAAAAATATTCAACGTCGGAGATAAGATAAATTTCGAAAATCAATACGTCTCTAGCACGGCTGTGTAGTTTTGTTTGTTGAATAAACACAGCTATTATGGATCTAAGATGATGTAATTGAAACACAAGTTACTCACAAGGGTTACAAAAGAAGTAAATAAAAACAAAGTTACACGTTACACTTTGGTAGTAGTATCGAGCAGAAGGGGAGTGTGCGTACTTATACATTGATGACAAAAGCTATACTTACATAAATTTCCAGCAAGAGGAGGCTGCAATATAGTATATATAAATATGTATATTATATATACAACATCTGCTGCGCCTGGCAGGTTCTCTGATGGCTTTTCATTGTGCACCTAAAGGTATATAATAGTGACGGGTAGCGGAGGCTCCTTAAATATATAGTACAAAGAACAAAAATATTCTCTCTCGTATGAGTTGTACGGATACATAAGTATACTCGATTGTAGTCGGAGAGCCGGGGCGCGCAACACGCGGCACACGCGCCTCACACATTCGTTTCATAGTTTGGTCGACTGTCACGGAGTTCGGAGCCGCTCAAGCCACTCAAAGATAAATTGTTGTTACAATCTTTATTCTCCACATTTTTTTGTTTGTTTTTGGTGCCCCCAACTATTCATACATAGAATAGAAATTGTAAAAATAAGGTACTGGACTCTTTTATACTTATTATTATCATAGGAACGTGGTAACAATTCCTGCTTGGTTTTTTTTTATTTTATTTTTTGTTTGTTTTCCAATCAATGCAGTTCCATACCTTGGCATTTTTTTTAAGCACAGCTCGCGGCACACGTTTAACATTATTTCGGTACAGTACAAAACAACGAGTGAAAATAAATTTATTTAAAAAATGGCTATTAAAAATAACGAGGCAATACCTGTTAAAAACCTTGCTTGGCCGTTGTGTGGTTTTTCACGTTTACTGTAAAATACAAGTACAAATGGCACGAAATATTATGTACATTCGGCTCGACTAAACTCTTTCCATACGCTTTGTCAGAAATGACTTTTTTCTCTGTATAATAATAATAAGTCGGAATATTCCACGATTGCCGGTCGCCAAATAATAATCATCGTTTTAAAAGTTATATTTATATTCCTGGAACTGAAGCCCATAAGCCGGTGTTATATATATATACACGTACAAGCGCGATTACAACGTACAGTATATATTATATTATATGGTAAAACGTTGTTTGTTCAGGTTTTGGATATTGATTGGATCGTGAATCGTAACGATGTAGTTACTATACTTACACGCGTGTACGTACACATGAATACATGACACACAGCCAGGGTTTGTTCAGCCGGAGGATATAATCAACACGAATATCGTTGACAAAATACATCGAGTCCCGCTGCCATAGCTACCCATGTATACATATACATTGCGTTACATTTTATTGCGCCCGGCGCGCGCATTATACAGCTGAACCGACAGGGGGTTGTTGCGCGCTTACACACACACACACGTGCTCCTCTCCACCAGTTTTGTAACCAGGGTGTAACAACTTACAAGGACACTCGCTTGCATCCACAACAGTTTTTGTAAATATATATTTTACCAACGTATACATTCGTTAGATTTTCGCCCGTTTGGCCATATTCGCGTGTTTAAAAACGCAGCTATTTACCAAATACAATATTCCATGATACGCGACATTGAATTATACAAGCGGGGGTGGGGGGGAAGGGACGTCAGTTTATCGATTACGTTGGTTTTGGGTATACATGTACACACACATTTATAGGGATCGGTCCCTTTGACACGGACGCACACAGAGCCCATTGGACCACGTACGGATGCACATTAGGCGGTACAGCCTCGGCTAATGATATAATAATTAAACCGCCGGCTGATTCCTTAATTGTGTATTCCGCGTGTCTCCGGCCTGCATCACGTGCACATGTATGTACAGTTGGAGCGATTAAGCGCAATTATTGCAGGCCATCAGGATGATCGTGCAGCCGCTGCGCCGAACGAGGTCCATCGATGACGATCATACGCCAACGGGGCATCGGTGGCAGAGGCCGTAAGACAGCGAATGGCCTGCACGAGAGCCGGTTACGATACCGGGACCGTCAGCCACACCACAGAGTTCAACGCACGCGTCGGGCTGTACAGTTTTTGGTGAGTTTCGTCGAACAGGATCCCTATAGGAATACCTAACACAAGCAATATCGTACAGGTAAGCGAGTAAATGTATATCTCAAAATTGAAAATGGCCCCTGGGACGTATAAATAGTCACTTGATTGCCAGTATAGGTGCCATTGAAAACAAAAAAAGCAGCGAGATGCCGGGTAGCGGTGGAGCGGCGATGAAGCAAAAAAGGTCCACCAGCAACGGTAGAATCAAAAAGAAGAGGACCGGCGAGGCCAAGGAAGAGGAGGAAGAGGAGGAGGAGCAGGTGGAGTTGAGGTCGTTGCGGCGGACGAGGTTTCACGTAAACAGGGTGGACAGCATGGAGGGCCGGGTGAGCCTGTTGGGCGAACAGGAGGCCAGAAAGTCCCTCTCGATGAGGAACTTGACCAGGGAGGTGCTCCCGAGGCTCGACAACTACCGGAACATCCTCAGCGTCCAAGCGGCCCACCGGCCGTCCCTCGACGAGCTTCACAATTACTCCTCCCTCGACAAGGTATACAAATATTCACTCGCTCCTACAATATACTTACGGAATTTGCTATTAGCGCGTGTTTTTTTTCTGTGCGAAAAAGCCATATGAATAATTTTAATTTAAAATATCCATTTTCCTCCGTTGATCGTGTTTTTTTTCCCGTCACCTTGCGTCACAAGTCTTATTTTCTTTTTTTTTTTTTTTTTTTTTTTTTTTTTTTTTTTTTTTTTTTTTTTTTTTTTTTTTT
>NW_019379647.1:178756-261570 GCF_000648655.2 Copidosoma floridanum
TTTTTTTTTTTTTTTTTTTTTTTTTTTTTTTTTTTTTCCTTTTCCTTCATTTTTCATTACTACAGGGTCACAGCAGCGCGGCCGCTTTAATTGTCAATTAGTTATTCAATAAGGGCACGGCTGCAAACGGACGTTTGTGTGTTTCATATATATACTACCCATTACGGATATTATACATATAGAGTGCGTGCACGCTGCAGAGTGTGTACATATACTTATGTGGGTGATGGCATCGGCAGATCGGTATAGTCGTTGCAATCGGGCTCGGGCTGATCTGTCGCGTCTTACTCTTCTCCTTCGTCGTTTTTGATGCCAGATCGTAGGTAATGACTAATGCTTACCGATGCTCCAAATGACCCTTTAATTGTAGCCTATACAGCCACGTTTCTTTTCTTCACCGAGTGGGTATATATAATGTGTAAGCGCGCCGTCACATTGTTCTCGCGCATCACCTACTTATTGCCATGCACCTCTCGCGCACGTAAGGAGAATCATGTTGCGCAATGCTACTTTGAGTGACTTAATTCGGGAATTGCTGTTTTCCAGTTTTTAAATGCCAAAGACGAGTCGACAAACGTTGTAGCTTGATAATCGTCGTTGTTAGCAATAAAAATCGTTATACAACAGATTTTCTATCCGATTTTGGAGCAAACAACGAGATAAGTACCTATACAGTTAAAATCGAGTGATAAAGAAAAAGAAAAAAACAAAGCTTGATGCACTTTATTTTTGAGCTATATTTCTATGTGCGATTCCGTGAAATTAAATATAGAGCACAGCTCAGGGGCGCGAATTCCCGAGTTCGGATCGAATTCGTTAAACAGGCGCACACCCACTGCGGCGTTGGATCGTCCAATTCGCCAGCCCATTTGTGATCAATATAGTAGCGCAAAGAAAAAAATAAATAAATAAATAAATAAATAAAGTTACAATCATAGTGATCGTGTCCACACTCCTTTTCAGAACACGGCATACCACGTGGGCGGAGCGAGCAGTTCCTCAGGCCCGCAGGCGAAGCAAACGGCCACTGGTGTGAAATTCGGATGGATCCAGGGGGTTTTGATAAGATGTCTCTTGAACATATGGGGAGTCATGCTGTTTCTGCGGCTCTCCTGGGTCGTCGCTCAAACCGGCGTTGGTATGAATTTTTCATTCACCAAACTCCAAAAGGGAATTGGGTCGAGAAGTATGACGAAGCGACAAATTATTGATTTTTTTTTCCCCGTTTGTTCGGTCACCAGGAGAAGCCATACTGCTGATCTCCACGACGACGGTCGTCACGACCATAACGTCGCTCTCCATGTCGGCGATAAGCACGAATGGCCTGATCAAAGGGGGTGAGTTTTGGTTCCTAGCATCGCCGTGAA
Organism: Copidosoma floridanum; assembly: GCF_000648655.2. Next base: position 180,124 of record NW_019379647.1, read on the forward strand.
TTGGCGCCGACAATAACATTAAAAAAAAAAAAAAAAAATTGTGGCAGGTGGCACGTACTACATGATATCGAGGTCCCTGGGCCCGGAGTTCGGCGGCTCGATCGGCTTGATATTTTCCCTGGCCAACGCCGTGGCCTGCGCCATGTACATCGTCGGTTTCTGCGAGAGCCTGGTCGATCTGCTCAAAACCCACGACGCCTGCATCTTCGGCTGCGACAGTAGCGATATACGGGTAATCGGTTCGTCTTGGCAGTACCTGCGCGTACTATTTTTCTTTTTTACGGCCTCCACCCTCGCCCCGTCACGCGACAACCTCATACCCATTTGACCAACATCTCGTTTCGAGAGTTAACGATTGCCGATCTTTGACAGGAGTCGTAACCATCGTGGTCCTACTTCTCATCGTGATGGTGGGCATGGAGTGGGAGGCCAAGGCTCAACTGGTCCTCCTGGTCATCCTGCTTTTGGCGCTAGCCGACTTTTTCATCGGAACAATTTTAGGACCGAAAAATGACACCGAGAAGGCCAAGGGCTTCGTGGGTTACAGCTGTGAGTATAAATATATATTATATTTGTATATACAGTACAGACGGTAAAAAACCAAATGTTCCATTGTCCAACAGTCGATCTGCTCAAGGAGAATTTCCCGCCCGACTACAGGCGAACCGAGGGGACCATGCACAACTTTTTCTCCGTTTTTGCCATTTTTTTCCCCGCCGCGACCGGTATACTGGCCGGCGCTAACATATCCGGAGACCTGAAGGTTCCTTTCTTTGTTTGGTTTGTTCGTTCAGTCGTTTGGTTCTCGTTTCACGTGGTGAATGTTGTCGTTTTCGTTGATTGTGCAGGATCCCCAGTCAGCTATACCCAAGGGCACACTCCTGGCCATCCTCATAACGACGTGTTCCTACCTCCTGATGGCCGTGATGGTGGGGGCGACGGTGATGCGTGACGCGAGCGGCGACGTGTCCGACCTGTACGACGCTTTCAACGCATCCTCGGCTAAAATGCCATCCCCCAACGGCACGGCACTGGACGATCAAGCCGCGAGGAGTTGGAGCATCTACGGTACCGATTTCAACTGTACCTCCACCAGATCATGCGCCTACGGCACCCAGAACAGCTTTCAGGTATGTTGCGCGTCTCCCTCCGTCCAAACTCGTTTTGTGCCAACGCGGTGATGCGTACAGGTGATTGAGCTGGTGGCAGCGTTCGGGCCGTTCATCAACGCGGGCTGCTTCGCCGCGACCTTGTCTAGCGCCCTGGCGTCCCTGGTCTCGGCGCCAAAGGTTTTCCAGGCCCTGTGCATGGACAAACTCTACCCTGGAGTCAGCTGGTTCAGCGGCGAGGAGGGCAAGGAGCCAGTCAGGGGCTACCTCCTCGCCTTCGTCATCGCCGTTGGTTTTATTCTCATAGGTGAGCCAACAACGCGTTTGATTCTTTTGAAGACATTTTTTTGCAACCAACTCTCGATTTTACTCTCTATGTAGGTGAATTGAACGCCATCGCGCCCCTCATCTCCAACTTCTTCCTGGCCGCCTACACCCTCGTCAATTTCAGTACTTTCCACGCGTCGTTCACCAAACCCATTGGCTGGCGACCGACCTTCAAGGTATTATGTTTATCCAGACCACAATTTTAAATTGTGTACGATACTCACGTTGAAATTCACAGTATTACAACATGTGGCTGAGCCTATTGGGGGCGATATTGTGCGTAGCCGTGATGTTCCTGATTTCGTGGTGGACCGCGTTGATAACGCTATCGGCCGTCCTTGCCCTGTACTTGGTGGTCTCCTACAGAAAACCCGGTAGATATACATGAGATTTTTTTTACATTGTAGTTTTGACCATTGATGATTGTTCTTTTTTTTTCCTCCCTCCCCCCCCCCTCCCCTTTGAACCAGATGTCAATTGGGGGTCGAGCACGCAAGCACAGACGTACAACAACGCCCTGACGTCGGTCCAGCACTTGGACCGGGTCGAAGAGCACGTGAAGAATTACAGGCCCCAGATACTGGTGCTGACGGGCAAGCCGTACTCGAGATCGTCGTTGCTCGACTTTGCCCACCAGATCACGAAAAACCAGAGCCTCCTCGTGTGCGGCCACATCCTCGAGGTAAAATACTTGTGTATACGATGTTATATATTATAGGTACGATATACATATACAATACGTGTTGCGCATTGCACGCAGAGTCCCATATCGCACAAGACCAAGTCGGTGATGTTGATGAAAACGAGCGCGTGGCTGAGGAGTAACAAAATCAAGGCTTTCTACTCGGTCATCGACGGCGCGACCTTCCAAGAGGGTGCCACCTCGCTCATGCAAGCGTGCGGCCTCGGGAAAATGCGCCCCAACATCCTGCTCATGGGATACAAACAGGACTGGCTCACGTGTCCTAGGAACGAGTTGGTCATGTACTTCAACGTCATGCAGTAAGTGCTCAATGTAACGCCACGTAAAGTATAATAAACGTGCACACGCGTGATCCATTTGCTTCTGTGTCCAAGTAAATCCCTGGACATGCACATCGCGGTCGCTCTGCTGAGAACGAGTCCGAATTTCGAGGATGACAACGCCGAGGAGGAGCTCGGGGAGTCGCACAAGAAGGACTCGTCGGCTAGGCTCGCGACCAATCCCAGCTTTTCTCAGCTCAGCCAGGGTATACCGATTCATATCAACTGACGTAATAACGAAAATCCACATGTACCCAAGCGTTGATTGTTTCGTGTGAATAAATTGCAGCCAGCAGTGTCTCGGACGTGTCGATACCGGGCAGTCCCACCCCCAGGAGGGGCGAGAAAGCCATCGAGGAGAGCCCGAGCGGTAACGCGTCGTCGGGCAAGACAGAGGAGCGAAACGGCCAGCAAAAGTACGGGGCCGGAGTGCCGGCGAGTCACGCCATCATCAGCGAGCTAAGCCAATTCCAGAGGAAGCAGAAAAAAGGCACCATAGACGTGTGGTGGCTGTACGACGACGGTGGCCTCACCCTACTGCTGCCCTACATAATAAGCACGCGCAGGAACTGGTCGAGCTGCAAACTCCGGGTCTTCGCCTTGGCCAACAGGTACTCCGAGCTAGAGTACGAGCAGAGAAAGTAAGTCACCGCGTGTAACTGCCGCTCACGCGGGTCATGACATTGTAGGTGTTTGTTTTTTTTTTTTTTTTGCAATCCAGCATGGCGAGTCTGCTCTCAAAATTCCGGATAGATTACTCGGCGCTCAAGGTCATATCGGGCATATCCAAGCCGGCGCTGAGGCACACGGCCGATTTCTTCGAGTCCCTCGTTGCCGATTTCATGCAAGACAACGACGCCAATTGCGCGGCTGCGTACGACGAGGGTACGATTCACGAGTTTTATTCCTCCCCTTGTTGCGTTAACTTGTCTCCCGATGATTGTCAATATACGTAGTACGGCCCGATTGTACAGGTAGCGTGATCAAAGAGTCCGAGAGATTGGCCATGAAGGAGAAGACCAACCGGCACCTGCGTTTGCGCGAGCTGTTGCAGGAGCACTCGCTGGGAGCCAATCTCATTGTCATGTCGGTGGATTTTTCACAATATAATATATATATATATATATATATGAATGTATGTATCCTCGCCCAAAGTATGCAGTGCTTATGGTTGTCGTTGGGGTTGCAGGACACTGCCTATGCCGCGAAAGGGTGCCGTTTCGGCGCCCCTGTACATGGCGTGGCTAGAGGCGCTCACGAGGGACATGCCCACATTCCTGCTGGTTCGGGGAAACCACTCGTCCGTTTTGACCTTTTACTCGTGACAGTCGTCGTCTCTCACCGCGGCTATTTACATCGTGGATTGGAGAAGGAAGGAAAATTCATCAACGTCACGTTTTATACGACAATCAAGTTGTTTCTGATTTTAAATTAATTTTAGTGTGAAAGTAACGTCAAAGTATATCATGTTATTGCGTGAAAAATTATGCGCCTCTTGCTTTGGTTGCACGCGTAAATAAATTATTGTGTGCACGCCGATGGTTGAAAAAAAAAAAAAACAAAAAAAAATCATCGATCCATATATAATTGAAACAAATGTAGTCACTTGGAGAAGAAGCTGAAAACTAATTGTCTCGTATTAGCGAACTGTATATTCTTACACGCAAGCGTATGTGTATGCAGGTATTGTTTAACAAAATAAAACCTTGTACGCGTATATAGTGAATTTGTGTGGTACATCGATAGGTAAAATATAACCATAGTGTTCGATCAAATGAATGAAAAAGAATATACATATATACATATATTTTTGTGTGAATTTAAATATACTAAAAGGTGTAAAAGTTAAATGAATAAAATACTTTTGTAAAACATATTTTTCAAAGTTTTCTTTAATTTTAATTTGAATGGAAAAAATATGGACAAACCATGTGCAAGATTGTCCACCGAAACACGATTACCTATTTTCTTCAAGTATCAAGTTAATTTACACACAAATTTACCCAGACTGTCTTCAGTGATCATTTAATCAAAGGGGCGTCGACACCAACAGCGACAAACCGTCAAATCTTGTCTGTATCGCGATGGAAAAAAAAAAAGAAAAAAGAAAAAGAGTCCTCTTGTAGTACACGTTAACTCGCTGCGCGCAAATTGCAGTGAACTCCCGTTAATTTGCATAGTCAAGCCCAGTCAAGGTTCGTTAAAGGAGCAGAGAGCCGCCGCACAAAAAGGAAAGAGAGTGTGGGACACAGTGCACGGAAGCGCGGGAGAGTCAGTGGCCCGATTCCCAGTGCATAATGTAAGGATGGTGTACATGTATAAGTACACTCGTCTACACCCACCCACCAAACAATGAAACAAATGCGTTGCAAGGAAAAGCAAAGTATACAAGCACGTGAGAGGGGGGAAAAAAAATCGGCATCCCAAGGGAGTTTGTGCTCGGTTGAAAAAAAAAAAAAATAGATATCGGCGAGGGCGGAGGTCGTGCGGGGCGTGTACAGGCACCGAGCGGAAGTAAAAACACAGTATATATCAATAATCGAAACGCGTGCCGATTGTGTGTCGGTCACATCAGGTGCGAGGAGGCTTCTTACCTGGCGGCAGCACCGAGCAGCGGCAAATCGGTAAGCGCAAGAGAGTAGGGAACGAGAGAAACGGCCAGGTCGATATACACACATACATATATGTATATACGAGCCGTGAGTCACACAATATACTACTCGATGCGAGATAAGGTGGCTCTGTGGACTCTCAGTAGTCTCAGTGCATGGCTCGGCGAGCCAAGTGACGGAGCTCGATCGATCGTTCGTTCAATTGTTGTTAAAATATACCTATAATCGGGGACAAATCGAAGAACCAGTGTGATTTTTGGCTCGAATAGCCCCCTAATCCGTTCCAATGCCACCAGTATCGCCAGTACAGAGAATCGTCGTTCGCCTTGAGTTGCACATACATACACTTGGGTGCTCCGAAAAATTATGCCCGCTAATAAAATAGCCAGAGTCTTTGTCGTCGTCGCTGGAACTGTAATAGCCGCTGCTCCGAAAAAAGGCTTACGGCAGATCTCACTAGGTCCGAGGGGCAGTTATCGTCTAAGCTCCTCCTCTGTTGTTATTTCCTCGCAGTGAGTAGTAGGTATATAACTTATCTCACTCTGTTTTTACAATTACACGCCAACGCGGATACACACAGTATTTTAGGTATAAGTATTATACCAACGGTTCGACTTTCACATGTTAGGTGTTATACCGAGAGTTTCACCTCGCGTTGCCTTCGGTTTTGTGTACGTATAAATATGTTGTTGTTGCCTCGTGCACCACACACGGACTCTCTTTCACGAGGTACATTTTTCAATATATAGTATATTATGTACGACACGTACACTTGACTTGACTCACGGACACACGATTTACGGACCTCATCGTACCTCTCGTTGCTTTTGTTACACCGCGGCAATTGTAATTCGCTATTGCTTTATACATTTCGTACGATGGGCACATAATAATATATTACGTACGTATACACCCACATTGTACATCTTTGCTTAGCGCTCGGTTGTACATTTATACGTATACCTACGTGATTCGAGTGTACTATCTGTTCTTCCTCTTGCATTATTAAGCTAATCTGATTGCGCGATTCGTACGTATAGCGAGCGCTCGTTTTTTTTTTTTTTTTTTCTTTCTTTTTTACATTACCCCCGCTAAATGTACGCGCGCGTGTGTGTGCGTATACGCTCAAGTACCTGGCTTTGTACTGATGTGCCCGTTTCCCGATGGGTTTCTCTTTATATTGTCGATGCACAACCGACGAAACGGCTTTTCTTTTTTTTCTTTCTTGAAAAAAAAAAAAAAAATATTGTATATTTCAATCATCACCCGAAACGTTGATTTTTGTTTGTACTTCGTGAAATCGGATACATTACGGCAATCGACTATCGGGTTGAAATCGATCCGTTTTCCTTATTTAGATAATACGTATACATATATCTTATAGGCTGATTAATGAAATTGTTTGTTGAAAATAAAATTGATTTTTTTTGCGTTTTCGCGGTGAACAATCGTGGATATAAATTATTCGTACCGAGGAGTATAATCGAGCGATACAGTAGGCGTGTAGATAATCGTTATCTGTAGTTGGATGTAGGCGTGCTTGCTTGTTATTTTACGCATTGGTTCGAAGGCTTTTTTTTTTTTTTTTTTTTTTTAATCCTAATTAAAGTGCCTCCAATTACTTTTAACGCCAAGTTGCATCCATACGTTCAAATGTTCGTACGAAAATATGTATACGTGGGTCGATCTGCGGACTCAAACGGTGAAGAATTCGCGCGAGCGAAGCCCACCAGTGTCATTATTCAATTGGTCTTGTACAAAGTCCTCGTCCGCTCGGTATCGCGGGAGGAAGTCCTTCAAAAAACCAAATAAAGATAATCATCCGTTCACTGGGTTTTGTGTTTTTGCTGTTTTACCCTTTTTTCTTGTCATTCTTCAATATTTTTTCTGGAATTTTTTCGGTGTCGGTTTTTTATTCGCTTCGGAAAAATATTTTTATTCCGATATCTTACAAGTTGTACCTCGACTGATGGCGATACAACAAATGAATTTTTTTTAAAAATATTATCAGCAATAATGTCGTTCAACAGGTAGATAAGCTGATACAAACATCCAAGAATGAAGAAAATACTTGGGTAGTGTATAAAAATAATTCAACAAATGGGCTTGTACGTTGATAAAACAAGACAGCTTATGAGTAATTTTACTAGATCAAAGCTTGAAATGATTCGTAAAATGTTTATGTCGAACAATTAGCTCTAGTATATGTACAGTGATTTCTTCGTTTATTTAAAACTTTGTCCATTGTCTGGACTATTGGACTGGAATCCCATGACATAATGTGAATAATGGAAATGTAAAAAAATCCAAAAATTTCAGTAATTTTTGCAATACAGATAACATCTGTAACTTTCTCTGTAGAAAGACTCTTGCGTAAAACGTCAATTTGCAAAGTTACAGCTAAAAAAAACCAACCTTTTTTTTTTTCTTCTCCGGAGCTCGGTAGTAAAAGTACTGTGAATGCGTTTCCCCTCTGATGACACCCACTGTCATTGTAAAACCGCCAGATTTTAGTGTATACAAGAAAAGGAAGTTACCCATCAAATTCGAGCTCAACCCATCGTAACTCCATTACGTTTAAATACAAGTAGATCTCGGACCGGGTGACATTACTTTTTTTTTTTTTTATCAAAAGTGGTGACTCATATTTTTCTTCAGTGAAAATGAAAGCCACACTGCTATAATATGTTGATCATGCCGTACCTGAAAAACGACAGTCAATCGAGAGTGATATGACAGTAAAAATAACCTGATCAAGTAATGCCCTCGCACATCAATCGACGCTCAATCGTGTTTTTGCAGATCATGAAAGAAGACCAGAGGAACGCCGGGAGACGCCGAAAAAAATCATTGGGGGCGAAATTGGCGCTTCTGACATGTAAGTACACCCGCAAATCGAAACTCGTTTATTTTATGCACGAGCATTATAACCATCGGCCACCAGGTCTGTTCCTGGCTGTGGTGGCTGGGGCGACCCCGACCTCGCCGTCCATAGCGGCCGAGCTGCAATTGGCCTCACCGGACCCTGCCGCTCCCGAGCCCACTTCGCTCGGAGAGTCAAGAAAACACCGCGGCGCAGGGGACGGCGAGCTAGGGTCCGACATCAACATCAACGTCAACGGGAACCTACTGGTGTCCGTCAACGAGTCGAGCGGTACTTCCAGCACCGTCGGGGATTACCCCGACGAGCCGACCACCGCGACGAGCAGCCTCACCACCCTGACCACGGCCACCGACGACACGCCGGCCTCAACGACAAACACGGAATCCACACTCGCCACGGATACTGACGTCTCCACGGTGATCACGACAACGGACACGGTGGAATCCACGTGAGTGCATTGTTCTCGTTTCACGCGGCGAGCGAGCGGCGTTTTATGGGTGATACCGCAACGACACGTCAACAGTGACGAGGAGGCGACCACGACTACCGATGCGACGACGAGGATGCAGGACATTACGACTCTGAGCGTGCCACCACCGCCGGAGGATCTACAGACAAATTCCGAGAGTGCGACCAGCACGACGTCAACAGTGGTGACCACAGCGACGGAAATCACGGCTGCGAGCTCCACGGAAACGTCCACGGCTACCACCACCACCACCATCGCCACCGAGACGTCGTTGAGGACGCTTCCGTCGACCACTACCATGGGTAATACTAATTTGCAACTAAAGCATACATGTTTTTCACTTTGCGGCGGTGGTTTTAAAAAATTGTTTGGTCTCGTAGAGTCGATGGGACCGTTGTTTGCGGTGACGAAAATTGACTGTATATTTATTTTGGGGGGGGTTCTTTGCAGCAAACGTGCCGCTGACAACCGCGACGAGCGAAGGAACGAGGGTTCCGTCGGAGACGGAGGCTTACGTTACCAGGAGCACCTCGTCCACCGACGACCACCAGACCGGTAAGGACGTCACTCTCCTCGTCAAGATCGTCTTCAAGGGCAATTGGAGCAGCGTGTGCAGGGAGCTGCGCTCCATCCGCGAATCTTTGGTCAAACTAGTCAACAACAACGTCAAGGACAAGTAAACAAGACTATTGAATTCGTTGATTCCCTCCCCTGTAAATGATCGGTGTTTCTTTTTTTTTTTTTTTTTTTTTTTTTCATATTGTAGATCAGCCGCCGTCGTATCCGATTACGTGCTAGATCGCTAGGGACTGTACCGAAATTGGACAAACGCTTGATATATATATACACACACATATAATATGTACCCACGTTTTAATCATCCAACGTGAAAATAAACGCCACGTTTCGCTCGAAACGGTCGGACGTGACGTTACGTTGTTGTCATTATATTGCGTGTCATTGAAATTATGCTAACGATATACTTGGAATAATTAAACCGACCGTGGCTTTGAAGGAGGAAAGATCAACAACAATGACAAAATTGTTTGACTGAATAAATATGTATATATATATATATATATATTTTTTTTTAAAAGTGGTTTCCTCGTTTTTGATTTCAGTAGAATATCCCTCGACCAAGTAGTGTTTCACGAAAACCACTGTCCAAGGAATTTTTCGACAAAATCGGCGGAGGAGGGAACATCGGCGTCCCTGTTGGTCTACGTAATCGACGCGAGCGGCAATTTGAACGAAAACTTGACCAAAGCACTGCCGAGTTTCTACAATAAGGGAGACGTTACCTTTCCGTTGCCCGTAAGTATGTCAAACAAGCCATCTCGCGCAGAGAAACATTATACGCATATTTGGGTCGGTTCGTTTGTTGGCAGATCGAGAGCTTTGCACTGGACGGGACCAAAGACACCAAAGGAGGCGGGACCAACATCGCGGTAATAATAATTGGGTCTTGCGCCGGCTTCGTCTGCCTACTGCTGCTCGCCGCATTAATCGTGAGTTGAATGCTCAAGTTGCCCTCTTATGAGCCACGTTTCCTTTTTGTACAACCAAAGCAATCGTCGTCGCGGCGGCTCGATTAAATTTCCATTTCGTTCGCAGTTCGTAATGAGGAAGCGCCAAGTCCACTTTAACTACGGGGAACGGTGTCGTCCGGTGTCCCTGGACGCGTACAACCTCGACAACGTCTCGGCCTACAGCAGCGTCACGCGCGGCAAGTCCGCCCTGAGGTTCTCGAACCGCAGCTACGGCAACCCCAACTTTGAGGACTCGGTGAGTACGTGTACCGATTGTTTTCGCAACAGGTGTAAGCACTAACGCGCCCAAATGCTGAACGTACAGAGCGCGGTACCGTCGCACACGCTCAACTTTGCCGGGTTGGCGAGTTTCTGCAACGACCCGAGCGGCATCGCCAGAGAGTTTTCCGGGATCCCGCAGGTCTCCTCGAGCATAGACGAGCTGCCCGCGGGCGCCGAGGTGAAGAATCGCTACGCTAACGTCATACCGCTACCGGAGACTCGGGTGCCCCTGCAGAGGCTCAACAACGACCCCCTCACCGAGTACATCAACGCGAGCTACGTACAGGTCGGAGATTCGTTTGACACAAGCATATACATTACATGGCGCGACAAGTATAGATGTATCTTTGATGTACAGGGCCCGAAGAACGCGAGCAAGTATTACATAGCCAGTCAGGCGCCGACCGAAGGGACGGTCAGCGACTTTTGGCGAATGATTTGGGAGCAGCAGGTCAAGGTGGTGCTGATGCTGACTGATCTGGAGGAGAACGGCGTGGAAAAGTGCGTCGAGTACGTGCCAACCCACGAGGTCAGCGACTGCCATCGGCTCTTCGGGGATTACCAGGTGACGCTCAAGAAGCGCGAACCCAAGGACAAGTACGCCGTGTCGTCGCTGCGGCTGAAGGTATATGTTTTTACATTTGGTGTTTTTTTTTTTTTTTTCATTTTTCATTTTTCATTTTTGTCGGTCAATGCTTGTAAACTTGGTGTCCCGGTTAGAATTTGGAAAACAACACGTTCCGGGACGTATATCACCTTTGGTACCTGTGGCCCGCAAACGGAGTCCCGTCAGACGCCTCGGGACTGCTAGACGTTCTCATGCAAGCTCGAGCGCTCCAGCGCGGCGTCACGAGTCCCATACTGGTGCACTGCAGCCCCGGCACCGGTCGTACCGGCACCCTCATAGCCCTCGACCTGGTCATCAGGCAGTACGAGATCACCCGGACGGTCGACGTGCCCAGGGTCGTCTACACGATCCGCAGAAACCGAGCCGGCGCTGTTCAGACCAAAGAACAATACACCTTGATATACCAGGTATAGCAGTAAGCGAGTACGCTTATTCTCTTTTGTTTTCACGTGTTATACAAAAATGATCGTTTTTACAGGCTATTAACCTTTACGCTAGTAAACTGGCAGGAGGAGCCGTTGATTCGAACTGAAAACTCGACTGTAAATCGCCGTTGTTGCAGGACTTCTTGACGAGGACCATGTTACTGCATTTCATTTTGTTTGTTATCATGTAGGGTACATGTACATACGTATTTAACGTGCGTATGCACAAGTACAAATCTCGGTCTGTTAAACAAGTTAAATGTTTGGCAAGTTGTGCGCGACTTGCGTCAATCATTGTGATACATATTATATATTTTATATTGTATATTGATTTGCAGGTGCTCAGGTAGCCTAAAAGTATTATGTGGTTAAATGACTATTTTTGTGGTACAATATTTTCAAGTGAAATGACGAGATCTGTGCGGGAGCTTTTGAACTCGTACGTCGCTGAGTGACTGTACGCGTCAAATCAATTTGACTGATAATTTTTCGTTACTTTTGTGGTCCCAAGTGTGTAAACGTATTTATACGTAATATCGAATTGCGTGCGTACAAAGGCTCGATTTGAACGATCCAATATTCTGTAAAGTGGTTTATGTTGTATTTTTCAAAGTTCGAAATAGTTAAATCCCATTTGAGGTGTGTACACAACACTTTTGCAATGACTGTGTTATTTACACTCACTGACGTATATTTTGTTTAATGGCTGAAAATCCGACATGGATGTTGTTACTCCTGTTATTGTTGTTTCTCTTAAAATATTTTAATAATTGTTGTGTAAATAAAAGAAAACCACACTTGCGACACAGTCTAGTGCTCTCTAGCGGGTTGACATTTACGTATGTTAGTTAGAATCGTTGTTGCAAAGGATATCCATGATCGACTTGTGGAATGACAACAGTCAAGTAGAAATTCTTTGTAGGTGTTCTGTTATTTATTTGTTGTAAATAAAACTTTCGTAAAGTGACTTGAAACTACAATAAAACAACTTTTTTTATACATAATTCGGAAAATTTGGTGCCATATTTTTTTATCCCATAATGTGTTTTAATTCCATTGTAATTGTGTTCACTACGGGAGAGCGGGTTTCGAAGCAATGAGCATTTATCCTTTTTTAGTATTATTAAGAATCAATTTAATTAGATACAGTGCATGATAATAATTTTATATATATATATATATATATGTATATCTATATACAATTCGTATTTTTCACTTTTTTATCTCATATATACTGATTTGACATTTTTTTTTTTTTTAATGCATTTTTTCTAAACATTGTAATTATTTTTATACCTGTACATCACATGCATTTAATATGTACATGCAGATATTTGCAGTAATTTGCACATTACAAATATACGAACGCACGAGTGTACACATACACAAACGCATGAACACACTTTTATTTAATATGCGTATGAGAATATTATGAGATACATAGACGAAATTCACGTCTTTACCCAACCATAGGACGACGGCTGATGATTTAATGAATATATTTTCCATAGATTTTTTTTATTATCTGTTATTTTTATTAGTTTTATTTTTGAGCGTCGGTTAAAAATAAACGAATCGAAAGCGAAAAATTACTTTTATACTGTTATGCATTTTGTTTAGCGTATTTTATTTATTTATTTTTTATTATTTTTTTTTTAAAGCTTGATACTGCTATATATATTGAGGAACTTTCAAGTTCTTAAGGTACAGCTAGGAGCGAAATGTGTTGCAAATCGGTGAGCAAAAAAAGCTGCTCTTGTCTGAGAAAGGCACTTTGACGATACATTCGCCTATGCTTGCCTTTTTTGTTTTTCTTTTTCATTTATAACCATTTTCTTCTAGACTAATGTTTCTGTTTTGCAATCAAACCAATAAAATTATTTTGGAGACCGGAAATCCATCTGAATTTTTGCGTAAATAACGCACAAAACAAGCACAAAATTATTTCTTTGACAAATGTGACGTTCACCTAATTGACATTACAATGTATTCTTTTTTTTTTTTTCTTGTATTACTTTCCTTTTTTCAACATTAATCATTACATTTTTGACATACACTTTGTATACATGGACAGATTCGAAAGAAAATCAGAAAGCTCGAATTCATTTATCACAACAAAATCCGTATTTTATTTACAATATATAGATATAGATTTGGGGGGCGTTACGAAATGGTCTTGGAAGCATCCCGGAATCTAATAATTGCAGAATGTTTTGATTAGAAGAAAAAAATCTTTAAAAATCTGTACGGATGATTTTATCTCGAAACTACGTTGAAATTGTTAATGAAACAATCCACAAACATATTGAAGAAATAATTAAAAATCACGAGTACTACTCGAAACAAGAAATTTTTCATTTGCTCGAAAATCATTGATTTGATATTTAAGATGATTCCAAGATCTTATCTATTGAATACTTCACAGGCTCTGTAATTTACAGTCATCTTAAGGTCCTCTTAGGTTCTGGCCAATTATATATTTTCCTCATGACGATTGTTAAGATTTGATTAGTTCAAGTGGAGAGAGGTTTCTCCGTTTGGTTGCTGCGGCTTGTTAAGCGGCTCCTTCTCGGCCCCGAGTCCTGGCTGGCAAGTATCATTTTTCAGCAGCAGCAGCCTTTTAAAGAGAATCCACTCTCCACTTGGTGTTGTCAAATTTCTTCTTTTTTTTTTCATATTGTTTGTTGCTTCACCCGTTAAAAAAGGGGTCATGTATTTTGAAGCGCTCTGCAATCGAACGCCTCGAACTCGTCGTTTCGTTGCAGTCCCTTTCACAACAAAGTAAAACGGTTAATCTTCAGGCTTATTCCGTTAAATCATCATTTTGTATTATTTTTTTTTTGGTAAATACATCTTTTGATGAAGTCTAATCGGTGTTATCTCGTTGAAGTAACCCGTTCCTGGTAGACTCATGATTAAATTCGCGTGTCCGAGTTGCCGAGCGCACTGCGTTAGTTTATGTATGCATAAATTAATTTTCTCTTGTATTATAATCCATCGTATCCATAAATCAAAATCGTCATGCCGAAAATATACCCGTTATGGTACACGACATTCTGTACCAACTTAATACTTATATGCGTATGTGTGTGTATGTGTACAAGTGCGCGCATTTAATACTTAAATCACATGATTCGTATGCTATAATAATAAATATTAATTTACGAGATAGGTAGGTACATCGATTTGTAAAAAACGTGTTTTCAATTTCATTTTATGTTTGTTTTTTTTCTTTTTTTCTTTAAGATTGTAAAAACTTATTTCATATCCGACAGAAAATACGTTGCAAACAATTTAATCGTTAAATTGGTGGTAATAAATCGTTTAAAAAGTTTACCACAGTTTTTATTGTAAGATTATATCTTTTCGTCGTAATTTTTTTATTATTTTTTTTTTTAATCCAATTATTTTTTAGTTAACTTTTCGTAATAAATATTGTAAAATATATTTACAGTTACTTCAATTCTAATAAATCTAAGAAAAATAAATAGATCTTTTATTTTTAGTTTTTAAAAATAATATAATAATTGGCACAGGCACGTTGTCCAGAATTAATGTTTTTAGTTATCGAGTCATTTTCTCTTGTTGAACAATTGACTCTTTTTTTTGTTTTTTTTTTCTAACTGTAAAACGCTGAGGCCAAACAATGCCATTTCTGCATTGTTTTTCACTATATTAATAATTTTATTCAAAATAATTACAATTAAAGAATGATTAAAGTGATTATTTTTCCTTACTACAAGTGAAAATTGTTAAACCATGTCTAATAACGCACGATTAAATAGAATAAATAATTTGTAGATATTGAATTAAAATTAATTGAATTCAAAACCGAAGTAAAGACTAGAGTAATGATGTGATTTTCTCATATGTAAGTAAGCAATATAATCTTACAATAAGAAAATTTATAATTCACGAGTCACCATTACGTTTAATGCACGTCAGAAATCTTACATGCTCTTTTTATTGAATGCGTTGTACGTATTTTCAGATTTAGTAAAGAATACCGTTATCATTTTTATATGAGGGTGATTAACATTCATTGAAGGAATGTTTTGACACTTTGATTAAAGTATTGAAATAAAATTTTTAGTTCATCTCAAGATATTTATCAGCTAATTGTGATTTTGTTGTTAGAAAATATCTCAAGGTAGTTCAAGTAATGAATTTTTTTTTTTTTTTTTGCCAATCAGAACCACAGTAGTACTTTAGTTCCCGCACTGCGGGTATTATGGTACTATTTATCATCAGGTAGATCAAATAAATCTTATGCACACTACGAGAGCAAGTTATGATGTCACGTTGGTCACTCTCGTCTTTGATTTAGGTAACAATATACACGAGATCTGAGACATTCTCTACCTTTGCTCCCAAGGTGTTGAATATATTATCATTAGTTCTAGGTTTGGATGGAAAAGTATAAAAAATTCATATCCTGGCTTATTTAAAGTTTTAAAAGGAATCTCCATAACTATTGTAGAAAAATTTAATTATTACAACTCGTTCAATTTTCGATCAAAAGTGAACTGTTTTCCAAAGTCTTTGATAAGTATATTTTTAGAGAATTTTTTTCTTCTTTAGAAGAAAATTGTAAAAGCAGAATAATCTATATAAAATTCTAAAGAGTACAAAAAATAATTTTGAATCAAAAATTCACTTGAGTATTAAAAAATTGTATGAAAAAAAATTGCTGTATTTACAATTCAATTGACTTTTTTGAAATGAAGATCTGTGATAAAAAATCATTTTTTCGAAGAGAAAGCATCAACTTTGCAATTTCTTCTCTTTGTTATAAATATACGCACGTGTAAATACCACGATAAGAAAATTTGTTTAAAAATTGTCTGACATTTTGATTTTATGAACACAGTGGTGTACGTTATAAAGAATTTAGTTTTTCATTTTTTGTTGATCAATGAAAACAAAAATCAATCTGAGTGAAATAAAATCAAAAGTATAAGAATACTAATAGGCACAATGATTGAATATATTATAATTTTTCATGATTAAAGTAATAATAATGATGACGATGATGGAGCTAGTTGCTATTTAATAATAGATAACTATCGAAATAATACTTCTCTAATGAGGATGTAATATTAATGAGAAAAAAGAAGACTATGCCTGAATGTAGATTAGCAGCTGGTGTGTACAGGACAAGATGGACAATGTAAGATCTAGTCCGAATCTTCTTCAATCGTCGGTGGTAACATGGCAAGATATTGAGGTCCTAACATACCTCGCGAGAGCGCGTACTCGGCGAGAGCTCGGTGGCAAAATACATATTGGTCTGGCATTTGAATACTGTAGGCGCGCTGCGCTCGAATCCTCTCGACTGTACCTCGAATATCGACGGTGCCCGTGTCCTCGAGTCGAGATATACATATATCCAATGTACAAAACGTGCCTGTAAAATAGAATATGAGCATAAAATTTCTGCGAAAATGAACTACATCAGCATCTTAAAAAAAAATATTCGATAGAAAGATACCTGTTCTTCCAATACCGGCACTGCAGTGTACAACAATGGGGGGACCTCTGGGATGGCCTGCCCACGTATCGCCTCGACTGGTCAACAGTTTATTTTGCTGCTGTCGCACTAAAGTAAGGAACTGCAAAAGCGCTTTGGCCGACTCTGGCACTCCATAATCTGGCCAGGCCGTGTAAAACATGTGACTTATTTCTCTAGTTTCCTCAGTCTACGGATCATAGTAATGTATCTCATTTTAAAATAAACATTGAAACTTGATTTTTTTTTTTATGAAAGAAAAAAAAAAAAAACACCGTTACAATACCTTATTATTGGTAAGAAGAAGCTTAGATATCGTATAATCTGGATTGGTGTCAACTTCAAGAGTCGTTATGGTAAATCCACCAGCAGATACTTGATCACCAACTTCAGGACCCCAATACTGAGCGCATTTCGTCTTTCCACGTTCCACTACCCTAAATTGATGCATAGTTGGTTTTAATAATCGAAAATATTGTTTGTGTACTTTTTAATTGAAACTTTTTTTTAGTATAGGTATCGCTCTCGTTATATTTTACGATAAATGCATTTATTAGTGGAACATTTTAAACGAAAAAATAAATATAAACCAGTGTTTAAACATTGAGTGAAACTCACTTAGTGGTCATGACTATGACGAGTATCTGCTGTTCCCAAAGCATCCTCCAAAAGTCAGCGCATGTCTTGGGAAGTGGGCCTTGCGTGCTTATGTAGGCATTCTTCTGCTTGTAGCCGTCGACAAAATTAGCATTTATATAGTCAGATGTGACTTCATTTTCTAGCTGAGAGAGGCATACGCGGCTGTGATCGTAGCAGAGAACGTCGGTGTACCTATTTTTGTGCTGATTGGCCTTGAGTCTGCAAAAAAAAAAAAAAAAAAAAAAAAAAAAAATTTGGGTTGCATTACAGAGTTAAAAGACGAAAAGCAAATTAATGAGATAACGACGACGGTGCTTGATATACCTGGCATTGTTGAACGATCCATCGGGCGGGCGCTGCTTGATCTCCGCGTACTCGGCGACGAGTCCAGCTCGGCCCCTTGTGTACGTGCTCTCGACCAGCTGCTCCATGCTAAGAGCTTGGAGGCCCAGCTCACCGTGCAAGCTGTCGTCGTCACTGAAGCCAGAGCTCGCAGAGGAGGGTGGCTGCAGTGGCGAGGGTGCGTCGTCATTGCTACTGCTGAGCTCGCTTTCGGGCGGATTGGTGTTGGCACTAGAAACGAGTGGCTCTCCTGCTGACACGGCTGCTACAGGCGACGGTTGCTGCTGCTGGTTCTGCGGTGGTGTCGTCTGCTGTGACTGTGATAGCAGTGTGGGAGCCGCGGGGACCGGTGGCTCAGCCGGCTCGGCTACGGCTCGGTTCGTCATGGACTTAAGGCAGTGCAAGAGCCAGGCCTCATGATGCACCTCTAAACTACCTCCTAGACGCCGTGGCAGCGACTCTCGTGGCACGTGCAGCGTCAGCTGCGGTATCGAGACGGTGAAGACGCGCTCGCGCAGCTTTTCGCGCACAAACAGCCGCAGGATCTTGAAGGGCGCCTTGAACCAAAGTGGAGCCGTGACGATGAGCACCTTTTTGAGCTTGGCCGGATAGCCTCCCTGGAAAGTGAACTACGTGAGAATTGTAGAGATAAGGTTCAACAGGAGGTGGATAAATGGCAACAGCATCGGCAAGAAGCAGCTGCCAGTTGCTTGACTAGGCCATGCCAGCGCGAATCTGAGCTGCAGGGGACAGCGTCGGCTGGCGAGCGAGTATTAGCGTAACTGTCAGTATAGGCCAATCGATAATGCAACCACCAGAGCTTGGCAACGTAGAAATAGAATATCAGAGCGCCGAAGCAAACAGTTAACAAGCACCAGCGGTGGCGGCGATTGGCCAGGGCGATCAATCGGCCAGCGTTGCGCGCGCAGCTGCGTCAGCCGCGAAGACGCAACGCGCACACGCACAAAACACTCAGTGTGAAAACGTGGAGGCTCGATTTATCAATTATCAGTAAGTACTACAGCTTAAATAACTTTCTAAGTGGGCATAATTTTTGGAAATATGTTTTTACGAAAGTAGATAAATCGGGCCCAAGAGTGGCACATTGTTTAGTTATCAGGCTCTTTAGAAATAAAGACTTGCTGTTCCGAAGCAATCATTATTTTCAACTTACCTTTAAAAGGCTCAAAATTTTCTGTGACAACTCGTAATCGAAGTTCTGATATTTGCTGTCCGACATGTCGTAAATAAATACAAGACCATGCTTCTGTGTTTCCTTGCTCTCAAGTGCAGCATCAAGCTGATAAACAACGCCCTTAAACAATCAAAAACAGTTGTCATTTTTTTTTTTTTTTTCATTCTCTTTTCTTTCGTATCGTATTTTTCTCTATAATCCATCGAAGCTTTATTAAAATGTATCTTATTACCTGTAGAGTAGTCTGGTGGCTGGTATTTTGTGGAATGTGCAGGTGAGCAGTGAATATTGCTATTGCTGCTCCATTTGTGTCTCGGGTGGGCTGAAAAAAGGTAAAATGCAAAGTTCAAACCAGTTTTCACAAATTTTCATACAATTCCGTCAATTTTTCATTACATACTAGAACTGTAAATTTTCCTGTCCTTAGTTCACTAAACAGTGGTTCTTGAGTTGGATACATTACAGCTAAACCTTCTCTTCTCCTTGTAGCTTCATGCTGTTCGTAGAGTGCCAGTGCCCTATTAACTTCAAATTTCCTAGCTGCCAGAAATTTAACTGCTGTCCGCCAAGAGACAGGCCCTGCTCTTCGACCAGCTCGACACTTGTTCACACTTTCAATGAATTCTTTAGTCGCCTGTAAGCAAAGATTACAGTAAATGACACTAAAACGAACGAGTGGGGCTCAATGATGAGCCAATAGAAGTGACAAGCAGCTAAAAGTCGGAAGGAGCAACAGGTATCTATTATACTAACATTGCACACTACACAGTGAACTACACGCTCATTATAGGAGTGTATGAAATTGTGTGTGCCCACAGTCTCGCCTGTAGGTGAGCACGCACGTAGGTATACATACTATACGGAACTACACTATTATTGACTGCAGCTGCATGTGTATTTTGGATGAGTGAGCAGTTGAGCACCGAGATTACGTGGATGTATACTTATATACAGTACATTTAAGCTGATATAAGGGAATGACAAACAATAGAGACGCCGACAAGGGTTTATTATTATCACTATCATGATAACCAGTACTGAATAACAGTCCTTGCAAGTTTACAAGATAAAAAGAGGAGTAAAATACAAATCATGATTGTTTTTGGTGTACTTGTCCTTAAATGCTGAGTAGGTAAACATAATGCATGTAGAGATTGTTAGGTCAGGTAATTATGCTCAATGAATACAATCCACTGTCACTGATAGAAGCAATTAATATAATGCATGTTAAGTACATGCATGTAGCGGTACTCACTTGCTCCTGGTTCAGAGTCAACGTAGAAGCTGCCATCATGGCAGCCTGGCGGTGTCAGCGAGTATGACTCGAGTCCAGCTTCCGGCATCGGGGATGATCAAGAACGGAGACACGAAGGAAATGACGAGACAGGTTTCGAAATATTGCAAGCTGATATAGAGCTCGAACCGGCAGCCGCTATGCTCGATCACTATCTATATACCCAAGTGTCTAGGCGTGTAACATGCATCACCAATCCAAATAATATTCTACGTGGCGGCGGCGTTTGGAAACAATCTCCTTCTTTCTCTCTTTGTCTCTGCGCGCAAAGCGGTGAGCTATATATAGGCAATATCACTCTTTGATGGTTTGGTGAATTGGTGATAATGATGCATCCGCGCCGTCCGCGCGGGAGGAACGGGGACGACGATGATGTACTAAAGACGCGCGACACATAATTATATGCATGGGCACGTCAACTGTCAACTTGAATGTTACTTATGGATACATGATACTGATGGATGCTTCAAGGAATTATGTTTGTGCACTAAATTTGCGAAGGTGTATACTTATAAGTATTAAATGATAACTAAATAATTGGAAGTTAATGATACATCAGTTTATGCATAATACACGCTGAACGCACGGTATGCCAGACGACGCAATATCACGAAGTCACCGTCAGTGCAGTCATCACGATCACGATGCGATTGTCGAATATTGTTTTGGGTGTAGACGAAACATTTTTACCGACAGTACAGTGATTGACATTTATCAACTGCTAACACTACCGCCACCGACAATATCGATTATCAATTTGAAATTCTCTACCTTATCTTCTACCATACCCATATGATATTTAATATATATAGATATATCGAATAATCGAATGCTGTTTACCTCATGCATGTAATGTCAACAAACGTGTAGAAATACTAAGGAGAGAGTTAGTGGTACACTAGATCTACTTAATTGTTAGTGTAAGCATCGTAATTAATTTTTTTAGCGATTCCAAAATAAAAGCAGAATATCATTTTACGGATTCAAGTAAATCTTTTCATTCGAAATGCCGAAAGTTGTTTCAAGAAGCATTGTATGTTCTGATACCAAAGATCAAGAGGAATACAGCGAAGAAAAACCTCTACACACTTATTATTGTATATGTGGGCAAATGACACTCATTCTTGGTACGGTACTATTTATCTATTTTGAATTTTTTTTTTAATTTTAACAATGACCAAGCAAGAACTCCTTCATTGCTTGTTTCACAGATTGTGCCTTGGAAAAATTGCCTGTACGAAAAAGAGATGGTGCGAGAATTATTGATGCTGGCAAACATGCTCACAAAATGACCTCTGAGCAAGACGAAATTGTTTATTTGAAACGACCACAAGGCATCGAACAGCAATATCGTCAAAAGTGCAAAAAGTATGCTCAATTTTTATTGTAACATTGAGTTACCACGTTCATCTCCAAAATGGTCTAAGCTCTAACATATTTCCTTTTTTTTTCGAAGGTGTGGACTACTCCTATATTATAAACATAAAAAAACACCAAACGTTGTTTTCATTGTCAAAGGTTCTGTTGTCAAAAGTTCAGGAGAAGGCCCTATGACTGACATTTACAACCAAGTAGAATTGGAAAAACCGAAAAAAGTTATGGTTACAAAACATACTAAAAATATGGGCAAATTCAGCTCTGTTACGGTTTCAACAATTGATGAAGAAGAGGATGAAATTGAAGCTGTAATATATACTTTTAAAAATATGCAAATTTTTTTTATGACCTTCTTTTGAGTTGTTTTTCAAAAAATGTACCAAATCCAACTTTTTTTTCAGAGAGAAGTTGCAGATTCTTACGCAAACAATGCTAGAATTATTGAGAAACAATTGGAGAGGAAAGGCATGAACAAACGAAAATCAGCGGCGCCTCCAACAGCTGATAATAAAAAGACAAGAGGAACGTTATTAGATTTTTGATAATTAACTCCGTAATGCAATCTACTCAACAAATATGTTTGTTCAATCGTTTAATGTTGACAAAATAGGTAAGGTTTTATGTGTTAGTTGAAAATTAAAAAGCTACATTTTTTAAACACCGTTTTAAATTATTTATTAACATTACATAAAAGTAAATGTTTAAAATATATTTATTCACATAATATATGACTAGATGTAAATATTGCATAAAAATTTACATTGTAAAATATAAATTTATGAATTTAATATTAAATGTAAGGACTTAATATATGGACTTTTTATAAAAGTCAGATCAACAGATTTTTCAGTATATAAATGATAAACTTGGTAACGATAAATTATAATAATTTTTCTAACTGAATACGATAACAAAATAAAGTAAATACTTCAAAAATTTGAAAAGAAAACGTTTGATATGATTGATTAAAATTTGTTCCTACGTTAGATTATTCAAGTAATTTATGTCTAGTTTTTTTTGGTTTGGATTTCCATCTCTTCTGAGTATTTTCTATTAGCCAGGCTTATACGCGTTTCATAATATTTTTCTTCTTATCTCTTAATCTGCCCTTTTACAAAAAAGTACAACTTGGAATCTTTCCGACAGCCACAGATCAATTTATATGTATATTATATATTATATGTAAATTTTTACGTGTTCATATACCAATGGTTTACTTCTTAGTTCTCATTAACAGCATTTTTTAATCTCAATACAAGTTTAACAATGATTCGACCAATACTATTAATTATTACATCAAAATTTTTTACTTCAAAAATCAAAACTTTTAAAAATCTTTTCCATCTTATACACAAAAAATAACATAAATAACAAAAAAAAAAACATGAACAAAATTATTTTAACATACAAATAACAATAATTGCATATCAATATTCGATTGTAATTACAACTATCTTTAGAAGAGTAATAGCATGAATAGAGATTCTGGATTCTGTATGTAATTTCATAAAATGTACAAGTTTATATATATATAATATATTTACGCTTAAATTCTCTATGAAATTTTTATGAAAAAATGCGGATCTTATGCAACTCCTCATAGTCAACTATTTACGATATGGTGTTGACTTATAAATGTATATGCAACAATATCTTAGCTCATCAGATATTATCATACACGGAATAAAATCGAAATTCCATAAAAAGAGATCAAATAAAGCAATGTACAAATTCATCCTCACCCATACAGTAACACACGCTCACACATAAGTGTGTCAACGACAGTAGCAATAACAGCAGTACCTATGGTATTGATAGCAATAGCTTAAATAAAATTAAACGTCTATAGCAGCAGTCTCTATATCTGATTTATTTAAAATCGTCGGTTCATCCTTCAAAAACGTACCAGACCTTGAACTTTGGTTTAGGAATTTGGGACCATTTTGGTCCACAGCACACGTAGCCGTTTGAGATTTTAACTTCTTTGAAGCTGCAACCTTTTCTTCTTGTAACTTGTTCGTCTTTTGTTTGTTAGTTATAAGCGTTGTGGATCTATTGAGTCTTGAGTTTACATTTGTCTTGGGTGATCTCTTGCTTCCAGGACTAGATGATGAAACGCCATTGCGCTGATTTAAGTTGCCTGAAGAAGCCTCGACTTTGTCGCCAGAAGACTTGCCATAAGCCACACTGGTATTACAACTCGATGAAGACGACCTCGTTGACAACGTGCTTTGACGTAAAGTCGTCCTGGTCATGGATGGACTACTCACATTTTTGTTTGGAATGTCAGGCGCTTTGGCAGCGTCCAAAAGACTCTTGCGCAAATTCATTGAGCCATGATAGGCATTAGCCACAGCAGCTGCTCTACTTCTGCTAGCTGCAGTCGAATTTTCCAAGGATCGAGTCGGTCTGCGTAATGACAAAGTGTTGTTGTTGTTGCTATTGTTGCTTAAGTTGTACCTTTGTTGCACCGGTGGTGACTTTTTCAGTTTATCATAGTTTCGTATTTGACCCATGACCGTTGCTTTGCTCAAAATTGGAGACGACTTATTCGTGGATACGGACCTTGGAGTCGTAATTGTTGTTGTTATGTCGGTCATCAGACTATCCGTCGACATCGAAGTATCCATTTTGCTAGTCGTCTTCTTCAGCAAGTGTTGATGTTGTTGCTGCTGAGCCTTTCTTTTAGTTTCAGCTAAGGAATCAATAGACAAGCCAGCTTCGACGTCTTTTACCTTTAACGATGGTGATTCTGGTCTTGTTATTCCGAGACTTTTGCTTGCGACTTCTTTTTTTGGTATCACACGGCCACCAGAACCTGCAAGACTATCCGAGGAAAGAGCTTTGCCATCTTTTTTAATAGGGACCTTAGTTATTTTTGATTGAATTTTTCTTTCGCATGCTGCACGCCTCATAGCTGGACTTGAGGTCCTTGACGAATCTGATGACGAAATTATGATTTTCTTTCTTTGCTGACTCAAACTTTTCTCTGGCATGACTGGTTCTGCACTTTGCTGTACTCTGATTCTTGGCTCAAGGTATCGAGACTTTACCTATAAATATAGAAATCACGGAAATTTAACGCTCAAAGAGTTTTTTTTTTTTTTTTTTTTTTTTTTTTTTTNCATACAAGGTAAGCTGACCAAGTTTAGATAATTGTTTTTTTTTTTTTTTTTTTTTGAAGAAAATTGATAACCAGTAGGAAATTTGTGGTTTTTACCTCGATTTTGTTGGGCCATGATTTCGGCCGAGAAAAACTGCCAGTCAAGTCATTTTCCGACTTATCGTTGTTTAATTTCCTTTGCAAGGGATCGGTTTTTGGCTTATTCATAATTTTCCTTGTCTGAAGAAGAGGTGTTTGCTTAAGTGTTCTATCATTGTGCTCCGAAATAGCCATTTTCATTTTACGAAAGTCAAAGTTTCGATTTGGTGGCGTTTGACTAGACGACAATGTTCTTATCTCTTGACGTTCCTTTGGCTCCTTTGGATGTAACAATAAAAAATGTAATAGATCTTATCTATTTTCTTTAGTATCTTTTAGAGAACCAAAGTTTGTACCTTCAAAAAATTGGAATGCCTTGATGGTCTCTTCGTGGACGCTTCGTTAGGCAATATAACGAGACAAGCGAGCTCCTGAATACGACGACGAAGCTCCAAGTCCATTTTTAACCACGAATTGGTTCTAGCAGCCCGCGCGGCATCTCGGACTAAGCATTTTTCCACATGGCTCTTGATTTTATCCATCAAGTCTGCAAATAACGGACTCCACTTGGGTTTGATGCGCTGCAAGTCATCAGCCTGTCTGCAGATGAATATTTTATCGAGTCGCGAGTATGTTTTGCAAGCCTGTTCTGGAGGCAAGCGCTCGGCGGCCGCCAAAATATGATCCTCCAATCGGCTGATGTTCCACGTTGGCTCCTTGTCTAAGCTTTGGAAGCTGTCACTGCCGAGTATACTGGCAAAATTGTCAGTCAAGTATTTCATGGAAGCGTCTACGAGGTTTGACACCAGCCGGAAAACCGGTTCCGCCCATCTAACGTTTGGCAAAGTCGTCAGCAGCTTGTCACAGTCCATTATAGTTTGTAGTACGTTATCGACAGACTGCAAGTACATTCAAGATGTTTTATCTTTTCAATCACGACATGCATTGTTCTGCATTGGTATTTGAGACGCTACTTACCATGTGGACGATATGTTGAAAGTAACACTTGTCCATCAATTCTCGGGGCAAAGTTGCAAATTCTTTACTCGGCCATATTCTTACAAAATGACGCGTAACCCATCTAAGAGACTTTCTATAAACTTCATCTAAGCCGTAAGCAGCAGCCAGAGGCATGCATTCCAACACACCGACTGCACAACCATTGCACGGCTATAAAGTTGTAAGTATTTTTGAATGTGAAACAAAATAAAATAAAAAACATGACTTTATTGTATAAAATTTGTTTTTCACATGAAACGAAAAATAAAAATAACCTTATGAAACAAGTGGCAGTACTTGACTTTCAGAGTAAGTCCAATAACTTCTTTCAAACCTTCTAAACACAACATATCGGCTAAAGTAGCTAGTTCTACGATACTAATAGTATCTGGTATACAACTTTCTCCACTGTATATGTGACGCAATGCAAAATGAACTGCATTGTAGGAGTAACTAAAACACATATTAAAAGTACTGTAAACTAGTCAATGTTGTTAATATTTAATTTCAGTAATTTGGATATACTAACCCCTGCAAAGAAATAATATTTCCGGAATTTTCAATCCAGCCTCCGCTCAATATTGCTGCAAAATACTGACATCGGGAGCTTAATATGCATTTATGAGCCCTGATTTGTCTACCCCCAACATCGATCGTAATATCGGGATTGATTTCTTCAAGAAACATTCTGAGCAAATCCTCACCAAGTCTGTTGTACGGTTTGCTCGCCAAAGCGAAACTTGTTGAAGTTTCCGTCTCTTCTGTGCTTCCTAAGCAAATGAATAATATCGTCACTCAGATTATTAATAGAATATACTTTTTTTTGTCACATAATGAAAAATCAATGAAAAAATTACCGTGGCCAGATCGACCCATGCTGCTTTGCAAACTAGACAAATCTGATTCAGAAATAATAGCCTCGGCATCAGCATCACCACCAAAATCTTCAAAGTTTTCGGATTTCGTGAGCGAAACGTTTAAATTCAAAGGAAATTTTTTAGTAAGAGCTTTATACAGCGGTTCGCTCGTTTTCGTTGACGTGGTCAATTTATTTTCGTTCCACAACAGCGCTCCAGTACTTATGTTATTGCTCAAGCGATGCGAGCTGTCTCGGCTGGATGTACTTGTCGAATATGTATTCGAATTATTGAGACTCGGTCGGTTATCCAAATCTGAGAGCCGAACGAAATTAGCCACTGGAATCGCTCTCGAGTTTGTAGATTTCGCAGCAATCTTGTTGTTGTTTACATGTAAATTTGATTTGTTATCTTGTTGCACAGCTACTGGTATATTTGTCTTGGCTATAGATCTGAAAGTAAAATCATCATAAATGAAGATATTACTGTATTTTTTTAAACAAATTTTGAAAAATTAAATATGTGGGTAAACTGGCTTACTTTTGTTGCTGCACGACGACATCGAGTAAATCCGTCATTTTCAAATCACTGGCATTGTCACTGGTAGAAGAAGGTCCACTGGCACTGCTGCTCACGTCGAAGGTCTCGCTTTTGCGCGTTTCGGTGCAGCTCTCAGAGCCACACTCATCCTGATTGTTAACATGTTGACTGACCGCCGTCTTTCTGGCCTCGTCAGCTCCAAGCTCTCGTATAGCGTCAAGCTCTTGGTAATTGCGACTCTTCAAGCTGAGCATCACTTCCTCGTGATTGAGAATTTCAACGTGTGAATTTGGTGGCGTATCTCGCAAATCATACTCAGATTCCACGTCTAGCTGTTGCTGACGCTGCTGTTCCTCTTCCTCTTGCTGTTTGGGCTCAGGTTTGCTGACTGCCTCGACAAACGGTTGAGGAAAGCTGCCATTGCCAAGCCTATCGATCGAAAGACTGTGCGC
This sequence comes from Copidosoma floridanum, assembly GCF_000648655.2. The sequence continues at coordinate 207,818 of NW_019379647.1, forward strand.
TCGCTTGTGCAGTTTCTTTGGGACAGTTTGCTGCGAGCCAGAGTTTGATGTTGTGATTTGCTGCTGCTGCTGTTGCTGGCTTGGTTGGCTCGCAGTAACGCTCGACTCGTTACTCTTATCCATGTTCCAGGAGTGCCTTTTAAAAGCCGGCCGCGAACTCGAGAAAGTGCGCCGCCGCACGACCGGCGAGTCCGACTCGATAAACATAAACACCGAGGACTTGGGCTTTTTATCCACGTGGTCCAAGTCCTCTGGGCACTGTGGCTTTTTGCGAGCCTTGTCACTCGTCAGGGCACCCGACTTGCTACCAAAGCTGTTTGATCTGCCCGAGCCACTGACACCACCGGCCACGGGCTCGTTCAGATCTATGAACATAGAAAACATGTTTTTCTTGGCATCGCTAGCGCTCAGACTTGACTCAACGCTCACCGAGTGAGCTGGTAGAGCTGTGCCGACTGCCACTTTTTGCTTTTGATGCTGCTGCTGCTGTTGGGGCTTCTGCATATCCGAGAGGTCGACGAAGAACTCGCAGTAGCTCTTTTCACTGGCGGCGTCGCTCGGTCGGCGACGATGCTTGTTGCCCACGGGTTTTGACCGGTCACTCGGGCCCGTCAGATCGTCCAAGTTGACAAAGTAGCCTAGACTCGAGGGCTGACCTCGGCTAGAGTCCTCATCTTTCTCGGAACACCACGCCCTAGTCAAGCGCTGTTTCTCCCCGTGTCTGCTACTTCTGCTGCTGTCGCTGCTGCTATTACCACCGCTGCTGCTATTGCTGCGGCTGCCAGTATTGGTTTTTTGACAGTCGCTCATGTCAACGACCCAGGCGGTCGTAGAGTGAGCACTGGCGCTGTTCCTGAGTTTGTTCCGGGGACTCGAGTCCGGCAGAAATCGAGATCCCCCCGAAACTATGGGAGTCGACTCAGTTCGTCGGCGCACCACGGGGCTTTCACTCGGTTTCTGGAAATCCGAGCTGCTTGAGCCACCGGATACAATGGGTGCGGCCTCGTTTCGTCTGAGCTTGCTGACGATCGCGTTGGCCGTGCCGAGCTCCTCGTTAATATTGACGGGCAGACTAGCGAACGGGCAGTCGGTTGGCTCCTGCTTTACAGGCTGGGGCTGTTTAAGTAGTAATTGCTCCAGCAGTTGTTTATCGCTGGCACTGCGAACCATAGGTTTCTGGCGATTACATTCGGCAAGGGGACGCACAGATTCAGGAGGCAAGCTGGCAGGACCAAGCGCTGGATCAGCATAGTCAAAATACGTATCACCGTCGATACGATGTCGGGAGTATTGGGTGATGGAGCTCTGGAAGACGAGTTTGCCCTGGCGCCTCTCGTACTCTTGTCTGAGACTCGACAAACTCTCGTCATTTGCATCGAGCTCAAAAGTATTCCTCCTAATGAGACTGGGCCTTTTTTGTTCCTGCTGTGCTGACAAGACCTCCTGGGAGCCTTTATCTGGCAAAGTTTCCTCTGTCCGAGGCTTGTTGCCAATCGTTGCTGTGTCATCGACGTCTCTCGTGCCATTGGATTTTGTGTTGTCGGGGCACGGAGAGTGTAGAGCACTTTCCCCGCTGTCGGCCTCCTTAATTTCAACCACGAGAGACTCTTTGCTCACGACACTTTGCGAGCAGTCTTGTGACTTGATAATGGCTTGGCTGGGAACGAGAGAGTCCGGATAAATGGATACAGTTGGATGCTGCAGAGAGTCCGGCTCATTCTGCAGACTCATCGTTCCATTGCGAGAGCCAAGTACCGAATAATTATCGTTATTACCGCCGAGAAGTGCATTATCGCTCTTTCTTGTCGTGTTTGTCTTTATGTGAACAGGATCTGGCAATTGCGTGCTACACGACCAAACTGTTGAGTTGCTGCAACTTTTACTGTCATATGTGCTGTGCAAATGCCTGCTAAGATTATTTGTCGATGTCAACGTTGATATTATTGTTGTTGTTGCGGATGTTGTTGGGGTCGTTATCGCATCCTCGTCATTAAGACTGGAGGCATCAATGAAGAAGTAGTTGCTGCAACTGCTGCTCGTTGACAAATCGTTGAGATTATTGTGCTGCCACTATATGATATAACTTACATTAATACATACTATCTATTATCCAATTGAAATTCATAATGAAATCAGTACCGCAGTTGTTTACCTGAATACTTGTTTTTGTTCCAAAAGCTATTTTATCCGAATTAAAAGAATCTTCACAAACTTTTACACCATTAGCGTGAATTTGTGGCAAAGGAGAGCCTTGTTGTTTAAAACATGACGTGGACGTATAAGAATGAGTTTCACTATCTTTGCTACTATCATCTTTTGACTTGTAAAATAAATCTTTTGAGGTATGAAACTTATAATTAACAATTCCTTCTTTATCCACTGAAGTGGATTCTGGTTCGCAAAATGCATGTCCATCTGTGCAAGAATTCACGGAAGTTTCTAATAATTCATCGCATTTTTTCGAAATGACAGAGGAATCACTAGTCCCATCTAAATTTATGCTCGAATTCCCTGATGTGGTTTCTTGAAGACTAGAAATCGATCCCGTTTCCAAACCAGAGTCTGCCATATCTGTCATTGCAGTACACACTTTATTTTAAGTACATACATTACTAATTGGAGCAAAAATGTAAAGTTCTTAAATACGTACCTTTTAAAGTTTCGGTAACATTTTAAAAAAAATAAGCATCTGATGCATTTAACATAAACTAAGTGCGCAATACTACTTGTGACTTCAATGCTTAAATCACTAGAGAACTCTACAAATATAACAAATGATTAATTATGTGACGACTTGTTAAAAATTGATAAGCAGTTATAAGTGTCATTTCATATGTTGGTGATTAAATAAGTGTGTGTAGCTAAAATTAAATAAGTGTGTCAATAAAAATTCGTAAAAGAACGTTTGTACATAGTTTCCATCCAACGTAATATTGATAAATAAATTTTAAAAAATAGATGGAACAAAAAAATAAGTCTGGCAGTGTCAGCAAATAATACACAACTATATGAAATTCATTTGATAACACAACCAAAAAATTAATAAATTGCCAGTGATAAGCGGAACACGTAAATTAAACACATTAGCGTAATAGCACTGGATTGCCAATATGCCAATACCAGGAAGGGATGGTAAAATGTACACATAGGAAAATGTTAAGCTGATGTACATACATACGTATACATACCTATGTGCAATTACTGTATTAACCTAAAACGATTAAAAGTGTGTAGGTATGTACACTCGTAAAATTTCGTGGGTTCGTTAAAAGAACAACGAGATAACTGAGAATAAAGAGTGAGGTGACATTTCGAGATAACAGCTAGGCCTGTAAATACTTATACACTACCTATGTATACCTAATCATATCAAATGTTTCCGTCGACTCAACAGACTCAATAATTAAACTCACCTTACTGACACTGACGGCAAGTGCATCGCATCTGTTGTCGATGGTCTGTGTGCAGCTTCCCGGAACGAGTGCTGACGGCGGCTGTCATTCATATCGTCGGAATTCAGTGCTCCAAAATGCGGTGTATATAGCAGTAGTGGTGAAAGCGGCTTTTACACTTCGTATTTGTTTATATGTTTGTACTCACACCGCAAGCGCACATTTTCTTCCTGAAATAATCGATAATCCTCATCACTCTCGTGGCTGTTGGCTCGTTTTATTTTAAACAAATATAAATTATTGATCGTCCGATTCGGCGCTATGCTCTTCTCTCGTCTCACCTCACGTTTATAAGTATACAGCAGTTGCGGCTCTCACATATAATAATTATATAGTGTAATACTTTGGTTTGGAGTCGAGGTAAATTGAAAAAATGTATAAGTACTGTGCGAGGAAAGGAAAGTACACAAGTTTACACTCGCTTGCCTCACTACTTATCTCTCGCTTTCGTCGCCTCCGTCCCCGTCTATACAGTCTGAAAAGTATATATGTGCGTATTTAGAAGTTATCAGTCAACCTGACAGCGCCTGGTGCTCACCGAATTCAATTAAATTAAAGGGATCGATCTCTTACTCTCTCATATGCAGCTTCTCTCACGGCAGTCACATCGGTCCTCTCTCTCCTTACCACACCGCGCGCACACACCACATCATCAACTCATCTCAATTTCAATTCAACGAGGCAGCTTGCAAGTTCAGCAAGTTGCAAGAATACTTATTGCCTTCATGACTGCCCATTGTGCGGGTGTCCAAACTGCCAACAACTGCCCCTGCAAGTGCCCAGTCTGTGTCCAATACACTAGTCCCACTATATCTATATCTACAAGTTGTCCACGCCTCTCTCTCTCTTCCTCCATCCCAAGCTCGACAAACTTAACAATAATAATAAACACAGAGTTTATATGGGTAGCGTTTTATCGGACTATGATAAAGAGGGTTTCAATTTGTTTTCACATTGTCCCCCACACCCACATCCTCCCTCTCGAACCATTGAAAAAGCATTTTTAACATCTAGGGAGAAATTTGAGACCACTCCGGACTCCGGACTCCGGGTGTGTATTTTTATACAGATATAGGAAAATATAATTTTTTTCCATTAATCGATTAATCTAATAAGTATAAAATACTATAGTAGGCTTTATTCCTATTTAATGCTACTACTTTAAATAGTACGGCAATGGGGCAATTTAGGCATTGGAAAAGAACTTTGAAACATTTTTTGATAACAAAAGGAAAGAAGTAATATGCAGTGTTACCAACTAATACGTGTTTGTTGTATACAATGCAGGTTGTACACTCCCACGACAACGTAAATTCTAGCAAGTGGTACGTGGGAGGAGACCTACCGTATAGAACGCGTGTGTTATTGATGGGCTTTGCTCTGTTACAGTCAATATTTTTTGGCATTTAAAGTTTAGATACATTTGTTTACATTTTCTGGTGTTTACATACCAAGTGGATAACTCAATAAGTGTTGTGTACATCTAACGGAACAAACCAAAAAGTATATTGCATGGATTTTACAAAGACTTCAATTAATAATTATTATAATGCACATCAGTCACTCTGCAGTTGTACACAAGAAACGTTTTAAACAAAAATTAACTGCCAAGGACTGAGACCTGCAACAAAAGGCATTCAGTGTTTTTTTTTTAAATTTGTTCTGTTGTACTTTAATTTTTGTTGTTGAGCAGTTTATAACTGAATAATTGGTGATAATGGAAGAAAACTGGAGTAAATTCAATAATCTAAAAATTCAAGGCATTCCAGAAATCAGATATTACGTGGTAAAAAGAGAGACACTTTTGATTCGTTTGAAGGGCAATTGTAACGTGAATGTTAGCAAAGTGCAGCCTGGAATGCTTGTACAAGCCATTGGAGATGTAATTAATAAGGAAGCATTAACAGTGCAAGTGTACAGTGAGAGTATGGAAACAATTTGGCACAAAACAGAGTGGAAGTGTCATCCAATCGATCTTATTCCTGTTTCGTTTTTAATTTGGCATCTTTTAGTTCCCGTTTCAAGCTTGGAAGAAAGGTTTAGACTGGCAAGTAACGGAGAATTTTGCAAAAATGTTGATAAACTTGAATTAAATAGTACTGTCTGGTACTGTGAAGGATCAAACAATCCTAGTACTCATTTGGCTACTGTAAAATTTATTGGTCATGTACCAGAGTATGGAGATGGGTATTACTTTGGCTTAGAAGTTCAGGTGAATTAAAATTTGTTGAAAAAAAAAAACATATCTTTTTTATCGGCAAATATAAGTATCGTAAATACCATTTTTTTCATGTAGGACAATCCAAACATTGGACCTTGTTCCATAGTACAAAAATATTTACCCACAGTTCATTCATCAGGCACGTTTGCTACTATTAGTAACATTAATACACGACAAACTAAAGCTATGGACGATATCAGGAACTTTGAAAAAAGTATGTACTATCCTTTACAATAAACAATATTCTATGTTAATTTTATGATTGAGATAAAAAAACATTTTATTTTCTTTTTTACAGATTTCATGTCCAATGATTTGTTAAAATCCAATAAGACTGATAATTTATTTGCCACTAAAAATAAAGATGTTTCTAAGAGTAAGGAAAATGTAGATACATTGCAAATAAATAAATTTTCCTCACTTATTGATACTGATAATAATAATCGGTCTGCTAGGCCTCCAGAATATTATGTTTCAAATGTAATTAAGGTGACTAGGCCTAATTCCATCGATCAGCTGCATTACAATAAACAATCGTACAGAAATATAAAATATTTTGATCCTCTTTCAAACTCAGGTAAATTGAATAAATCAATTTTTTTTTTCTTTTAATTCAATGATTTACTATGAAAAATAATGGGAGCTTATTAGTTTAACTTGCTTGTGATTTGGAAGAGTTAATAATAGCTTAAGGGGACGGGGAGGGAGAGGATTTAAAATTAGACGCCAACTTGGATGCTCTTGAAGCAACCAGTAAAGTCTTTAAGTCTCGGCGATTCTTGAAATTTATCTAAAATGGCTACATCTTTGCAAGATATACCAGTTTCTGTGCTAGAACATAAGTGGAGTAGACATAACTCACACTCTGGTGAAAAAAGTAATTTTATCATTCATGTAGCTTGCAATTCTTTTACCTACTTTTTATAATTTTTTTCTTTTTTTTATCAACTTGTAGATCACAATGTTACACGCACATCTAATGGAATTTGTAAAATAAGCAAGCAATTTTTTAGTCTTGTGTTTAAGTTAATATGTGCGCGTATACGTTCATACATACGTTTTGATTTTTTTAACAATTAATTTTTAGATGAAGAGCTAGACATGACACCTATAATTGATCAGCAACTTCCTAAAACCAATGATTTGAGGATTGATACATGTGTAAAAGTGCTTGTACATGGTGAAACTCATTATGGAGTCATACGTTGGATTGGATCTCCCGAGGGCAATAATACTAATAAAATTATGGCTGCTATTGAGTTGGTATGTACAAAAAATGAAAAAATTAATTTTTATCCGATTGAAATTTTTAATGTATCAATATCCTAATGTTAGGACGATATTCATCCATCAGCTACAGATGGGACTTATCAAAATGTTAGATATTTTCAATGCAGCCCACAAAAGGCTTGGTTTGCTGATTTATCTGAATGTAGACAATATGATGTTGCAGTAAGTTACAAAATGAGTAACTAAGCTTTTCACATATGTCACCTACTTGTCATATTTGCAGGCCAGCAACTGTTATTATAAGTCTTATTTACAAGATTTTGAACCAATTCAGAGTTTAATTGTGAGAGACATATTACCTCCCATATCCGTTGGAATTAGAGATTTAGAAAAAATATGTGGTAAAAACCGTGGCATCCAAGGGCACCACAACTCTTGTTATTTAGATGCCACACTGTTCAGTATGTTTGCCTTTACTAGCGTGTTTGATAATCTTTTGTCCAGGTAAAATTATTTAAATTAATTTAAATTAAAATTAACATTTTCATCAATGCCAATGTTTTTTTAGGCCACCGAATGAAAAAGACTGTTCCGAGTATACTGAAGTTCAAAAAGTTTTACGAGAAGAAATAGTTAACCCTTTGAGGAGAGAATTGTATGTTGGAGCTGATCATGTTATGAAATTGAGAACTCTGCTCGAAAGATCGTCTTCCATTTCTGGGTTAACAAGCGAAGAAAAAGGTCAGAAAACTTGGAAGCTCGAACTCACGAATATAATTGAGAATTAACTTTTTTTTTTCTTCTCTTTAGACCCAGAAGAATTCCTGACTTCTCTAGTTGCACAAACTTTAAATGCCGAGCCATTTTTGTTGTTAAGTTCAGGACAAGATGCGTATCATTATCAACTTTTTGTTGAAAAAGATGAACGCCTCGTCTTACCTACGGTGCAACAACTGCTTGAGCAAAGTTTCTTAACTAGTGACATTAAATTGAAAAAGGTACCTTCGTGTTTTATAATACAAATGCCACGCTTTGGAAAGGCATTTAAAATGTATTCTAAAATACAACCGACATTATTGCTAGATGTAACAGATATAATTGAAAATTGTAAGTACCCATTGACAACAATTATGTAGCTAACACGATAAACAATTCTTTTAATAAACACTATTGTATAGAATTTTCATAAAAATTTTTATTATGTGATTATAGCTCCCAGGCAATGCACCGTGTGCGGTAAATTGGCGAAATTCGAATGTAAAGAGTGTTACGGACAACGTGGTGAAGGTTTAGAAAGCACAGCATACTGCAGAGAATGCCTTGATAGGGTACTTTCGTCAGAAACATTAAAATTCCACATACCTATTGTCACGTCTCTTATACATTGTAAAAATGTGTGTACGTTTTAGGTACACAAACATGAAAAGAGAAATAACCATAAGCCTAAAAACATCGTCGTGCCACCTGAGTATAATTTTTTGAGTGAACATCAACCAGTGCCAAGATTGTATTTAGAACTATTGGCAGTTGTTTGCATCGAAACATCCCATTACGTATCGTTTGTCAAATGCGCTCCTGGTTCTGACGCCGAATGGTGTTTCTTCGACTCGATGGCAGACAGGATTGGTAAGCCCAAGTTTTATTACATGCTCACAATCATGAATATTTTATACTGCATAATAATGATAAACCATCTTGATTGAAATTAACCGTCTACCTCGTTAATAGGTGAACAAGACGGTTACAATGTTCCCGAAGTGGTGGCTTTTCCAAACCTTCCATATTGGTTGAGCGAAGAAGGAGCGAAACATTTGTCCACTGTAAGTGACGACCGCTTACTTCCTGAACACGCAAAAAGACTTTTGTGCGATGCGTATATGTGTATGTATCAATCGCCTAGTATTGCCACTTATAAACACTGAAGTGTTAATGGGTATGTAATTTACAATTTAAAAAATTTTCTTTTCAACATGTTAAACATGTACGTAAAAAATTGCTCGATTTTTACAAAAAATGTATGAAATGTGTATATAGTCGATTAATCGTGTTTTTAGAAAAAATTCGTTTCCAATACAATGAATAAAATTACCAAGTATTAATTTATTACTACAAGTATTAATGTATCGCTCACTATTTGGGTCTCTAAATAATACCTTTATAAAAGGTTTCGCGTCCTTCACGTAAAATTCCGTGCCCTTAAATAAACATGATTAAAGCTCGCGCCTCTTGTACCAAATAAAATTTTTCAAGTATCGTAATGCGAGTATTTCCACAATTCTATAATATTGTTCAATTTAATTATGATCCATGTCATTCACAATTCATCATACTTCATTTGAATTTTATACACCATCATAATTAGCAACATGTACTTCGATAAACGTTATTTAAATTTTCATGCATGAATTACATTTTATACATTTTTCTCATATATTTCACATTATTTACGTGCATTGTGTGCAATGTATAAGGGAATAAACCCACTGATAACTTATTCATAGTGTTTTTATACATTAAATTTAAGTTCAAATTTAATAAAAAGTTTTTTTTACGTATTTTTACGCCTATGTAATCTTTAGTATAAATGTTAATCGTTATACTTACCTATATAACCAAAATAGTAATACAGAGTACACACGCTGAAGTCTAAAAAAATATCAACATTTTCGGATAATAGTTCAGAAGTGTGTACAAATATATTTTTATATAAAAAACCATAATGTTGATGAAATAAAATAAAAATATTTTAGTACCCCATTCATGCATGCTACTGCAATATCTATGAGGAATTCATTTTAAGAATAGATTACGCGGTATTGATTTATGTAAACATACAGTATTTTTTAAAGATCCTTTTACTTAGCGTGATTTTATCATTTTTACTACATTAGAAAATTATTTAATTTTTAGTTTAATGAAATCACAAGTGCCAAAAAAAACTCGTTCGGCCAAACCCGTGCGATTGAAATGAAAGTCTTACTACTTTTTGATCAATGATACGTTTGCTAACGTGATTAAATTATAAAGTAATTGCCATTCAATTCAAAGGGTCACTGATTGACTGCATTACGAGTAATATAAACACTAGACACATCTGAGAACGCACTACTGTTTGTAAATGTTGTAACTTTGTGACTTTAAAATTTACTGAATGGATGATACATGATAAGAATGTTTTTTTTTTTAATTTTTAATGTAATTGTTATTTTTTATTATTAAAATAGAAAAGAATATTTCAATTTTTTTTGTAACTTTGTTGTTTTATGTTATAGTGGATTAAAATGTTTTAAAAATCATATGTCTTAAATAAACAGTTTACATTGTAATGAAATAAAATATTGTTACATACAAACAGCCTCTTACTTTGATGATTTCCAATATTTTCATTTACTTATACTTATATTTCAGTCACTAACAATTTATAATTTTCCTTCTGTTATTGAAAAAGGCAAATGATATAAGAGTCAAATAAGTCGATTGAAACATTTATTGAGTTTAACAATTTATCACGAAAGTAGTATGAGAAAGTGAATAATTTAGAGATCAGGTATATTAAATCTAATTTTCAGTTTTATCTATCTATAACTGAAGCTTTCGTATTTTCGAATGTAAGTATTCTTATGATCAATACTTAGTCTAGCTATAAAAAAAACCAATAGTTGTACAACATTGAAATTCAATATCACGTAAGTTATTTAAAAAAAATCTACATCAGTAATTATTTAATATAATTTAATAAACTTTTTCGTACTAGTTTCAAAATTTATATATTAGTCTTTTTTTTACATATAATCTAATTTTCGATTCTCCCGGCATTTTTGAAAAAAATGAAAAATATTTAATTTTATGATACATTGATAAACTAGTACTATGAATGATGGAGCAATTCAATATTCAATTAATTTGACGATTTTCGATATTGTTATTTTACTTAATAAGTATCTTCATCATCTTCATCCATAGGGAAATCACTACCAATACCAGAATCTAGTGCATAAAGTGGGCTGCAAAATAAATCGCATTATAATTTTTTACACGAAAAATTGTTAAAGGAAATAACTTTTCATCTATAGCTTACTTTATTGCTCTGCAGGTGAAAAAAACAATTCTTTTGAGCTTCTTATTGTAAAAAAAATAATTAAATGACCACAAACATCCGTCTTCTCCGAATGGATCAGATGCCAAATCAGGATTGTAACTATGATGATAGATTCATGAATTAGTTTTGTTCGATATCAACAGTTTTGTTGTATTACCTGTAGATATCACATTCATTCATGGATATTTCATCTTCAATGGTAGCCCATAGCGCAGCTCGCAGGGTACGATAATGATCTCCCACTGTGGCGCTTAAATTGCTGTCAACAGCATTCATGACCCACTGTAAACTAGGCTCTTTGCTAAACTCGTGACTTTTTGCATCGGAAAAATCGTAATCCGGAGAAAATGCTGAATTCAGAGTTGCAATCAAATAAAACAAAGTTTTTCGACTTATTGTATCACACAGTGGTCCTTCTTCATCACCGGAAATACTACGGCTAAAAGAATATTCAGACGTATTATTAATTTGAATGAAAAAAAAAAAAAAAAAAAAAAGTAATTTTTGGCCATTTCAATATTGTTCATATATAAAAAAAAATTTTTCAATTAAAAACAAAATCATACCTGTAGTGACTTTGTGCTGGTGATGTACCAAGAGATGTTTGAGGTGGAGATAATGCTTGAAAATCGTGCGGAGAAACTCCTTGCTCTGCATTAAAGCGCTTGTAAAGCTGCTTATCGTTTCCGGCCATTTTACATGAATAGCTCTCAATCCTGTTTTTAAGCCAACAAAATGGACAAATTAAACGATAAGAACATATACATATATTTTTTTGAAAACAAAGTACTTACCTTCCAATGATTTTGCTGTCACCAGTTGTTATTGACAAAGCATTGTTGATCGCTTCGAAGCGCGTACTCTCCAACAGTTTCATGTTTGCTACTTTTTCCTCACAGGACACGGAAAAAATGTATTAGACAGGAGGCTTTGCAACTGCTTCCGATTTCACGTACAGCTTGTGAATGAGGGCAAACAACAACAACAATAGCCTTGGATGGTATCCTTGGCTTAAAACTTTTTTCCAATTGGGTGATGGCCCTTACGCTCATTCAATAGCGACGAAGAAGATAACAACTCTGACAACTTTGCAATGTCGTGGGGTCCTTACTCATTCTCGTTTTGTGTATGAAAATACCTTTTCTTTTCGAATGTACAAAATTGATCGAATGCTCAAATGTAGCTCCTTTAACGTTGTCTTGAGGGTACATCACAAGGCAAGTGGATCGAGTGTTTGGCAAAAACAAAGCCAAGCGATGATAATAAATACTTGGAAATTTATTGCCCGTCGCAATGAAGAAAACACAATCTACCACACAGAGTCTGGCAGAGTTTTGTTTGTTGATTAAAACTTTGAATTAGCACTCGGCTAACACACAACACTGCACACACACACACGTATCCGCACGCACACCCGCACAGGCTTGTACCCGTCCGTCACTTTGGGGTATATCGGTATATGCTTGATGTACTTTATTTTTGGCCACTGAATCGCAGCCAAGGCTCTTCTCTTCGCTGCGTTAGCACTTGTACTTTGAGTACCTAAATAAATATATCTATAATTAAAGTAAGTACACTCTCAATAACTGGGGGCCACTCACTCCGGCACGGGTGATAATATTATGCAGACACAAAGAAATTTCGGAGTCGCCTCTGCGTAAGAGCTCCGTTACGTATCAACAACTCCAGTCTACTGTATACACACACCACCTATATATCCTAGGACGCCGCAACGAGTACATATAGGTATAATGAACTCTTACGAGAGAAAAGTGTGCTTATATACACACACATACACGTACGCACGAAGGAATGAGCGAATGAGGGAGAAAGAGCCGATGATAACACACAAAGAACAACGGTGGAGACGAATGACGCCGAGCGAACAATTAACAAAACACACAAAATTCAAATAAACATAGGTATAATGATCCGTACATTAGATCGACTGCTGTAGCAGAATACAATCCATGATCGCAAACATTATTAATAATTTTTCCAAAGTATATATCTCACACACCCGAAATAATATATATTAAGACACCGATGGATAAATAAATGGCCGTCTCTCTTGACTTTTTTTTTTTTTGTATACAGAGAGAGAGAGAGAGAGAGTGGATACTGGATAGCGGTCGAGAGTGGCGCGGATACAGAGAAGTATAAATTGACTGCTTATGTCAGTGAACGTCAAAAAAAGAGGAGGCTCCTGGGCGCTGGCCCGCTACGAACTGCGGCTCCTTTCGTTTTATATGATATAAATGCACTTGCTACACACACACTGGATGATAATATCCTATATAGGTACTTTGACCTTCAACTGCGATGTGCACTCGACGCGCTATGTATACGCATATACGTGACTTGTTTTTTTTTATTGTTTATCCTTTGTGAGGATGAGTTTCACCTCGGGCGAGTCTACGCCGTAGTAACTGATATGGAAAGCTTGTTTGGTGAGCACTCGAACGATACCTAACTGCGTGATGTATAACACAATGTACTTAATTGCGTATTAAACTAATGTCATTTAGCTATTCTTTCGCGCTCATTAAACTGCGTCGTTCCAAATTCTCACGATTCGCGATCGACGCGCTACACACTGCAGTTAGTATAAAAGTTGTCTTTTCTCCTCTCCTAGATAGAGTCCTAGTTCCTATAGTGAGTCTCCTCCTCTATTATCTCTTGGTTGACTTGGTTCTCTGTAATGTCAAGTCAGTCGTCAGTGACTGTTCTTTGAGTCAGACTCTGACTGTACGCGGAAAAGGAAATAAAGACCGTAAAAACGCAAAAGACAATGAGACAATGGATATCTCACTCGATAAAGTGATTTCCGCTATTATTGACTCATTATAAAAAAAGAGGTTTTATTGTGCATAAATTTAAAAGAATAATATTAAACGAGCTATTCAATAAACATACGATAAAAACAATATTACGATAATTTTTTTTTTTTTTATTCTAAATATTTCTTTGCATAAATGTAATATAAAAATTATATCGATTCAGGTTTACAAAAATCTCAAAAAATGTCTGTAGGAAGACACGTCGAGTATAAACTTAATTTTACGTGATAAATTAAATAACATATTACAAACATGGGCAAGCAATATAAGTCAATCATAAAAAAACACTACATTTCAAAAGTATACACATCAATAATGTAGTTGTCAATGATTTAAATGAAATAACAAAAATCGTACAACTTGAAAAAATATAACTATGAAGGTGATTCTTAACATTTAGAGAGACATTGATAATAAAAGAGCAATATCCTGAAAGTGTCAAAAATCACATGAGATATATAATTATGTTAAAAAATAAATATATTTGTATCGATGGCAAGTTTCAGTTAAGTGGTAACGTTTCGTGGGTCACACATTCGCATTATTAACAAACTGTAAACAAACTTTAATATCACTGTAGTCATCCACCATTGATCTGAGCCTAAAAAAGATACATGTGTATACAGTAAACAATTAAGAAAAGTTTCTAAATGTGTGTCAAGCAAGGTACTCACGGGTACTCAAGATACTCACTTATCTCTATAAACGTTCAACATTACTTTGGAGAAAGTTCCATTTTGTAGAGCGTGCATACAAAATTCTACCAATTGCTTGTAACACTTTTGAGTTGTGCTATGCATTCCTTGATTTTTCCATTCTGGAAGTTCTTTCGTTGTCGTCCAAGCTGCAAAGACGTACTGAATCACAGCTGTCCAGTGTTGAGATTCTAGCAAGTTGTAACCCTGCTCTTTAAGAACTTTCTGAAAATTTTCTAAATGAACGTAAGCTCTACTGTAGTCCGATTCGTCAATATTTGACGAAACTAAACTGGCATAAACATTCTGTCTCAGAAAAGTTAATTTTTCTCTTAGCGGTTGAATATCAGCTACTGGCATTCTTTTCATTACAATATCACGTAAATTGTCAGTTGGAGACAATGCTTTGTCTTCCTGCATTGCTACCAAGTCCATGATCATTTTAACCAACTGCTCATGACTAAGGCCCCTCAATCCATTTGCCAAGTTTCCAGTAAATGGTTTCATACCTATGAGTCTCTCCCTTTTTTCTGGTGAAACCATTTCAATATCATCACTGTCATCTAAATGAAGCCGCTTTTTAGGGGTACTTCTCAACGTAATGCGAGACTGATTTTTCGATGGACTTTGAACTGGAGTATGGTCTCTGAAAATCAAAGAAAAATCCGATGAGTTTACATAGTCTCTGCTTAATATCACAGTATTTTGTGTGCTTTTTAACTTTTGCACTTCTGCATATTAATGAAATAAGATAAAACTAAAATAAGACATTGCAAGTCCAAGTCTTTATTTCTTGGGTTTATACAAAGTTAAAAAAATTAGCTTGCACTACCTGAAGAGGCTGTCTCGTTTGATGGAATTGGCATCTGGTGACCAAACAATTGACCTACGTCTACCTCTTTTTTGAATTACGATTTCATCGGGGCTTGGAGCAGAGCCCCATGAATCTGAACTGTACCTTCTGATTATGGGATTCGGCTCTACAGTAACTATAAAAGAAAACCATAACAAATGATAGAGTGTTTCTAAACACATAGACATTGATAAAAGAGAGTCTCTCACTATACCTGGCGAAACATTTGTACTGGTTGAGTCAGGAATCATAGCCAGAGCTTGTCTAGCTGACCGTCTTCTGGGGACATCAGGCCTGCGAAGTCTGTGATTTGGTGTAGTCATTGTCTACAGCCAACAATAAAAAGTAAAGTCAATATTTGAATGAACATCCGGTTAACAAGAAAAATTTCTACTAGTAAACAATATCGGTTTTCAACCAAAAAAAAGCGACAGTAAATAAAAAAGTTTTGTTCTTCAAGGCAAGAAGTCTTTATTTACCAACTTACCAAGATTATATCGGGCAGCCCTAAACTACCCCTAATAGAGCAGTAGCAGCAACAAATCAGCAAGTATACGTTAATTTTTTTTCGTCCAGGCTCCTTTTGAACATAAATAAGAACTCGAGCGATCAATCTCTCCTGAAAATCTCACTCGCGTATCTCTCCTGCATTCGAATAAGCACAATAGCAAAAAATCTTTTTTTTCACAGCATACTATTTCGTCACTGATAATAGATCCTTGGCTCCATTGTCCTCGACACTTGCGACAACTCGACCGGCGAATGCAGTCTTGCTACAAATGGAAAACATCAGTTTTCATTGAATTAAACACTGCTAAGCAACAACAAACAATAACGACGAAGACAAACGCGAAAAAAACGTTGACAGTTATGGCGGGAAGTGTACCCGGGTGTTCTGGGCGAGTGCGACTTGATGGGTATATCAGGTATCAGAATTATGCTCGTGACTACAAGTCGTTGGTCGGTTGGTCGACCGCTTGTTGGTCGTCGGTTGCATGATTCGTTCTCGTTTTGCGTTGTATTGACGAAGGGTGTATAATATAATACACACTTACACACCTACACAACACGACCAGTCCACACGGAGGGAAAAATCATGGAGCTAACGCTTAGCGGCGATGGAAGTGCCCCCCCCCTTTTTTGAACCTATGTGATTGGCTCATGACGCGTGTGCCTTTAACGCATATGTAAGCTTATGTTGTGTTTGTGTTACGTTTTTTTACATTTTCTTTATGTTTTGATATGATTTACCACATGCTGTAACACTTATACTTTTTCATAATAGTTACTCAAGTTTTTTTCATTTAAGGCAAATTTTATTCGAAAATGTAAGGAAATGTGTCTAAAAGTTATCAATGATAATAAAATATAAAAAAGTGTAATAAACTGCAAAAAACTGTAAGCTGTTATAAAACATTACAGATGACAACACTTCCTTACAGTTTATTAGAGTTTACTACAGTTGCTTTTTCACGAGATTCAAGTGTCTTTTTAGAATTATAATAAAATGTAACGAATCGTAAGACAATGTGTTGGGCTGTAGTTGACTATAATCAAACGTAACAAAACGTAACAAACTGTAACTGTGGTCCGAAATCCAACCAAACTGTACATTACATTACAGAAAGTTACGGTTTGCTACGTTTTTTCACACTAACTTTTTCTGTTGGGGTTGTTAATGTTTGTTTTTTCTGAGAAATTGATATCGTTCTTGCTTTAGTTATGGCGCAATCGATAACTTGTAAAACGAATGAGGGATATGCATGTTGGTGATCGGAGATTTAAACTGTTGGCTAGCACAAAATCGATTTATTTAATAATACAATTCGTTGAGTTTCGTGTGATTCAATGATCTGGTAATGGTCAACATTATTTTTTGGCGTGTATTACATAAATTTTGTGTAACGGGAGTAAGGGGGTGTCACGTCTTTCTTTTAAATTTTCGAATTAGCGAGCTGTCAACAAAGTGGCAACAAAACGTGCCAGAATCTAGGGTTTTTTTCAAGACGGTTCCCCTAGAATAGTTAGACAGGCGCTTCTTGCGCCGCTTCCCGCTTGCAGTTTGTCGAGTTTGCGAGATCTGCAACGCTAGATGGCGCAGATACACTAATACACGATGAAATTTATGAAATTATGAAAATTTCATCATGAAAAAGAAAAATTGACAATACCAGAATACCTACCCCAACACCCGCGTTTAACTTTAACCAGATAACCAGAATGTCTGGCGTTTATCGGGTTGTTGTAGTTTTTCCCTGCAAGCGTAATAGCTACCGAGAGTACTGAGGCTGAGGCTGAGGCTAGTAGTGCACGACGCGTAACGCGCGTGTTCGCTCCGAGCCGATGTAGAGGTTGCGCCCCCTCTAGCCAAAATCAGGCAACATTTCTTGCATGTAAACAAACGGTTTAGAACATATATACATACGTACAGCTGCTTGTGATTGGCAGATTGGCACTTGGCACTTGGCAAGCTAGAGAGAGAACGACGATCCTCTCCTGATGTCTTATTCAGCCAATCACAAGCAGCTATACGCATGTGTATATGTTCTAAGCCGTTTGTTTACATGCAAGAAATTTTGCCTGATTTCGGCTAGAGGGAGCGCAACCTCTGTATCGGCTCGGAGCGAATACGTCGTATGTACATACCTACAGGTATATATATACCTACCTTGCCTTGTATAGTTTGTTCAGTTGGTTCATGTTGGTTAATGGATGTTTCAAAATTTAGCACAAGACACAAGACGACAAGACATCCAACGAATTGTATACCTATATATAGTATGCGTATGCAATATATAATTATATACACGATGGTATACCTACATCGTACATCGTACTTTGACCGCTGGTATTAATCGTGAGTGAGTCAAGTGAGTGCGCATTACTTGAATCGGATTGATCGTCATCTAAACTCGTGATGTGTTTCTAGGTTTCTTCTAAACTGCTATCATACATTTTTTTTTTTACAAACTCATATAGAGTAACAGTTAAACACCTGCCCTGGCTGGTCGTTGGTGCATGGATCAAGCTCTAGCCTATACCGGACAGGATGGCCAGCATGGGAGACGCGGCGATGAGCGTGGCGTCCACCGTCGACGAGACTGTTGTCAAAGAGGGCTGGCTTCAAAAACGCGGTATGCTTTGCTAAGTGTGAATTTTCATCCAAGTACTTAATACTCTCTACATTTATCAATGTTAACAATTCTATTTGTCCTTTTGCTTTGTTACTTACTATCCAAGAGTATGGTACATCAATGTCAAAAGCCTTAGCTTATACAACTTTTGTCAAGGCTTGTTTTGTTTTTAAGTACCTAGGTATACTGTATTAGAAAGCTTTTTGACAAATAAGTCGAGAGTTTGGTGTAGTATACACCTGTACACTTACATATATCTATATTACTTTGTATGTGTGTGCACTTAGATGATACTTTTCTTCTGAGCATACAATCATCTATTTATTGTAAACTTAAGAGTTTATGAATCATAATAATCATTACTCATTGCTTGTGTCATTCTCAATACTAATTATTCAAAGATTCCTTATCTTTTCAAATATTGAATTTCTAGGTGAACACATCAAAAACTGGAGGTCACGTTACTTTGTTTTAAGAGATGATGGTACATTAGTTGGGTTTAAGGCCAAACCTGGCCACGAAATGGCCACAACCGCTCAACCTTTGAACAATTTTACTGTGAGGGGATGTCAAATAATGCCTGTGGATAGACCAAAGCCTTTCACATTCGTAATCAGAGGGTTACAATGGACAACAGTTATAGAAAGAACATTTCACGTCGATACAGAACAAGAACGAGAAGATTGGATGACAGCTATTAGGTATGTCTTTATACATTTGTACTCACCATCTGAAAACTGAGCATAGAGCATTAATAATTTAATAATTACTTACTCTATTTCATAAGGTATGTGGCAGATAGGCTTGCCAATGAAGATCAAAACCAACAATTGCCTCAAATTCAACAGTCGTCTTCCTCAGAGGATGTGGAAATGGAGTCAGTTGGTGGGAGATCTGATTCGTGTAATTCTCTAGGAGTTATTTCCACGGACGGGGGAAGTTTTGATGAATTATCTGCCAAATTCAGTGTTCAAGGAACATCTAATAGTAAATCCACAGGCAAAAAAAAAGTTGTAAGTAAATTTGATACATATATATCTATACAGTAAAAGTATAAAACTTGATTTTTTTTTTTTAATTTCACGTTAGCTTGGTGAAAGAATAAATATCCAGTAAAGATAATTTAATTAGTCTTTTAATTTTTAGACCTTAGAAAATTTTGAGTTTTTGAAAGTTCTGGGCAAAGGTACTTTTGGAAAGGTCATATTATGCAGAGAAAAGGCAACAGGACATTTATATGCCATAAAAATTCTTAAAAAGGATGTCATTATTCGTAAAGATGAAGTAGCCCATACGTTAACTGAAAACAGAGTGTTAAGAACCACCTGTCATCCGTTTTTAATTGTGAGTAACATTTTTTTTTAACAACTAATATATTAGATCTATTAATCCGTGTACTTTTCAGTCTTTGAAATACAGTTTTCAAACGGCCGACAGGCTATGTTTTGTTATGGAATATGTTAATGGTGGCGAACTCTTTTTTCACTTGAGCCGTTCTCGTGTTTTTGGTGAGGATCGCACCAGATTTTACGGAGCTGAAATTATTTCAGCGCTCGGATATTTACATTCGCAAGGTATTATTTATCGAGATCTTAAACTCGAAAATTTACTACTTGACAAAGACGGTCATATAAAAATTGCCGATTTCGGTCTTTGTAAGGAAGACATAACATACGGTAAGTCATGTTTACTTTGCTTCACTGCTTAAATTTTTTACAATGTCAAACGTGTCAAGTAATTGTACGAATGTTATGAAGGGAGAACAACAAAAACGTTTTGTGGAACTCCAGAATATTTAGCTCCAGAGGTTTTGGAAGACAACGATTACGGACGAGCTGTAGATTGGTGGGGTGTTGGAGTGGTAATGTATGAAATGATGTGTGGCCGACTTCCATTTTACAACAAAGATCATGAAAAACTGTTTACACTGATACTCTTGGAAGCTGTGAGATTTCCAAAAACTATCAGTAATGAGGCCAAGGACATGTTGGGAGGTAAGCTTATAAGCCAAGATATTCTGGTATTGGCAATACTTATTGTTTATCTGGGACATAATTGTACAATCTTTGGTGAAACTTTATCATGTATGTAGGTTTGCTGATAAAAGATCCAAATAGGAGATTGGGTGGCGGTCCAGACGATGCCAAGGAAATAATGGAACACCCGTTCTTCTCGTCAATAAACTGGACTGACTTGGTCCAAAAAAAGATCCCACCTCCATTCAAACCTCAAGTAACTTCCGATACGGACACGCGCTATTTTGACAGTGAGTTCACAGGTGAAAGCGTCGAACTTACCCCACCAGACCAAGGCTGCCTCGGCAGCGGTAGTGGTCTCAATTCTATAGCTGAGGAACAAGAACATTTCCCTCAGTTTTCCTACCAGGAGAGTCATTCTACCTCCTCGATTGTGTCCATCAACCACTGACACGACGGTTATTCAGTTTCGGCTGGTGTTTTTATAAGAATGATTAAATAAATCAGTTTGACGTTATTCAAACTTGATGCAGATAGCGGAAGGAGAAACTATCATCGATAATTTGTACTGTACATTTTAACTATTTATGCAACGGCGTTACAAGAATGTAATGATTGGCTTGCGTGATTTCTAATTAGAAAGTCGCATTGAAACTGCCTGTTGGGTTAAACTTGTGCTTATTTTTCTCCGAATTCGAGTACATACTTACTGTATGAATTTTCTATTTTCCAAAATTGAATTTTAATCTATATTGCGTCAACTCGAGTTACTGTTTTCAGTTTTTTAGGTATTTAATTTTTTTCGTTTCGCAGAATCTACTAGTGTTTATTTTAAATTCGTAACAAATGATTTCTCGTTAAGTTTATTAGTATGGTTAGTGTTTAATCCAATACTTGGGTAAAGTATCGAATAAAGTTAACTAATAATTAAGAATTAATTGTAATTGTATGGTTAAATTTTAAGTTATGTGTAAGGAAGCCTAATTTAATATAGTTTGGTTGAAATTTTTCAATGATATTATCTAATCAAGGGCGGTAATTGATTGAAAAATTGCCTTTCATAGGTCTGTGATGCTTTACACCACCATCAGTAGATATTTTTTAAAACATATCCTAAGAGTGACAAGTTTATTGGATAATTAATTACCCTGGGCTATGCTTTGTAGCATCAGAGTTGTCTTGAAATTTTTTCTAATCAATGGACTTGTATATACATATACACATATACACGAAAATGTAACGAGCGTGATTCCGTTAATGAAATGTTACATTAATTATTTTGTTATAATTAAACAATGATTAATTTATTTAATCACAATTTTTAATGTTGTTATAAGTTTATTATATTATATACAAGGTACAATATTTTCACATTACACTCAACGTTTTTTTTTTTTTTTTTGTTTTTTTTTTCTTAGTTTCGCAAGTGTAACTTTAATGAAGATTATTATCAAATTGGTACATGTGAGAATTTGGAGAACATAATTGATTTCATGAAGTTTTAAGACTGCTCTATATTTTTTAACCTTAAGATTTTAGAAAAAAAAAATCTTGTTTAAAATCGCTTGTGCTAACAGGTCCTATGGCTACGATTCAAGAATTTGTATGTTAATTGTTAGAAAATACTCTCGCAAAATCGCCTTTTATAAATGACATTTATAAATAAAATTATTCAAAATAATATTTTTTTCAAATTGATTTTCCTTTGCAAAAACGTTTTTATCTGTAACCAACATGCATTATTCAAGTCAATTGTTGAACTTGTGATAATTTTCAAGATTCGATGGTTGGTAACATCAAGAGTAAAAATGGATGAAGTAGAAAATTGGAGTAAGTGATGACAATATTTAATCTTTCAATTTTGCTTCATAAGATGGAAATATTTGATTCTTGATTAACCAGACGTGATCAATGACTTCACCTTCCTTATCATCAGAAACTTGTTCTATGTACATGTGAGTTTTGTTGTGCACTTTCATTCTTGTGTATCCATAATCTGAGCTCCGGAATGCAGACCAATCAGGTTTTTTAGGAATGAATTTCTCTCGTCCTTCTTTACATCCTGCTGAACCAGTAATAATATGCACCGGTGCTTTGTAGTTTGAGTATGGCTCCTCAAAGCTTCCATTATACACCTGAAAATTGTAAATGGGCCACAATCTTTCATAACTATGCTCATGAGCCCATATTTCTAAATCTACTTTGTGCTTTAAAAACAAATCTTCTAAGCCAAAACAATTGAGAAATGGCAATCCTGCTCTACTTAAAGTCTGATGATTCGTGCAATCATCATTATTTGAATTGCTACAGTACATGGGTCGATGACCAAAAACAACTATCCATGGTCTTTGGGTTCTGCAAATTGATAATAGTTGATATGAACAATTATATGGACATATTTAGGTACTTCAAAAAGTTAATAAATAGTTTTACCTATTTTCAGGTGCATTTGCTTCAGTGAGGTCTCTATCGAGCCATTCGTACTGTTTAACAAGTTGCTTTAAACCATAGTTTAGAAAGTAGTAAGCCTCTGTATGCACAGCTATAAAATGTACAGGTCCCATATTAAAACTATACCATAATCCCTCAGACTCACCCGGCATCGAAAACCTTGCTCTGTAAAATGATATTTTACGTTAGTATCCGAATTACATTCGATATCCTTAATTTATAAATAAATACGGCACAATTATTTACCTATAATTGCTAAAGTTGTATGCTTCTTCATGGTTTCCAGCACAAGTCATATACGGCATGTAAGCAGCAATTGTTTCTATTTGTTTCATAAATTCATCACCAACTCTAGCATTCTTAGTATTCATATCATACGCAAAATCGCCTACATGTATGGCGGCATCGTAAAAACCTTCTTGGGTCTCCTTTTGCAATCTTGCTAGACTTTGGGCGTTTTCATTTCCCATATCACCAAATATGACAATACGTGGTGACCATTTCTCAGATTCATCAGGTGCTGTCGTAAAGCGATAATCAGCTGACCATCCATATCGACTTCCAACGTGATAATCTGAATAAGAAAAATATATCTTTACCAACCCGTAATACAAACGGTTCGGTCTTGATACATCAAATTCCAATTGTAATTTAATGGAGAAATATTTTTCAAATTTTCATTCACCATATTTGCTATTTGGCGTTAGATCCTCAAGGACTACTCTGTGAATGTACTGTTGATGCTTTTTTCGTCCTCCATCGACAAATTTTGTTGCATTTCCATAAGCAGTCAAAGCAAAACCTCCAATACCATATTCAACGATTGATTCATTTGTGGCTTGTATTGTACTCCAAGTTACAACGATTTCGTGAACACCATTTTCTGAAATTCATAAAATTGATTTAAAAAATATGAAACAATCGATTAAAAAATTTTGCAAAATATTATAATAAGTAAAATTTAATTTACCTCCGTATGAAATATGCACAGCCTCGGGTTGATAATGAAGTACAGATGCAACGGCAGCATTTAGTAACCCAAACAGAGCAAAAATTGTAATAACGCTCATTGTGCCCTTATAAACACCTGAAAGTTGATAATTTTGATAATTACAAATGAAGATATTCATTTTTACATAAAATCATGCAAGACAAGAGACTATGCATATCATGCACTCACCGAGAAATTTTTACGTTGTCATCAAATGCGATCGCTATAGGCCGCTAAAAAAAAATTTTGCTAGTCTTCGTCCACGCTTATCACCTACAACTCCACTTCCTGTGAGAGAACAAAGAAATCTACACTCAGTGTTATCATAAAATCAGTCGTTTTTATAATTATATGTATTATTTTTTAACATGAGTAGATGATGAGTACGTGTAACGCGGTTCACGTTATACACATCCAGTGTGTATTTTTAATTGTGATAAAGAATAATGTACGTTTTGTGTTCTACCGCATACTTATCTTTTTCTATTAGACTTTTAATAGTAAAAAGTTGTTTTTATCTCGACACACTTATGCCTTGCTTTTACTTCTTGGATTGTTATATTTAATTTAACAAGATCACTGGATTGAATACTTTATTTATTTCTTAGTAAACGATAATTTTTAATATGCTAAAAAAAGGCGGATAATAAATGTGTGTAGTATGAAAATTGTAATATGAAATATTGAATTATTGAATTGTTGCTAAGAGCGTAAAAAATAAAGCAATCGGGATTTACAAACAGTATTTGATTAAATCTTTAAATGGATGTGATTTGAAGAATTGATATTTTTTTTGTTTGTGTATACTACACTAAAAAACATGTTAGCTTCCAAAAAAATTGTAAAAAAAACTTATTTGATATTATCGATAGTTACGGATAATCTTTGGGGACTGCACACGAGATGATGGTCGATGGTGGGACCTTGTAGCCATTGTAGTAGTTACTTATATTGAAGATGACTAAAAGAGCAAGCATTCTTTTTATTTAGATTTAAGTACCATATATCTTGATCTAACGTAGTTTTTGATCATGCTACGAGATCCCGTTATTATTTTGAGTCAACAATGAAATAGTGATCTCTCTCCCTGAATGTCAATATCGCTTGTATTCTACAAATTTTTCCAATATACCTAATAACTACAAAGGACACAAAAAAACACAATGGTAGGTATAGGTTTTTTTTTCTATTTAAGCGTCTTTAAGCCACTGTTTAAGGAATTTAAGGATATATATTTTATACATACCTACACATCGCGAAAAAGCTAATGTGACAGAGGGTAAATGTATGCTATCGCTCCAATTGAATTAAAGTTTGGAGATTGAATTATTTTAATTATATGCTTAAGCAAATTATTTATCACTATCGTCAACGGAGTCAACTTCGACTATTTGTGTCTTATAACGATGCTACTTATACTGGCAGCAAGTTTTGTTTACATATACAGTTGCGGACGACGTCACAAAAGAGATGAATTCGTCAACAATTAAAGGGGGGCGAGAGGGGTGACTCTCTCACGAATCACGACTCACGACACCAAAACCCCCCCCTCCTCTGATTTAGTTGCTGCCGCAATTCATAACCTCTCAAGTTGCTGATCTGCTGACTGAGAGCCAGCAGTGCGAAGAAAATCTGTATTACTGTCACTTTATTCATAAACAACAAATTAAATTAGAATCACAACATAAAAAGCAAAGTAAGTGATTTAATTTACTTTTGTAACCGTATTGAGATGAGATCATTATAATGGTGTAAATAGCCTGTAAACAAGATACTGTAACAGTTTTGGACAAATCTTTCAATTTTGTTTCATCGTATTTGGTTCATGTTATTGTTGTTTTTCAAGATAAAAATATCAAAATTGTGGTTCATTTTGAAACTTTTGCTTTTGGATACAATCAAGTGCGATCAATTTTTATTCTGTAGATGTACACCGCAAATAATCATTAAACTGCCATGTGAAAACTTAACCTGTAAAATATTAGTGTCACACGTCGCAAGTGAAATTTTAGCTCTACCTGATGTTTATACTTATGTAGAAGTAATAGATATTAACGAGCAATTGGTATTTTTATTACAAAAACAATAAAATATTTGTATTACAGATGCCTAGTGGATATGGCATTTCGAGCTGGGCAGATGAGGTTGAGGAAGAAGGAAATGTCACTCTTCCCCCTCCCACGACTGTAAAGGAAAATGATGTGAAAATTGTCACAGAATATAAGCTAAACGATGATAACAAAAAAGTGAAAGTAGTTCGTACTTACCGAATTGAGAAGCGTACAGTTTCCAAAAGTATTGCTGTCAGAAAAGCATGGGCCAAGTATGGAGATTCTGTAAATGATGGCCCTGGACCAAATCCAGCAACTACAGTTATCGCTGAAGATGTATTTATGCAATTCTTGTCAAACAAGGAAGAAGATAACAAGATGGAAGAGGATGTGATGGAAAAACTCAAAAGTATGGGAGATAAGGGTGTTGTCAAGTGCCGAAATTGTACTGGAGACCACTGGACCTCCAAGTGTCCATACAAAGATACAGCTCTCATGGGCAGTAAGTTGACAATATTTTATTATAATAATAAACATATTATATCATGCTCTATGCAATGTCCACTATTAATTTTCTTGTCAAATTTCAGCTAAACTCGCAGAAGACAAAAAACCAATGGCACCAACTGGATCCGGAGTTTCAGAAGTTGGAAAGCCCCAAGGTTCAAAATACGTTCCTCCAAGTATGCGTGATGGTGGCAACAAACGTGGTGATTCGATGCAAATGCAACGCAGAGATGACACGACTGCCATCAGAATATCCAACTTGTCGGAAAGTACAACAGACATGGATCTGGAAGAATTGGTCAAGCCATTCGGTGGAATCCAAAAGCTGTACTTGGCAAAAGAAAAGAATACAAACGTTTGCAAAGGTTTTGCATATGTTCATTACAAATCAAGGCAAGAAGCTGCTAATGCCATTAATGTATTGAATGGGTATGGATACGACCACTTGATTTTGAGTGTGGATTGGTCCAAACCTCCAGCGCAAAACAATTGATGAATTGAAAGTGAAATGTACACCAAGTGCCAATTATAATTGTCGAAGCGTTTAAATAAACAAATGAGAAAGTTGCAACATTTATAATTAGCACAAAACGTACGTTTGCCTGTTGAATTTCAAATTTTCCATGCGAATTCGTCTTTATCACTGTATGATTTTTAATAATGGCTGAGAGATAAAATAGATGAATTTTTTGTCATTCGATTTTTATTTTGTGCCCAAGTTTAACATTTTATCACATTATCCAACTTTTACGTTGTAAATCTACAACCACATTAAAAATTCTTATTTTATTCATACATGTATGAATCAACATTATAATGATGATTATTCACAACTATAAAATATAAAAATATGTAACAGATTTTTTTTGCAGTATAAACAGTAAAAAACTCGACATTGCAGTATCGTTTATAGAGGCAGCATGTATTTTAGCATGCTGACAAAGTTTTGTACTATTGTTACAATTCAAACTTATTCACAACGGTTTTGTATAAAAATATAGAATCACAAATCCAAGACGGGATCATAATATAAGTATTTTCCGAGTCGGACTTTATTAATATTAATTTCATCTTGTAAGTTCACATCGAGGGTTGACCTGAAGGAGATACCAGAAGGTATTAATGTATCTTCATTATGGTTATTATTAACAAACATTTTAACGCTACTTACAGTTGATAGCATAATTTATCAAGATGACATGGCAGCAAGTATCTTGCATGAGGTGAGAGATCAGCAAAGGGATCCTCAGTTTCATCAGCACCTTTAAATGTTTCTAATCTGTAAGGGAATTAAAAAAAATTAGTGTCTAAAATGAAAAAACCGAATGGAACAATTACAAATGATGAGGATACAATTTCAGACCTAACGACAAAATGCCTTTGATATTCACGTTTCAGGTCCTGGTTGTAACGCTTGGCAAAATCGAGGATGGCTGGAAAAACGCTTTCGCGAAAATCTGTGATCTCGAGATTTTCCAGGCGTTTCAATTGCTTGAACCGAGTGCACCCATTTTTGCTCAGCGACGCAAAAATCGTGCGTGCTTTCAACGTATCCATCCAAACGATGCGACAATCTTTTCTTATCATATTAACCACCCACTCGTAGCCTCCCAGACGGGCCACGTCGTTCCACAATTCTGGAGCCCACCAGTCGTACACCTACAAGAATTTTCGCAAATTAATTCCAAACGTTACTAAATCATTACAGGTGACGACGAAGATGTATACTTGGGGAGGAACTGTTACTAACATCACAGCCACAAAGTTCCGTCAAACTTTTTCCAAACTGTCCCATGAATGACATGAACTCGTCGGATTCTCTTACATACAGAATAACGATTCCCGATTCCCTGACGAGTAGTCTTTCCTTCTGCGACTCCAAGCTGTCCACATTTACATTCTTATCACTTGCTCCATAGCCACCTGCTGCACTCGCGTTTCCATTGGGAAAAACTTTTTTTTTCTGAACGTGTAAACAATAAGATACGAGGATCGTACTCGACACTGCAACTACGACTAAAACAGCTGCCACATATCCAAAGATGTACAGCATTGCCGGTATTTTCAATTTTTGCACGCTGTTGTCTCCCTCCAATTCCACGTCTATTTCTTTTACCTCAGTCTTTTGACAATCTATACAAAAAAAAGAGAAAAAAAAAAAAAACATTTTTTTTTGTACGTTGGTCAAGTCGTTTGTTCAATGCCGCTTACGCTGCATCCACGCGCAAGGAACTTTATCTCTCGAAGGTGGCTTCCACGAGGTATTTTTTTGGCACCTCTGATCCAATATGCGAATGAAAAGGCAATACCCTGTATCCTTCATCGAATTTTCCGCTACGAAATTGCAGTCGATTGTTTTTTCCGATTCGCCGGTGGATAAAAATTTCTGAAAAAAAAAAAAAAAAATCAATCAAAGAATACAACTTGGAAAAAGTGAGAGTGAGAAAATGTATTTCTTACAGTCGACTGAGTACAGTTCTTGTTCGCTGCATCGGTATCGTTCCCCTGAAAAGCATTTTAAACAAAGGCGAATAATGTATATATGTATCATTGCTTTCTTCGGGACATTTTCAAAGGTATAATGAGCCAAGTTACCGGACTCAGTGTTAACGATAGTTTAATCAAGGGGGATTCGCTGTATCTGTTGCAAGCGACTTCTTCATTCTTGTGGACTAACGAATAAGGTGCCACTTCTATGTCTACTTTTATATCTGGTGGGCCCACGAGCAGAGAAACATACGTTCCAATTGGCACCGTTTCCAAACTGCAAGCAAAAATTTTTTTTTTTTTTTTTTTTTTTTTTTTTTTTTCAGGGCAAAGCGTCAAATTTTTATGTTGGTGTTAAAAAAAAAAGCATATAATAAACCTTGATTCGCGATTTGTCAACGTCGACTTGTAACTGCACGAGACTTTCGGCTCTGCGACCTCTTTTTTCTGATAATCGGTTACAAAAAATTCATTTCCAACGAAAATGTAATCATTGTCGACATTGAACCCAAGAGCGTAACATCCCGTGTAGATGTAGTGAAACCACATGTGCAGGGTATCCTAAATAATCGAATGTGATGAGAAAAAATTTAAAATTTGACTTACATTTTACAAAATTTTTTATTGCATAAACGAATATTTGGTGGCGATTATTCATTAATTTGTAAAGAATATGATTTTGCGTGCACTGAATCTGAAAAAAAAAAAAAAAAAAAAAAAATGTAAACAGCTCACCTCGCAAAACAACGATTGCAACGTATTTTTCATCGCCTGTTCTTCTTTATTTTCTCTAGTGCTGAGACAGACGGTTTTCTCTGGTGTATGGATCTCAGTGTGGTTTCCCTTACGAAACACGTAATTGTCGCAATCCTTGGAATTATTTATTCGTGGATTAATGAAAAGGGACACTTTGTACTTGCACACGGTCGAGGGAGATTTGAAACGTATTTTCAAAACACCTGAAACAATTGCAAGTAAAAATATATACTTACAATAACACATAAATAAATCCAATTGTTTAATTAACGTAGCCACGGTTTCATTGACATACCGCGACTGGACGATTTTTTTTCTTCATCCCACATGATGTAAAAATCGGCAACCTTTGGTATCTGTTCTCTGGTGCACAAGTTTATGCCATCAATGGAACTTGTTACATTTTTATCAATTTGTGAAGCACACCTGTAGTCATGGTTGTACTGAAAATTAGATAATAAAAACGAAAATTTATATTTGACAAAAGAAAAAAAAAGATGGTAAAATACAAAAAAATAATGAACTTACAAGGCAATCGTTTTTATGTTCAAGAGAAAAGGCACATGCATAGAACATCACTAGAGCCACATAAGGATATATCATTTTTCCATTGATTGTTGAGTGAATAATAATCGTAAATACGATCACGAAATGAAAGTTTTCGTAAGCATTTCTATTTATTTATTATCTACCTATTCCCTAACAAAATGCAACCTGAAGCTAATTAATATTCAGGTGGCAAGATTTTACATCAGAACTCACTGCATGGACACAAGCGTATATACAGCATATGTTATTTTCATCAAAAAAGTTAGAGACTATGGCGTGAGATTAAAAAAAATATTACTAACTTGGCGGACCATGACTTAAAAGAGTAGAAAAAAAAAAAAAAAACATCCGATCTAGCTGTGCATAAACACCGGGGGATATGCTTTTTTTACGCAAGTCGGATGAAACATTTAATGAGCCGTTGAGCTGGTTTCGTATGCAAAAATATCCCCATCTTTGAACACACGACGGAGATAAGGATGAGCGTATACGGCCAAACAATCTGAACAAATACGCGGATTATCGCATGTGACGAGGTGAAAAAAATCTCGTGTCAAATTTATTAAATTATTTTGACAGTCGTAAAATCAATCCGCCGTGTTTGTAAACAAAATGTACGTAACTATACGTACGCGTGAATGTTGTTAATATATATACGTAGCGCACTTAAACAAACGTGCACAGGTGCATACATACACAAAACAACTTACGAATGCGCATATATTTGTACAAAAAGTATAAATTAATAGTAATAATAATAATAATACAAACTAGTCTTTTGACGTTTCATTATAATATATATTGTGTCACACATGTACAGTTATACAACAGGCGCGCGTAATGCCACACACACTTATAATTTTTACGTGTATGTACATAGTCGGCGAAAAAAAAAAAAGTATATTTTACCAGCAATTAACAACAATTTTAGTTTTCGCGTGTACGTTTAACATTTTGCTGTATAAAATTATTTGGTGATGATAAACGATTATGTCTCGTATAGGATCGTCTAAAAACTCATTACAGTCATTACATACGTGTATATGTACACGCGCGAATACATACATATGCGTGGAGTGTTCGGAGATGCTGAAACTTACGTGCACCACGTGCGCAAAACTGGACATTTTTATGATTAAGTACCGATGGTGTATCATACTTGTTGTTTTTTTAAGTTTCGTATTCTCGTAGATTGATGGAATTTTAATACTAAACTAATTGATGAAAACCCATCAAATGGGTTCAAATAAGAATATACAGAAATCATGATTTGTTGATAAGGCAGAAATAGAGAAACATACGCAATATTGAAGAATGTATTTGTATTTAAAACATGCATCGGTACTTGAGATTATTACGAAGTACATCATCTATAGTGTGTATGCATAGAAATACGTATACAGTGTTGATAAAAACGTATTTCTAAAAAATAGCACTACGTCGATTTTGAGCGATATGGAGCGTAACAGATTTTGTTCGTAGAAACGAAGCCGGCGCTAAAAATTCGCCAACCACAATTCACAAACCGCAACGTCCAGTACTAAGAAAGCGTAAAAAATAGCGCTTTTCTGCACGTGTGGGTGAATCTTCAAAGATCCGCGGTACAAATTGTTTCTCATATTTTTTTTTACAGAATTTAAATTGTTCTAAAAAATCGTTCGAAAATCAAAAAAACTCCATCAATTGAGATGTGTCGAATGAATTGATTTTACCCCAAAAGGTCATCATAGATGCGGCCGCTCGAAAGGGTCGTATTTTGATTTTAGAAACTGATTTTAGTAAAAAGTTAAAAAAAATTTCGAGTCAGTATAACAAATGACTAGTTTTTGCTGGCAGCCTGTTACTGTAATTTCCCTGTTTACCGACTAGTCGTTTGTTATACTGACCCGAAATTTTTTTTAACTTTTTACTAAAATCAGTTTCTAAAATCAAAATACGACTTCAGAGTCTAGTTTCATTGAAAACAAGGTGTCTGTTGTACAGAATGTAAGAAAAAAAAAATATATTGATCTCTATCAATTTGAATTGAATCGCCCGCCGAAGCTTTGACTGGCATTCTCCAGACTGCAGGTTTCCCATGTACAGGCACCCTTAAAATACACGATAAATTAGCTGTTTGATTTCCTAATTCTTATATTTTCTGAAAATAAACACCTTCGATAAGCGTGAATAATATTATTGTAGTTACTCTCAAGCGGCTCTTCGAGCAAAATAATCAATAAACGAGAGTCAAAGATATCGTTTAGCTCTGAAAAATTGCCAGTTACTTCATTTTACAAAAAAAAAGCGCTGAAATTTAAAAGCCCTCTCTCACTACTTCCCAAACTGGTCACTTTGTACAAAGTTTAAAGGGGCAGTGGCGCCAGTGGCACGGCATAAATCTCTTGGAGAGCAGAGGACGAACGAACACGAGTTCCGCCATCAGCCGCCATTAGCGCACTTCTAATCAAGTCGCCGGCGAGTTTGCATCTCGAGATATTCAGCGTCTTCCGCTCCTGTGAATCAGCACATCCCGCTCGAGAGAGGAGCACTGCACAAGGTAAGTGCGAGTGAGTTTTGTGTCCTCGAGTGAAAGAAAATCGGGAATAACGCGTCACGGGTGGAGGGTAAGTTGTAAATTATTCAAGTGAAATTGGCAGGTAGGTCAGCGCGGCTTTTCCTCCGCCACGCGGTCCGCTCCTTTGGCTTCGAGAACCCGAGCAAGACATCAGAGTAGAAACTTTGTGTCCCAAGAGCTCGGTACGCGATCGAGTGTCACTGGTGCATTCATGATGTCACGCTTTTTCCTCGACCGGTGTTCACGCATCCCGATTTCGGTCTTCCGCACGAGGCATCTTCAGTGCGTCCACCTATACAGTACACGGTGTGCTGCAGCGTTTTCAAGGCTACAGAAATGGCGGCTACGCAGGCTCTCCCTGTTAGGCTTCCTCTCGTTGCCGCTTGTGTTTTATCACTTTTGAGAACTTTCCGCTAGCACCGTATTTTTTTCTTCTCGGCACTAAGCAGCTCTCGGCAGATGCATACGTGCCATACAGCATAGATTGCAGATCGATAGAAACTTGATAAGTATATACTACGAGTAATAAATGACTTTTCTCGGTAGCTTTTCTGCTCATCGTGTTTGCTCCGATAGGTTATTTTACATGTATATGTTTTTTTGATGGACTCGGTGTGCGTAGATTTTGTATATACACATACAACCATTAGTTGTCTAATTTCATCCCTCCGGAAAAGGTGACATTCGACGAAAACTAGCAACGTTTTAGCTGGAAGGTGTGGGTGGTGTTAGTTAAAATTTTGGAGCGATTGCGGCTTCTAGAACTTAGCACTGATCCCCGAATACTCACGTGCTTGGAAATCGTATAGCTATCGTCAGCGATCTCGTGCACTTTCCGCTTTTGATTTTTCCACCATTCTCAATGCAACACATATGTATGAACACAAAACAATTGACTTTTCCTTCAATCCTAACTATCCTCAGTTACTTAAATACATTAATGCGATGAGTTTGTAAAAAATAATCGTAATTTCTATGTTGGCTGATCTTTAAATAGATCACTTTATATGAAAAATATATTTTCCGCCCTCGGGTGGTTTTGGGAGGCTGGTACTTCCTCGGGCGAAAAAGCAGTTTTCCGATACTCGTTCGAAAAGTCTCCTTTACGAACCTCGTTACGGACCTCGCCTTCGGCTCGGGCCGCAAACCTCTCGGTTCGCAAACAAAGACTTTTCAAACTCGTAGGAAAACTACCATTATACTTTTTTACATTTCTAGTATTGTAAGTTATCAGTTTGACGTATATGTTTATCGACTAACAATTATTATTTATCTCGTCTTGTGAAAAGGAAATCGTAGTTTAGATTTTCTAAGTAGAGCAGCATTTTCGTACATTTCTGTACATTATTTAACGTGTAGTACAGTTAATTCTAGTGCGTAAACTACCTTTATTCACGTGAATTAAATTTGTATTAATTATTCAGCAGTATAGACGTTGATTCCCGTAAAATATTCATGAGCGGATGTACCTAATTCCAAATCGATGATTCTAAAAGAGTTGAATGCTTGATTTCCTTTCAGAAAACAGAGGAAAAAATAAAAAGCAGCAATGGGTCTACCACGAGTGTTCTTCGACATGATCGCTGATGGTCAGGCAGTCGGCCGCATCGTCATTGAGCTGCGCTCGGACGTCGTGCCTAAGACGGCGGAAAATTTCCGGGCTCTGTGCACCGGTGAGAAGGGATTCGGCTACAAGGGCAGCTACTTCCACCGTGTTATTCCAAATTTCATGTGCCAGGGTGGCGACTTTACCAATCACAACGGTACCGGCGGCAAGTCCATCTATGGTGAAAAGTTTGCTGACGAGAACTTCACGCTCAAGCATACCGGACCCGGAATTTTGTCAATGGCGAATGCTGGACCAGGTACTGTTCAATATACTTTTTATCTGACTTACCTCAAGAATATTGCAAGCAGAATCTTATATCAATAAAACTCGTTCAACACCACAAAAAGACCCGAGAGCTTGCTTGCTTACATGACCACTGCTTCTGATCACCATACACAAACACAACTGAGCTAATCTCATTTGCATACATATCCAATAACCCTTACACACATCTCAATGAGTAGCATTCGCTAGTTGATTTTACATTCTAGTAAAATAAATTTACATCCCAACAGGCACAAACGGCTCGCAATTTTTCATCACCACTGTTAAGACAGCTTGGCTGGACAACAAACACGTCGTATTCGGCTCCGTTGTGGAAGGTATGCTTTATTCATTTTTTAAAGTAATTTTTTTATCTACGTCCGTAACTTTTCTATGTTTGTGTTAGGTATGGATATCGTTAAAAAGCTGGAAAGCTATGGTTCACAAAGCGGCAAAACCTCAAAGAAAATCAGGGTAGCTGACTGTGGACAGTTGCAGTAAAAAATTATTACCAATGTGTTTTTTTCTCCGACAAACTTTCGCGGTTGCAACAACACCGATGCCGTGTGATGATTTCATGAGAAACAAAAAGAAATGTGAACATGAACCAAGAGCATTTGAACATATAATGTTTTTATTGCTTTGATCAAACAAATGTATAGATACTATTCTGTGTGCATTTAAAATTGTTTTAAAGATTAAAATGTCTTCGTTTTATTTTACATTTAACATCTTCCACGTACAAAAATTGTGTAAAGAACTACTGTGTAGTTACAGCCAATAAATGAATGTGTCAAAATTATTCAATTGTGTAATTTTACAATTTTTTATGAGAAACGTAAAATTTAAGGTCAATGTCCCAATAACTGAGAATACTTTTTTTTATCAATAATTTTACACATATTAAAACTTTAAAACAAGTTGTGTAAATTTAATTATGCGAATGTACTAAAATTTCACTTGTATTGTAGCAGTTTGCTGGGACATAGCTGTTAACTTGCCAATTTTAGCAGATTATTTATATTGACATAAAAATAAGCAAATTAACACAAATAATTTTAAAATGTTTTATTTCTTTTTCAAAACAAATTCATCAGTATGACAATCAATTAATTACATTGCTCACCTCATCTCAATAACTTTTTCGTAAGAGCAACCATGTATTCTATTGTGTTCCCTGAATACTTACAAGTTAATTCTTGCTTTTTGATATACTAGCCCTAAAATGATAATCATGGGTTATGATCTTACAAACTTTGAAAATAATTATCTGATTATCAAATAATAAAGTATACTCACGTTTGCATGTGTTTATTCCCACTGAGAACAATAAATGGAGATTGTGTTTCTTTTTGTTTTGCTTGTAAAAGTGTTAATGTTCCTAATGGAGTGTCTGTAGAAGACATCCTTTTCATTAAACATTCCTGTTCTGCCTTTTTCATTCGTTTTTCAACCTACAAAACAAAAAATTAAAGATTAAATTTTTAATTATTTACTTATAAAACAAGCTCTTTCACCTTATTTTTTCCAGGACCTTTGCCATGAAATTTATGGGACAAATATCTAAATGCTTCTTTAGCATTCAAAACATGCCCATCGTCATCGATGTATTCTAGTTTAACGTTAGGTCTAAAAGTATCCTTTTCTTTGAAATCCATGGTAGGACCATTAAATCTATCACGACGGCCAAATTTATCCTCATCGCTATAAATACCAAAATTAAGCATGATCCACAAAAATTTTAAAGGTATAGTACATTAAAAAATAATACAATACCCGTATGCTTTGTCCTCTATAGAATAATTTTGAGCTTTGAGATGAGCAAATCGAGATGCTGAAGGTCTATTTGAGTCTTCTTTTTGTAAATAACCTTTGCTCATGGCCAATTTCAAAGCCCCACCTACGCCGTGATCAAGAGATGGTTCAGCATCTAAAATGGCAGCTTCCATAGCAGCAGGATCTGTGCTATTCTCTGAAAATTTCATCATCTTTGATAAAAACTAAAGTTTTCCAACAAGCAATAAATTTTATAAAAGTTTACTTACCCACATCCACGGAATTCCAAGCACTGCGCTCATTCATCTCGTCATCTGAATACTCAGGTTTAACTTCATCCATTTCAAAGTCCTGTTTAAAAAAAGCATTTCCATTAAAAAATGATTGTCTTCTACTTTAATTATTTACGTACCATAAATTCTTGATTTTCTTCTCTGTTGCCAGCTTGGCCATAAGTTGGAATGTCTCCAAGTGTTCTGCAAAACTCGGCAGTTGAGTTTAAAACGATACTGCCACTACTTCCAACAACATTAGGTTCTGCCTTGTCCATCTCTTGTTTTATACCGATTGCAATGTTTTCCGGTTTCAACAACGTAATCGGTCCTTTTAAACGCTGAGCTTTTTGCTTTATTTTCCGATCCAAATCGCGATCATCATCCTCGATTTTTATCCGGCTGAGATCCTCCTTGGGTGCTATTGAAGAAAAAATTGTTACAAACGTGTAAAGAATGATTGAAACATATCACTGGATGATCAATCGAATTGTTACCGTCTACATCATCAACATCTAAAATGTCAGTCGGTTCTTCCCTTCGCCGTCTTCTACTTCCCAAATCTTTCAAGTAATCGTTATTATCTTGAATAAGATCGTCGGCTTTAAATTTTCTTCTGATTTTCTTAATTTTCTTTTTGGGCTTTTTAAATTTCACCATTTCTTCTTCATTGTAGTAATCAGTGGCCATTTTAAGATTTGTGAATTCTAAGCTTTCCAGGCGTTTATTCGCCAATCGATTTTTCACAATTTCAGCTTCACGGGCTTTCATTGCTTTTAAATCAACTGAACCAATGGCGAAGCTATCACGCTTTTCTCCATCTATCTCTTCGTCGTATTTTTCTAAAACCTTGGCTTTCGACATTCCATATTCATCATAATAACTCTCATCAAACGCGTCGTAGCCAGGCTTTTTCGCCTTTATTAGTACATTCTTTTTGTAACGTTCATCATCCTTCATGTTGACATTAACAAGAACATCGTCGTCTTTTGCCAAAATATCCTGATCTTTCAACGTCAAAATGATGGAACTGCCGTCTTTGAAATCGGACTTGAAATGAACGAGTTACGACATTAAAATAAAAAAAAAATAAAAACTGGTTGGTACATTAAAAAAAAAAAATTTGGTCATTTTAATAAACCAAATTTTTTTAATTCAGTACACGATTTAATAATAAAAACATACCACATTGTGTTCCACTCTGAGTCCTTTTAAATGTTTGCCAGTGTAGGCGTTTCTTTTCTCATTGTTGACGTCTTCTTTGATTAAATTTCCTATGCCAAATTCTTCATCCATTTGATCCAAGAGTTTAGCCTAAAAAATTTAATTTATAATTCAATACACAGATTGCACGATAGTAACGTCAATTTAACAGTTGTATATGCATACTCTTTCAGCTGCTTTTTTCTTTTCCGTTTCGATTTTCCTCATTTTTTTTATCCACTCGGACGCATCACCATCATCCGAATCATCATCACCTAGGGTCTTGACGGCAGCTAACGAAGATTCGATTAGTCTTTTCTGTTTTATAACATCGAGTTTTTCCTTGATTTTCTGCGTTTTTTCCTTTTCAGCTGTGTTAATAGCCGGTTTGTGGCGAAATTCTCCCAAATCATCTTTGATGATGTCAGAGCCTTCTTTGGGACCTGAATCAACCGCCAGAGGTTTCAACCCAAGTTTTGCTCTCAGTTTGTTAGTTTCCTCGATTGAAAGAGATGCATGTGCTTTTCCACTTTCAGCAGGAGAAGGCGATTTCTTTTGTCTACTCGGCCTATCATTTTTTCCATGACCATATCTGTCCTCCTTACTTTGGCCGCTGTACCTGTCTTCTCTGCTTTGATGGGAATGCCTATCGTCCTTGCCCTGAAAATTCGATTCATGCAGTTGAAGGAAGCGTGAATCAGTAAGTTCCTAGAGAAAGTCTACAAAAGCCCAAAGCTAGGATCATGCTTACCCCATGAAGAACCTCAGTTGGTGGAGATGTCGAATAGTGCGTTGAGATTCTTGAAATCTTGGGTGGTGGTGGAGCGCTGATGATCTCCACTGCAGATCAAGAAAACTTCTTAAAAACTGAAAGTGTTAGTGAAAGGGTATTGTAAAAGAATGTCATCGAAAACGTTTAAACTCACCATCGCTATCGTAATCCTTGCGATCTTTCTTCTTGTGTTTCTTGTGATGCTTGTGCTTGTCCATTCTGTCTCGTTCGGGTGAATAGGACCTCGAGCGACTCCGACTACGATGCCGCTTTTTCTTCCCATCGCGGTTTTTATCCGTTTTATGTCTTTTACTCGAACCCATTTGGCTTCAAATAAATAAACGAACAAAAAGAGCTGTCGAGCGTTTACAGTACACGAGTACACACTCAACACAGGTTGACTCAATGATTATGAATAACAACTGATGACAATATGGCAATCGACTAGAGAGAGGGAAAGCAGAGTTGTAGAGCTCGAATGGAATCCGCCTATCCGCCATTAACAGGGTTATTATATACATATGAGCACTGAGCGTAAGGGTGAGATTACATGGAGTCTGGCAGTCTGCAGACTGGCAGAATCGCGCTAAGTTTAAATTATGTTTAAATTATAACATCTCAGTATAATTTAGTAAAATAAAAAAAAAATTGTAATTATTGTCATAACAGAATAAAGGCTTAGTTACAATCAATTTCATTTACAATAAAACGTGTCAAATATTATTTTATAACTTTTTTTATAGATTTATGTTAACATCGCACAGTCGGTCAGTAGGGTCACTGATGTTACCTGGTATGTACAACAATATGTAACTGTGACAAAACGTTTTTCGTCGCCTTTTTTTCATAAATATTGGTTAATACAGAAATGCAAATGTATTACGATAATTATTTCTTTGCTTACGTAACAGAATTTAAATATTAATATTGAAACATATTTTAAACTTAGCGCGATTCTGCCAGTCTGCAGACTGCCAGACTCCATGGGTGTTTTCCGCAATCGTCACCAGCAAGTAATTTAAGGTTGCGCTCTACGTTACCGACAGGTCGGTAAGTCAACTACCTTGAATTAAACTGGCGCTCTATTCCGTAATCTGGCCAGTTAAAACAGCGGACGACATGAAAGTCAAGAAAAAAGTGAAGATTTCATCGCTGTTGACTGTCGTCCGCTGTTTTTACTGGCCAGATTACGGAATACAACGCCAGTTTAATTCAAGGTAGTTGACTTACCGACCTGACGGTAACGTAGAGCGCAACCTTGAATTACTTGCTGGTGACGATTGCGGAAAACACCCCATGTAATCTCACCCTAACGCGAGTGTGGACGCCAGCTGACGCCAGACAGACAGACGTGTTTTGATGCTGCGTCAGTCTTCTTCATACTGCATTGAATATTGTTTATTTATTTGACGACCGCGAAATAAGTATAGGCACTCTGTTGTTCGAAATAAAATCAGCTAGTACATAATTTATTCATTGAGTTAACTAGCAAAGGTTAGTTTATACTTTTCTATAGTTCATAAAAAACAATGTATTTGATGAAATTTGATTCTCTTCTTGTTTAATTGTTTATTTACTTGACTACCATTAATAATTATTTTAGTTTAAAGAATGGGTGAACGCTACAACATACACAGCCAGTTGGAGCATCTCCAGTCCAAGTACATCGGTACAGGTCATGCAGATACAACGAAATTTGAGTGGTTAATGAATCAACATAGAGACTCGTGCAGTTCGTATATGGGTCATTATGATTTATTAAATTTTTTCTCCATTGCCGAAAACGAGGCTAAAGCAAGGGTTCGTTTCAATCTCATGGAAAAAATGTTGCAACCTTGTGGGCCACCCCCAGAAAAACCAGAAGACTAATCTGTATTACTGTACATTATTTATTCTTTGTATAAGCATTTGTATTAAAAAAAAAAAAAAATAATCGTAAGGATCGAAATAAATAATTTCTGATAAAAATTTTTTCTAGTATCATTCAGATTCTTTCTCTTCTTTTTTCTTTTTAAGTACTTTGGTTACTGATTTTACAAGTGCATCTTGCAGCACAGGATAAATGTCCGCTCCTGCCTTGTTTAAGATGTCTACAGAATTATTTATACAATCAACGTCCATACTTCCAACGAGAAAAAATTCTGATATTTGATCGTGTTGAGACAGCATGGCTTGCATTATTACACCATGATTTGCTGGCGCCTTTTTTTTAACATATGACATACAAAGTGCTTCTTCTGTTTCTGTTGGATCTAAAAGTAACAGGTCATCGTATATACCCTGGAACAAAACGAATGTTTGAATTACTTGTAAGGCTTTAAAAAATATGCCTTGATAAAATTTGTATTAAAATTTAAAATCGTACTGCAGTTACTGCTGTTACTATTCCAAACATTGGGACGCTTGCATTGGCTAAAGCCAAACTTGCAGCCATAATTGCAGTGCTTAATGCTGATCCACCATTATCCAATACTAAAGCATAAACATCTACTTGAAAATTAGGGAATTCGTGCTGCAAGTTGTAATTAATTTTATTGTGTAATTAGAAAAAATAACAAAAGAAGTAAAAAAAATGAGAAAAACAATTTACTCTGCAAACAGCTGGTTCTAGAGCTCTTTGCATTATTAAACTGTATTGCTTTTCCTCTGCATCTTGCGAATGTCCTTTTCTTCTTTTGGATGCAAACGATGCAAATTTAAATTCGCAAAATAGTTCACCCTGCATGGTGTAATTTGATTTGTTAGGGATTTCTCTTGGATCGAAAACTGAGCAAATGACTTTTGTTTGTCCCATCTCTATGTATGCCGAACCTTTTGCATGACTTACAATCCCCAGTTGTAAATCTAATAATTTATCTGTATTAATTAAAAAAAAAAAAAAAAAAAAAAAAAAAAAAAAACCAGCAACATAAGTTTTGAAATACTTACACATTTTTCTAGATTCTATGTGTTTTCTTGAATCTGCTCTATTTTTTAAT
Source organism: Copidosoma floridanum (assembly GCF_000648655.2). Next base: position 249,541 of record NW_019379647.1, read on the forward strand.
GAATTTTTTATCGAAGATTTTACCGGCTTTTCATTTAAATCCACGTGAATGCAATATGGAACTGTGAATTCTGGGCCATTTATTCTTCTCTGATCGAATGGCATTTTGGCAACTGAGATACATAAAAAAAAAAAAAATTTTTTTTTTAAATCACTATTAAACTCTCTGATAAATTTATAGCAAAGTTTTTTATTTATCCGCTTAAATTTAGACTATATACAAACCCTTGAACTAAAATTACAATACAAAGTTAGTTCGAAATTCTAACCGATACTTCGTGGTATTTGTCAGTGATGAGTACAACAATAAAAAAATAAACAATAAAACAACCTCGCCGCTACTTATAACCTCGAACTCGGAATGAAAATGTAAACACACGAACCACGAGACAACAATGGGATAGCATGTAAGTATACCTCTATATCTATATGTATCGTCAATTTATCCTACAAATGGCGGCGGAAATTCTGTAAATTACCGCACTCTCGTGCAATCAGAAAAAAACGCATTTCCGCAGAATCTCTGTGTACGTGTGTACTTCCTTTTTATAACCTTACCCAAATATTACCTTACTTCAGTTTTTTTGCATTGTTTTTGTAAGGACTGATGTATCATCGTGTGTACTGTTAGTTGCTTAAACAAGTACGAGCAGCTCAGAGTAAAGATTAGTTTTAAAAGTTAGATACCAAAAAATCCATCTGCCCAAGGACTCTTGTTCTTGAAGAGGAGAGAGAGAGGGGCTTCCTTTTGTCTAAAGACGTACGAATCGTGAGAGGATTTAGCTACTACGGGGTAATGGCGATGGCTAAGGACTGTCAACCGCCGTCGTACACGCTGAGTCGGGAATTACGCGGCCACTCGGAGGATGTGCGAGTGATTGACATTTGCAAGAATGGTAGTATCGTTTCCGGCGGCAGAGACCGAAATACCATACTCTGGAAGAATCAGGAGTGAGTTATAATACTTACTTACATTTTTATGAACGATTGCTCTCAAATATCTCACATAAAATATATATTTTCTCTTTCATTATTGAATGATTGCAGTGGGAGTTATTATACCAGTACAGTGATGACAGGTCACAGTAATTTTGTTAGTTCGGTGTGTATCATTGATCCAACCGAAAAGCATCCTCAGGGTCTTATCGTTACTGGCAGTAACGACTCCCACATTTGTATATACACGGTGGGAGAACCACAACCGTTGCACAAATTTCATGGACATGAAAATACAGTGTGCTGCTTGAAAGCTAGTATCTTTGATAAGAACTCGTTTCTCTCTAGTTCCTGGGACATTTCAGCCAAACTGTGGGATTTAAATGATTTAACGAAGCCACAAGTAACGTTTGTGGGCCACAGTGCTGCTGTTTGGTGTGTTGCAGATATACCAAATGGCGTCGTTGTAACGGGATCTGCAGATAAAACTGTGATAATGTATTCAAGAAAAGGAGATATTTTGCGTAAAATCAAGGCTCACTCGGATTGTGTTAGAGACATAGCTGTTCTAAACGAGGGCGCTTTTCTGACTTGCGCCAACGATGCCATTATTAAACACTGGTGTGCCAGTACTGGTGATTGTTTAACAGAATTTTATGGACACACCAATTATATATACAGTTTAGCAGCTATCAATTCTGGCAGCTTAGCTGCTTCATGTGGAGAAGATAAAACAGTTAGAGTATGGTGGAATGGAGATCTGTGTCAAACTATTACAGTACCTACAGAAACTGTTTGGTGTGTGAAAATTCTGCCAAACAAAGATATCGTTTGCGGATCATCTGACGGTTACATTAGAATATTTACAACTGATGAGAAGAGATATGCAGATCCTGAAGTCATCAAAAATTATGAAAATGCTATTGTAGAAAAAAATGGAGCACAGGCCTTAGTTGGTGATTTAGATGTAACCAAGTAAGACTTATTGTTTTCTTAGTCAGTCAAAAAGTACGTGCTTTTTAATTTAATTTATTTACTATGATCTTTATTTTTATGTTAGATTGCCAGATGTAAGTGAAGCCCTGCTTCAGCCAGGAAAAAAAAATGGAGAAATAAAAGTTATGTCAGATAAGGGTATTCCCAAAGCCTATATGTGGGATCAGGTGAAGATGAAATGGGATCTCGTTGGGGATGTTATGGGATCAAAAAACGAAACTTCTAAAAGACAAATGCATAATGGCGTTGAGTATGATTACGTGTTTTCTATTGATATATCTGATGGAGTTCCTCCTTTAAAATTACCATACAATCAAGATCAAGATCCTTGGCATGTGGCCCAGAATTTCATTGATAAAAATGATCTTCCACAAAGCTATTTAGAAGAAGTAGGTATCCACTGCGAACACTATACAAACATTTGTAATTGTTGAATTTCATTTTTTTTACATCAAATTTATGTATAAAAATGTTTCAGATTGCCAATTTTATAATTAAAAACACAGCTAATGCTCAACAGCAAAATACACCTGTTGTTCCACAATTCTACGATCCCTTTACAGGAGGAAGTCGTTATATACCAGCTCCATCAGCGGAAAGTGCCAAACAACCACCTGTAACTTCACCTCCAACGCCTTCTAACTCTAATACTTTTAAATTCATACCCATGCTAGACTATCTTAAGTTGGAGCAGGCAAATTTAGCTGCGATTCACGGTAATGCTTTATTTTATCGAGATTATCCTCCAATAATTATTAATACCCACGTGAGAATGAATCTTCGAATAAACCATTTAATAACAATTTCAGAAAAACTTAAAGAGTTCAACTTAAAAATGGCTGCTACAACTGATAAGATCCCAGAAGAGCGGTTGGAATGGGTAGTAAAACTAGCAACAAAAGAACACGAGGAAGCAGTACAGGCTGGAGCAATTGATACTCTAATGTCTCTTTTAAATTGGCCAGATTCGATGATATTCCCAGTTTTAGACATCACGCGTTTGGCTGTTTTACATAAAACTGTAAATGATAAAGTTTGTACTGATGAACTGATGAAATCGATTGAAAAGCATTTAACTAGTAGTGCAGCTGCAGCAAACCGAATGCTTGCTTATCGTCTTCTGTCAAATATGTTTTGTCATGCCAAAGGGGAGAAATGTTGTCTTGACAACATGCAATCTCATATTACGCTTGTGAAACAGCAATTTCCCAGTCGTCAACCAACGCCTGGAAATAAAAATAATCAGGTAAAAAACATCAACGGCGTCTTATAACTAGTTGAACATTTTTATTTAACCATATTATTTTACTTTATTCCTTTTTTTCAACAATTCACGAGTCTTTTGCGTTTTTATTATTCGCAGGTTGCGCTGTCGACGTATATTTTAAATTTAGCAGTCGCAATGAACAAGACCAGTGGCAAACAACGCAAGGGTAACGTCCTGGATTTGATATCCACCATACTCGAGCACTTCAGTGAGACCGAAGCCATTTTCCGAGTTCTCGTTGGCCTTGGCACGCTGTTGATGGATCCCGATGAAGCTGTTAAATCAAACCTACTTTCGACTCTGCACCAAAGCGAAGGTCTGCTGCGTATTTTGAAAACTGCCCTCGAAAGCCCGGACGTTCAAAACAAGCTAACCATCGTTTCTAAAGAGGTTTCCCGTCTTATTTAATAAGAAACGCTCGATAAACGTGTTCATATTTTAACGTTATTTTTTATACTAAAACGATGCGCTTCAAAAAGATGAGGATTTTTCATTGAATAAAGAGAGTCTAGTCGAATTTATGTAGTTGTATCATTTTCCTCTTCCTTTGCAATCGATGTTGTAAAGAGCACTTGATGAAAATTTTCCTTACGTTCTCACGGATTGACACCATCGTTCTTATTTATTCTCATTTCTAACAGCCATGATTGCTTCACGTTGTTAAGACGAAAGTAACATTACTGTAATTTTAAGTATAAAAATTCATTGAATTTTGAAAATTCTCATACAATGGATCAATCACTTTGAAATTTCACACATCTATATGATTACGTGAAGCCTTCCCACCTGTTCAATAGTTTATTTATAATTTAAAAATAATTGTTATGTATCGATATTTTCAAACGAAACTATCGAAGTTATGGGAAATTAATTATAACGTGGGAAGTGTCATAGTCTTATTATTCGCGCGTTGTTGCCGCGTCTGCGATTGATATCTGTGAAAATAGTCGGTGGTTGGTATATTGTTCATTATTTGATACTGTGACAGAAATAGGTTTACAGAGTATGTTGTCATCCACGTGCGCCGCGCTTTCTCACTGATCTAGCAAATCATTGCGCACAAGTTTGCACTCTTCAAAATACGTTTAATTATTTCTGCACAGAGATATTTTTTTCTATTTTGTTGAATCAATGGCTACCAATTAGTACTTTGCACTCGCGAGTTTATCGATAAAAGGAAGTAAGTTTTTAGGAAAAATAAAAAAATATTAAGAATGTACACGATTACTTTTGGGTAATGAAAGTTATATTTCCAACAAAAATTGGTTAGAATATTTACAACGACAAATACAAAATAATAATTTAAGTATATTTAATTAAATTTTCTCGCAAATATACGAGATTTTTCTTTTTTCCTTTCTCATTCAACGGACAACAGTGTAGAAGTATATTATTATTTGTAATATTATTGTTATTTTATTACTAATGTTATAATAATAATTATTATTATCATTACTAAAGTAACGCTGAATAAACGCACAGTTACTCGACATTCTCTTACTCTCACATAAATATCCATCTATTGTTTATTATAATAAAAGTCACGTACAATTCTTCGACTGGAACATTTCATTGTACAGCTTTTATTAAAATTCCTTTTTTTACGACTTATTTTGCTAATAATAATTTTCCTCGTAAATTATACATTTTCCAAGTCTAGGTAAAAAATAACGATACACCAATTATTTACATGCATTGAACAGTTTTTGTGATTAAAAAAAATTTTCTTCTGAAAATCATACATGCGCTCAAGTCAGATTGTTCATCTGAAGTTTTAGTACTTACATCGGGAGACTTTCTAATCAGTATAAAGAGCTTGCGAGCAAGTAAAGGCTATATATTTATTTCCCCTGCCTTTTATCTTTTGCTATTTGTATACGTATGTACATATTTATATAAACTTTTTTTACACTCTTGAGACGACGATGAACAACGTTACAAGTACGAATCTTGCTTACAACAGACGTATTTTTTTGTTTGTTTTTATTTTCATAATAATGCACATCAGTACACCGAGTGAAACATACGTTATGGGGGAGTGCGTACATTTGTTTTCAAATTAATTTTCAATAATTTTTGTGTTTTACAAGGCATTTCTGCTGTATATATATATATATATTATTTAATATTCATTTACAGTTTTTAACTATGTACTTGTTAATTTTTTTCCACACTACTCAGCTTTACAAAAATATCTGCGAGATAAAATAGGATTATTTTCTCAAATATTAATTGATTACTTTTTCTTATTGACTGATGGATACTTTATGATTAAAATTACGCACGAGACAGTGTTGCCAACAAATCACAATGTACACTGTATTATCTTGTATTTTCTTATTTTACCGGAAAACTGTTTCATGTACTGTAAAAATTACGAATGCTTTTATTTATTTTTTGTTTTATCAATTATTTGTTTGGATTTCTTCACTACATCCACGTTATGATATAGTCGGCGAACAAAATACTTTTTTTATTAAAAAATAGACACTCCCTTTCTTGTACTATGTTAACAAATACCAGTAAGACATTCATTTTGTTTATTATTTTTTTTGTATTTTTGATTATCATACAAAAATAAAACTTCATGATTTTCCTACCTAAGGCTTGGACACACTTTAGTTTGTCTTTTTCCGCTGTTAAATTTTATCTTTCATTTGTCATTTTATCTTTAGAGTAAAAAAGCGAAAAAAAATTTGTTTCTCAGACAAACTACAGATGTAACAAAAATTTTCGTAGCACGTGAAATATCACACACTTCTTCAAAGTAGTATGGTCGCTAAGTAGCTGTTAATTTTGAAAAGATTTTTCTAAACTCTCTTCGATAACGTTTGTGTAAGAGTCTGGTACAAATCTCATAAGTTTATGAAAAAGTCAATCGAAATAATTTTTTTTTTCCTTTTTTACTGTTTTTTTTTTTAATTTCCTTTTTCGATGTGAAATTACAAAACTACTTTCGAAACAGTTTTGTTTGCCTTGAAATGTATAGAATATTTAAAAAATTGAGATTTATAAAAAATCTTTCGCAATGAATCTACTGTTCAGTGAGACAGAAAAAATTCGTCGGTAAGGCCGACGCAAAGAAATTTGTTGTCACTTGAGACTACTCAGTGATACAATGATATTCATGCAAAATTTTCTACACTAGTAGGCAAGAAGATAAAATGACGTCTGTCGCATTATGTGATACTTTGTGGTTATCGAATGATATTTTTTTTACTAAATTGATGATTGAAACTCGTGCAAAAATTTTAGTTCTTACGTCGAATGTGCACGTATTGCAAAAAAAGTTCTCATGCAAATAAAAAAAAAAAGTATCACTCTATTAAATTTCATTAGAAACACATTTAATCATATGATAACGCTTCTATATAGTTTAATTGGAATACCGACAGTCGTATGTACTCTCTCCTTGTGATTATTACGCACAACACAATCAATTTATTGCAATGCGTCGGAGTTTCATTTAATTTTTTTTTTCTCTGTTTTTATCGCGTATAAAGTTCAACGGTATTTTTATAAACGCATAAAATTATAACATATAATATGTTAAAGAGATTAACGTTTGATTGTTACGAAATGACAGTGTGGGCATCATCTCACTCATTCTCTCTCACTCTTTTTCATCTCATTCAAATAGTGCTCACGATCACTAGATGAATAAAAAAAAAAAAAAATTTTAACAATCATTAATCTTAATGTTGAAAATGCAAAAAAAAAAATGTTCGACTTGTATACTCATCCGTATTGACAAGAGTTGACTCAGTCAATAAATTTTTTTTATTTTATTTTTTCATTATCCTCGCTATACTGTATATTATTTTTTTCTAAACACAGCTAGTTTAAATTTAGTTTGTTGTGAATCATGAATTTTCTGTTAATGGAATAATACTCGTAAATACATGTTTTTCTTAACCAAAAGTGGTTCGCACAATATAAATGAGTATTAAAAATCGTATCTACATAAAAAATACTTACAAATTTAAAAATTGCATGAATGAATATCCCAAGTACAAGAAAAAATACGAGGCTAAAATAAAAGCTTTAGAGAGAATACTTGAAAGTGAATGGATAAGGTGTAACGAAGTATATAACATATAATTTAGAGATTATTAAAATTATTTGCTAACAAAAAAAATTTCATAGTAATCTTGCGATTCTTAAGAAACATTTTCACAAAATCACGTAACTACTTTTTTAAACGTAAAATTTCATCTAATCTGACGTCCATTATAAATATTCAAGGAAAATTTATTATCGACGTCAAAGTTTTACAATAATTTACCCTCAGTTCATTACAATGCAAAGAAAATTTATTGTATATGTATTCTACGTACATGCACATAGAATGTACAAGAATTAAATATTAGAGCTTTGTAAGTATGCCACCCTTCTCTCCCTTTCTTTTTATACTCTCGCGTATGCTTTCAATAGAAAGATAAAACTGCTTCCTTATCTCACACTCACGTGGTTATAAATATTTACACCGAAGGATAATATAGTCTAAAAATAACGGATTGACATGTAAATCTAAGTTATTCAGTTTTTGCATAATTTGATTGCAAATATTCAAATTTATTGGCAGGTATAAAAAGGGCAAAAACTAAATGTTGTGGCACAAGCAGTGTCAGGATTATCAAAATTATGTTATCTTGGCTGATGATTTTTAGGTCTTTGTGCTGAATTCAACGTTTGAGCTTTAAGAAGTGTACTTTTTTTATGGACAAAACGTCTTTTATGAAAAAACGACTTTTTCTACTTTTTCAATGCATGACTGAGATGTGTAAAATATTCATTATGAAAGAAAAAAAAAAAAAAAAAAAAAAAAAACAACATGAAATATTAATAAGCAACTACAGTAGAAAATTGTGGAAAGCCACGAACTACACACGACCGCGACCGTGAATGATTGTTTATCATGCATATGCTCCGATTTTGATGACCATGACAAGCTTAAAATTTTCAAAATAGCGCCAAACACTTGAAAAATGCACAGAATAAAATGCTTTTACGTTTCAAAGTAGGCACTAATTTCAACGTAACAATTTAGTAATCGAATAATCTACCAAGTCTTTGTTAATATTACGAATCAATTATTCGTCAACGACAAGATCGGAGCTTAAATTCGTTTGAGTGATAATTGGAAGAGCCTCTTGTAATGTAGAAACATAAAAAAGAATCACAGAACTGCGTATCGATTTCGCTTCTATAAAACAATGATAAATTCTAAAAAAAAAAAGAAATGTTTTACATACAGTAGAAGACTTATCGTAGATATAATTCATTTATTCTATTACCCTTTTTTTAGTAAAAAAAAAAATTGTTCATACAAATATTCGTTAAAAAAAATCATGTATTATACGTACGTGTGTACGTATCTCTATATACATTTACATGGGAAACGTAAAAATAAATAAAAAATGTTTGTACAAACGCGATAATCAATACTAAATATAATTATTTATAATAATTAGTTGCAATAACAATAAAATGTTAAAATGGAAAAACAACTGTTAGAGATAATTAATAGAGCCTCTACGCGAGGCGTTTAGGTGGGTAAAAATACAGATTTATGCGTGTAAAATGGGTACGGTAATATACTTGCAGGCTTTTTGTATATATACAGTTAACAGTCGATAAAAATTAGTGATGCTCAGATAGGGGAGTACTGAATAGGGCAAAAAGCCTGTGAAACTGTGTACAATTTTAATATCGTACAGAGATGCCAAGCGGGTCATTCCCGTTTTAGTGGGTGGATTTTGTCTCTATAGAGTTCAACAGAACTTGATGTATACCCTGATGCTGAAAAGGTTTAAATTTTACGAAAAAAAAAAAAAAATTTAGCAACAACTGAGCAATAACTATGAATCAAAAAAAATATCCCTCGTCCACATGCATTGCAACTCAAAAACTGTGAGACTGAATTTTTTTTTTTCCCATACCTTCGCAAAATAAATTTTGTGTAAAAATGCATAATACTGTCGTCGTCGTGCACCCATCAAGGCCTCAGAAACGGTTCGCACATTTTATTTGTTAGAGAGAGAAAAAGAAAAAAAAATTTTACGCCCATACCGTGAGTATATATACATCCATTTTCTTGAACCCGTACACTCGAGTCATACATAATATGTACCTATAATTAAAATAATAATAATAATAATAATAATTAAAAATAAAGAGCAGGGAAGATACGGAAGAAGAGCAAGTAGTATACCCCTTTCGGTGAGGACGGCAGTAATCCTAAAAACGTATGTACGCAATATACACAATGTAAATCACGTAATAACTAAACGTGTTGTTTAGCGTACAAAAACAACAGTAATAATAATAATAATAATAATAATAATAATAATAATAATAATAGTAACAAGAACAACAACAACAACAGCAACAACGATTGATTGATGATGTATTATCTACAACACAGTAGGTGTATGGGGCGGTTGCGCGGGGGTGACCCAATAATCGGCGCTTAAAAGCGGTATTGGGTGCCCCCGTGCCCGTCTCAGTCGGCGGGCGTGCTCGCGGCCCAGCGATCGAACTCGATCCCGGAATCGGGACTCAGGCCCAGGTCCAGCGAGCTTAGGAAACTCGTGACCGCGGCTCCAGTGGTAGTCGCGGCCCCGCCGTCACCGCCCGGCCCGGGTGTGCCGCCGTCGCCACCGGCGCGGTTCCTCAGATCTCGCAGCTCCCGCTCGAAGCTGTGCAGCTGCTCCATGAAATGAAAGTTTGGCGCTATGTTGGACTTGCGGCTGCGCACCAGGTTGAACGCGTCGTTCAGGCTGAGGTTGCACTTGTGCATGAGGTACGCCACGGTTATCGTCACCGAGCGCGATATCCCGGCCAAACAGTGCACCAGTACGCCCTTGTCGGAGTTGCGCGCCTCTTCTGCAACAGTCGCGTCAAACAAATGCTCAATTGTATATCTCTGTACATATAAACACATATGAATGGCAAGCTTTCAAAAAACCTCCCATGTGGTAAATCGGTCCCAGATACTTACGTCCGTTGCCCGCACTCACATTTATATATACTTTACGTGACGCAAACGTATAAATGGTACAATTTTAGTATATACACATAGGCCCAAGGGTGCATGATTAATTCGAGCGATTGGGAGATTTGGGAATAATATGTATAATAACCGAGAAAAAAAAAGGCTCCCAGAGAGGAAGGAAGAAGTCACTCTAGGAGGGGGAATCTTGCGTTTCAAAAGGTGAAGAAAAACACGGGAAGTCGTAGGCGTCGCTCTCAACTTTCGGATGAGCCGGTGTGATGCACATCGGAAAGTCGAACGCGCCCATGTGTATTTATACGGTACGCGTCTAGTGTATGGGTGTATATACAAATATAACATCCGCATACGCACATAACACACAGGCGCAGCTAATATTATGGGCTTACATGTGTACGCATGTGATACATATATATAGGTAACGGAGACACAGGCGGTTGGCTGTGGGCGCGCTGTAGCGCAAGCACCGGACGTCCGGTTTCTTAATTGTCCAACTCCGGCGGTACATCGTCGTCGTGTGGGTATAAGGTAGGAGTAGCTGTTAAGGAACCCAGGAACATGGGAAAAAAAAAAAAAAAAAATCACCGGGAAACTCTCGAGATTATTGTCAATATAATAATAACGGCGATGGTGTTAATAATTAAACGACTTTTATCTACTTTTTTGCTCATGTGAATTTGCTATCACTACATTGAGTATAAGAATTCTCTGGTCTATAAGCCGTGAGAGACATTTTCCCTTGTGATTCAAACATTCAATGGATATACCTGATTTTGTCAACCAATGCGTTACTATACGCGCGTTTTTGGATAATGGAAGAAAAAATCGTTTTCGCGGCCTCAAAAAATAAAAAAAAAAAAAAAAAAAGAAGCTAGAAGAAACATGTATTGTTATATACACCGAGGAGGGCCTTACCGATAAACTGTATGGCCTGTGGGAAGAAGCTCGCCAAATTTTGGCTCCAATGATCGCTTATCGGTATCTGCATGTACTTGATCGAGCCGTCGCTTTCAAAGACGTTGGGCAGGTCGGGGGTGACGTTGAGTATGTACTGTATGCCGTGACGGGCGAGGGACTCGCTATCCTCGCTGTTTGCGGCGTTACCGAGGTACAGGTGAGGCAGTATCTCCACCGGAAAGTCCTTGTCCTCCTCCGGACCTGTAGATATTACACGTCAAATTTATATATTAAAATCGTTCGCGTGTATAAGTATATTTATGAAAATGGTAAATAACGTATGTGTATAACGTGTACATATACCTATCGAATCGCAGGTACTGTCGCTGTCGGAGTCCGAGTAAGCCCTCGTCGGCGGCGTGGATATTCGAAGTGATCTCAGACCCATGAGCTCTCCCTCGTTCGTGTCGGGGTTTGTTGGGCCCTCGGTGCAACTGTGACTTCCCTCGCACCACTCCGGATACCTGTCCTTGAACGTTCCAAAACCACCTGAAATGAGAAAATTAATAATTTTTTTTTCTTTTTCTTTTTTTTTTTTTTTTTAATATTTTTACCCATAAAATACAAACGATCCACGGGTAATGTACAAAAGGGTAAATCAAAGGAGAAAAAAGTTGTGCCTTTGTAATATACATATAGTTTTCATCGTGACAAGTTGAAATACAAAAAATAACTAAAAAAACGCCCTCGCGTATTTCCAAAAAGCTAATAATTAGTATTGGAGAGGGAGCAACGTTCAGTCAAGATGGGATGAGTATATACATTTATAAATATATGTAGTGCCTTTGTAGGGTTTAACAAGAGCATAAATTAATTATTATATCTTAAGAAGTATCTGATTACCCTATATAATATATATA